>OU342737.1:402803171-403245671 GCA_910589765.1 Avena atlantica | reverse complement strand
ATGGAATTCCTTGATAAGTTTGTTGTCGTTTTCATCGATGACATTTTAGTCTACTCCAAGAGCAAAGAAGAGCATGAAGGACATTTGCGTTTGATACTTGAGAAGCTTAGAGAGCATAAACTTTATGCCAAATTCAGCAAGTGTGAATTCTGGTTGAATGAAGTTGGATTTCTTGGACACGTTGTGTCAGGAGATGGTGTAGCAGTTGATCCTGCTAAAGTTTTAGCTATAACTGAATGGGAATCTCCCAAGTCAGTGAAAGAAGTTCGTAGTTTCCTTGGCTTAGCAGGTTACTACAGAAGGTTCATTGAGAATTTCTCCAAGGTAGCTAAGCCTATGACTGAATTGCTAAAGAAAGACAAGAAATTTGTCTGGTCTGAAGGATGTGAACTCAGCTTTCAGGAATTGAAGAAGAGACTTGTCACAGCACCAGTCTTGTGTTTGCCAGATTTGGAAAAAGATTTCCAAGTATATTGTGATGCATATCATCATGGTTTGGGTGCAGTACTTATGCAAGACGGGAAATTTGTGGCTTATGCCTCGAGACAACTCAAAACTCATGAAGTGAACTACCCTACTCATGATCTAGAGTTAGCCTCTGTTGTCCATGCACTCAAAACATGGAGACATTATCTTTTGGGAAAGCGTTGTGAAGTGTTCACAGATCACAAGAGTTTGAAGTATATCTTCACCCAGAAAGAAATTAACATGAGACAAAGAAGATGGCTGGAACTCATCAAGGACTATGACTTAAGTTTGCAATACCACCCCGGTAAAGCAAATGTTGTAGCAGATGCTCTAAGTCGTAAGGTTTTTGTGAATGGCCTTACTAAGGGAGAATTGCCAGATGATTTGTGTGCCCAATTTAGATATCTCAGATTGGAGATTGTGCCTGAAGGACATCTCATGTCTTTGGATGTTCAACCCACTTTGTTGGACAGGATCAAAGAAGCCCATAAAGTTGATAAGGAAATTGAAGAAATTAAGGAAAAGATTGGCAAAGGAAAAGCCAAAGGATTCCATGAAGATGAACAGGGTACTTTATGGCATGGGAAACGTATCTGTGTCCCACAAGATCCGGAGCTTCAGAAACTGATTTTGCAAGAAGCACACAACTCATCGTATTCCATTCATCCGGGTAACACCAAAATGTACATGGATATGAAGGAAAGATTTTGGTGGAATAATCTCAAGAAGGACATCGCCGAACATATCGCTTTATCTGATGTGTGTAGTAGAGTGAAAGCGGAACATCAGAAACCAGCAGGTTTGCTTCAACCACTACCTATTCCTGATTGGAAGTGGGACAAGATTGGTATGGATTTCATTACCGGATTACCAAGGACCCGGTCTGGATACGATTCTATTTGGGTAGTAGTGGATCGCCTAACTAAAGTGGCTCATTTCATACCCGTGAAGACAACCTATACAAGTGCTAAGTTGGCCAAGATATATATGAGTAGAATTGTATGTCTACATGGAGTGCCCAAGAGTATCATGTCTGATAGGGAAACTCAATTCACTTCCCATTTTTGGAGAGAGCTACATGAGTCATTGGGAACGAGGTTGGAATTCAATACTGCTTTTCATTCTCAAACTGATGGACAAACAGAAAGGACTAATCAGATTCTTGAAGACATGTTGAGGGCATGTGCCCTAGACTATGGAGCCAATTGGAATGAAAGTCTGCCTTACGTAGAATTTTCTTATAACAACAGCTACCAAGCCAGCATTGAGATGGCACCATTTGAGTTTCTCTACGGGAGAAAATGTACCACCCCATTATTATGGAATGGTGTGGGAGAAAGAAGTTTGTTCGGACCAGAACTTATCAAAGAAGCCGAAGAGAAGGTCAAGTTAATCAAAGAGGCTGAAGAGAAAGTTAAGATAGTGAAGGACAGATTGAAGATAGCACAGTACCGACAGAAAAGCTACGCAGATCCTAAACGTAGAGAAGTCACCTACGAAGTTGGTGATAGAGCTTATCTTAGAGTGTCACCACTTCGTGGAGTGAAGAGGTTCGGAGTCAAAGGAAATTTGGCCCCAAGATATGTTGGACCATTCAAGATTCTGAGTCGCAAAGGAGAAGTTGCTTATGAAATTGAATTGCCATAGTCTTTGTTAGCTGTCCATAATGTGTTTCATGTGAGTCAGCTTAAGAAATGTCATCCAGAAATGGAAGAAACTTCATTGAAGGATACTATACCTTTGGAAGAGGTTCAGTTGGAGAGTGACCTCACTTATGAGGAGAAACCTATCAAGATTCTTGAGACTGCAGAAAGAGTCACACGGACTAATACTATCAAGTTTTTCAAAGTTCAATGGAACCATCATTCCGAAGAGGAAGCAACATGGGAAAGAGAAGATGATCTTCGGAAAGACCATCCTCACCTATTTGCTAGCCAATCCGAATCTCGAGGGCGAGATTCACCTTAAGGGGGTTAGATTTGTAACATCCCTAAAATCATGTTTCAAACTCATGCATATCATCCATGCATCCATGATCATATGAATTTCATCTCAAACAAATCATTTCAAAACAGAAGCATATATGCTTATTATTTCATGTAAGTTACTCTAGCCTTAGTGCTATCTTCCAATGAGGAGAGTACTTTGTTTTGTTCAATAAGGTTTGAATTCAAACCTAGGCACCTTCAAAAAGCTTGAACAAAATTTTCAAAACAAAAGGAGTAAATAAAACCAATATTATGCCTATTGAATATATCACATAAGGGCTTGGTTTTATTTTTATTTTCATTTGATCAAAGTGTTTTGATTAAACAGTAGTGTTTGACACACATTTGAGTGCAAGGTTTGCAGTATAAAAACCTAGAGAAAATTTGAATTCAAACTCATTTGATTTGGAGTTGAAAATCATTTCAGAAAAACCAAACAGAAAAAGAAAAAGGTTAAAAGGAAAAAAATAAGCTTTCAGTCGAATCTGGCCCAACTGGCCCAGCTAAGCCTAGCAACCCCACCCCGCGAACCATTTTTCTACACTCACACCCGCACCCGCCGAGTGACTGACAGACAGGACCCACTCCCTCTCTGTTTCTCTCGCTGACAGCCGCGGCCCACAAAGCGTCGTCGTCTCCACCCCCCCCCCCCCCCTCCCCCGCGACGTGTTCTTCCCCAAATCACGCCGTGCGTTTCCGGTTTGATTCGCTCGTCAATTCGCGTTGATTGCAGGAGTAAATCACGCCCCCGCCTTGCCTACTTAAACCCCCTCTGCCCCCTCTCTATTTCCCCCCACACTCCGAGCACAGAGCGCCCCCAGGCTGCCCGCAATCATCCTCGCACCGCCGCAGACAGAGCTCACTCCGGCGACCGATTCCGGTGAGCCCCGTGCGCCCCTTCCTCTCTGGTTCTTCCAGACAGCTTCGCCACTTCCTTGCGCACCTACTGACACTGTTGGTTCCTTCTATTCCGCCCCAGGTCATCGTCTTCGACAAGCACAGCAAGGTTCCGACGACATTCTCAACTCCGGCGATAAAATTCGGTGAGCCCCTTGTTCCCCTTCGCCTCTGATTCACACGATCGTGTTCGCCGTAGTCTTGTGCATCACCTGATGCCGTTTGTTCGTGCTAGGAAGACCAGGAGCGTCGCCAACGTCGTCATCCACCCGAGCCCGACGCAGCCAGCAACTCCGACGAGCTCGTGCAGCCGTGTCCATGCGCCCCTTGCCAAGCCGTCGCCAGGTTGAGCATCAGTGCATCGCCACGATCCTGGTAAGCATCTCCGACGACCCCAGAGCCACCTGTAGCGCCGTGCTGCCGTAGGCAGAGCTCGCCGCCGCCAGTATCCACCGCCAGCGCCGCCCAGCTATGGTCGTTTGATCCAGGACCGTTGGATCTAGATCCAGCGCGTGAAATTAGATCACTTACCGAAGCGTTACGAGTAGATCTATACCGTGCAGATTAAGTAGATCTAACGGCTCACAGACGCGATCTGGAGCGAACCGGTATGCGCCAATCAGAGCGTGACGCGTGGCCAGGAGTTAGATTTAAAAACAGAATTTGAATCTATTAGTTGTTTGAATTTGTTTTAGCTATAACTTTTGATTCCCACGTTAGAATTTGACAAATTTTATATCAATGGAATCAGGAGAACAAGCCCTTTCTAAATATGCAATGTGTTTAATGATTTGCTTCTGTTAAAATGGTTTTATTTACAGAAACATGTGTAGGGATATTTTGAGTATATGAAATGTTTAAGAAATGTTTTAAGGTTTAAATAAATGTTGTTGGGCAAGTTTTGAACTTGTTTATGAACCAGTACTGTACACTTGCTTTGTTGAGTTTTTAAAAAAATCATCACATATCATATTGCATGCATTCATATATTTTTGTTTGTATATATTTTGTATGTGATTGTTGCTATGATTTTATGTGTAGATTTTGGTGCCAATAGTGATTGTGATTGTGAGGAGTGTATCTACTCTCCAAACTACCAAGGCAAGTGGTGCTTCATGATATTTTTATCCCTATGTTTTCTACTAAGTATTAGAAATATTTTGCTAGTCTTGCATGTTATATTTTGCTTATATGCCATGTTGGGAAATCCTAGTAGTTGTAGAATTGCTAGGAAATTTCTAAGTTAAGAATGCTTATCTATGCCATGCTTAGCCTAGCTAGTAGCAACCAAGGGTGGTGAAAAATACATGCTATGATAAAATATTTCTATGTCTTTGGACTTGTGTTTTGCCTAATAAAACAACTAAGTAAATGAAACACCTGGGTGGAATGGAAGGAATGGTTTATGTTGAGTGGTTACACAAGGCCCATTTCTATGGTTTACCTTGTGTATCACACTTGTGGAAAGCCACCCAGGAACAAAGAGATTTTAGAGGCCAAATGTTAAGAAGCTTATAGTGCAGCCACTTGGCAATATGGGCTCTGCCTGGATCATATAGGTTGCTAGAACTTAGCCATTTGGACAGTTGGTGGTAGTGGGAATGATAGGTTGGAGCGCGTCCATTTGGTCTAAGGGAAGGATTCTGAAAGGTCCTGTCTTGGTGAAAATCAAGTCTGGTGGGGAAAGTGCACAACCTCTGCAGATGGAAGAATCTAAGTACTTAGCCATGTCCCTGGAAAGGACAACTTAAGCATCAAGACATGGAAGCTATCAAGAATCTCCTCATCCCAATTTCTAAGTAAAACTTGTGGGTGAACAAGGGTGAAGGACTCCAATGTCTAGTGGTGGTTCCTTGGGAAAAGTTTTGACAAAGAAAAACTTAGTGTTTTCAACTAATAGGCAAAAACTATTTTGAGCAAAGCAAGCCTAAGCTACACTTAACCAAATTGCATATAGTATCTAGTCCACCAAAATTATACTAAGGTATCACTTGCCAATACTATTCCAATGTATTGACCCACTGTGGCTGTAACTTGTGATGTTGCAGGTTACTCTGATGAGGATTAGGAGTCATGAGTCTACACTCAACATGTTTGCCTGTGGCACATGAAGATGAAGACTTTTATCTATTTACTTATTTAAACTCTTGTAATAGGCCTGTGGCCATGGAGTTGTAAATACTATGTTGTCTCTGGAATGACTATAATGACCTTTGTTTCTGTGTACTTCATCTTAAACTGTCGATGCTAGCATTGATCCAGGGACTAGCATTGCAATCACAGGGATCCTTTTCCTTTATAAAGGAGGGATCTTACAATAGCACCACAACTTAAATACTAAACCATTGAATAATAACTCAACACAAATCCACTACTAACAACATGACTTCTCCCATGTCCTCAAGAACTAAACGAACTACTCACAAGACATCATATGGATCAAGATGAAATATGATATGGTAATGGATAACAATCTGAATATAAACAATAATCCAATGGTTCCACTCACAAGCATCGACTACAATAGTAATTAACACCGGGAAAGTTTCCCCTAAGAACTAAAGCAATATCCAACACAATTGTTACAGCAGGACGGAGTGGTGATGATGGTGCTGGTGGAGATGATGGTGTGGATGATGATGATAATCCCTATGAAGCCTAGCTTGACGATGGTGTTGATGGCGATGATCTCCCCTTTGCGGGAAGGAATTTCCCCGGCAGAAATCTGTCTGCTGGAGAGATCTTTCTCTCTCGTTCTTTTCTGCCCCGCGGAGGCGGCGGAAATCTATATGTGGTCGCTCCCCTGGTGTTAGGGTTCCGTAGGGAAGATATAGGCGAAAGGGGGGAGTCAGGAGCCGGGCAGGTGGGCCACACCTGCCCTAGTCGCGGCCTAGGGGGACCCGCGCCTAGGGGGTGTGAGCCCATGTGGCCCTTCTTCGCCTCTCCTTCTAGCTTCCTCTGTCTTCCGGGAAAATATAATTTTCCCATATTTTTCTGGTATTTTTCTGATCTTCGCGAAATTGCATCAAAACGCCTTCTTTTCCATCAGAATCCAGACTCCGACAGTTCATCCTCCAAGAATCATCCAACATGCATAAACAGATGAAAAGACATAAGTAATACCTCATAATAAGACATATATCAATGAATAGAGGTAAATTATGATATAGAATGGTGATGCAAATTTGGCGTATCAACTCCCCCAAGCTTAGGCCTTCGCTTTTCCCCAAGCGAAAACTAAGCTCGGTAAACATGTCCACGGGTTTATGGAGTGAAGTGTCGATAAAATAATATGGACAAGAAGCATCACACTTACCATTGCCCAACTCATAGAAGAAAGCAACTCACCATTATATAACTTAGCTTGCAACAATTACGGGAGTCACAATAGAGATGCATAAAGATAAATCATAATTGGAATTGGCAAACTTTGTTCTTGGTCAAAGAACTGCTGGCAAATAGTTTCACAAATAAAGCTTTGTAGAAGTTTTCAAACAGCAGCACTCTTTGCTCAAAAAGGTTTTTCAATGAAGGCTTTCAAAGAAATACTAAACAGATAAGAGTTTTGTGCAAAAAAGGAAGATAAAGAACATTATTGAATATATCACCATATGAATGCTTGAAACACAACAACTCAAATGCTTGCTAGAGATAGAGAGGAATTAGGTTTACTGACTCAACTTGGAAGTAGGATAAAGGTCCCTTTATAGAGGGAAGCAGGGATTACAAGTCATAAAGAGCTTCCAAAATATTATGGTACTTACTAGCTTTGATCCCTCATTGCCCCTATCATAGGCATCTTGAGATGATTAAGGTTAAAGTGCACAAAGATGGAGTATATGCTTGACAAAATATAAGTTGGCAATCTCATGTCCCTTGAATATGAGGGCCACTCCTCATGCTACTCAACTTCAGTTACCAGTAAGTTCTTGTCATTGTAAGTATTTGCATATCATAGAGAACCGCCAACGGGGTACCCCTTGCACATGGTACAGGAGCTTTCCCATAACCAAAATGACAAGGAAAGTAGACAATGAGCATCTCAGCGATCTTTTTATTTACTATGTGCAGAGCTTTTTATTGAGGATGCTTCATAGATAGCTCACTATGGTGATGCTGCAAGTTTCCACCATGATTAGGCATGGCTTAGGCTAGCGGCCCAGGCGTTTCTCTAACACAAAATATAAACTCCATGGACTTACAAGTTCCCTCTTTATTTCACACCGGTGACATCCATAGACAAAAGAGCACGATATCAACTGTGTACAGAGTACAAGTGCAATGTTGAAAACGTTCCCCGTGATAGCACAGTTCTGCTAATTCCAGCGAATAGGTGCAAGCATATAAAACTTCGATGACACAATGGTTCAAGTCTATTAGGGTCAGGAAAATAAGGTGTGCCATCAAGTTCGTGAGAGATTTACTAACTAGTTTTCACATAACAAAATACTTTTTAATTCGAAAGATAAATGAAGCTTGAGAATTTTCTTGGAATAGCAGTAATTCTAATAGGTAGATATGGTGTACACAAATGGCACATGTTTTGGTTCAAAGGGATTGGAAACATGAGAAGTATGCCTTCTCAAAACATGTTTTTGGCTAGCAAGGCTGGGTAGCAAGATGGAGAATCTAAAGAAACAAGCAAACATACAAGTAATAAAGCCAAACATGCAATCTCCCTTGAAGACACAAAAGATCTTAAATAAAGAATACTAAGCTTATGAGCAATCAAGAAAGAAAATAGATGATACAAAGTACTTGTAAGCTTTTTTCTCTTTTTCTTTCAAACCTCAAAAAGTGTTGCAACTGACCAGAGATCGGTTTGCCAAAACTAATTAAGATTTAATTGATGCTCCCAAAATGATGCCAATACTGATCAACAAGATCCATCATATAATAGAGATTGCAAACTAAAATAAGAAGTGCAAAAAGTAAAAGATGAGACTTCTCATTAATATTCAATAAAGGCACTCACACCAAAGGTACATAGATAACCAACTAAAGGAGAGATACTTCCACATGCAAACCAAACTATAAGATAACTTCTCTACCGCAAATATGAATCCACTAAAACAGTAAAAGGTAAAAGATAATGATGGTGATACCGTGGCACTCCCCCAAGCTTGGAATAATCCAAGGGGATGCCAAACCTGATGATGGATTACTCCTTTGGTGGTGGTGGTGTTCTCTTAATAAGATCTTAAATAAGTTTCTTAAAATCCTCAAACTCGAAGGTCAGAGCACGAATCAGCTCCGAGTTTTGCTCTATGCGATTCATGATCATGTCGGGCTGAGAATTCCAGTCATTGTTGTTCTTTCCCCACTCTTCTTCCTTAGTATGGTCCTTCCGTGTGTTGTTAGAACGAGGCATATCCCAAACCGAGGGCAAGTTCCCTTTGGGCACATGTTGATATTGACGCTCATGTATAAGGATATAGAAGGGTCTCTTAGTACGTGGAGGAGGTGACCGTGGAGAGAGGGTATGATGTGTAGGTTTACCTCCTGTAGACATTCATGTTGTCCTCCTAAGCTTGATAGGGTTCGCCACCACTTCAATACTTGTGACGGTAGCGCGGGTGTCCGGTTGCTTGTCCTCCTCCATGTCTCCTTCATAACCTACCAAAATATCCTCCTCCTTGGGTTTTTGAGGATCGTCTTCCTCGGGCTTCTTGCCTTTGTCATTGGCGGAGACCATGGTGCTCTAAACTTGAGAAGATTTCCTGACAAAAACAGATCAAAACGAAAACACGATGAGAACACGATGCACGAACCTCGGGGGATTCGGGGGGTTATGTATTACGAAGTTTCAAGGCATAAGGAAGGTTTTGATATGAAAACGAGGCGGAGACGGAGCTCGGGGGTGGCACACTCCCTCCAGGCGTGGCCGGGCAGGGCCCGTGCCTAGGGTGGGTTTGTCCACCCCGAACTCCATTTCCTCCTCTCTTCTGTCTCGTAACTTCCCTTATGTATTAAAAACATCAAAAATATAAAAAGATTTGGGTTTCACGAACCTTCTGTTTTCACCTCTTTTACCTATTCAAAGATGAACTCTGCAGAATCTGGTGTTTGGCCTCTAATAAATTCTTCTGGAGTCACAAGTTGAATTGTGTCAACATCTTCGTTATATGAATCTCTAGAATGCTTTAGTCTTTGACCATTCACCACCTGTGTTGTGTCATCCTTCAGAGAAGATATCTTGATAACAAAAGGTCCTTCCCATTTTGAGAGTAGTTTCCCTGCAAAAAATCTGAGACGAGACCTATACAAAAGAACTTTATCACCAACATGGAACTCCATTTTGGGAATTCTCCTATGATGCCATCTTTTTACTTTTTCCTTGAAGAGTCTAGCATTTTCATAAGATTAACCTCTCCACTCATCTAGATTACTTAAGTCGAGCAGTCTTTTCTCACCATCAAGTCTAAAATCTCTATTCAACTCTTTCACTGCCCAATAAGCTTTGTGTTCTAATTCTAAAGGCAAGTGACAAGCTTTCCCATAGACCATTTTGTAAGGAGACATCCCCATAGGATTTTTATAAGCAGTTCTATAAGCCCACAAAGCGTCATTCAACTTTTTAGCCCAATTTTTTCTAGATCTTTTAACAGTCTTCTGCAAGATAGATTTAATTTCCCTATTGGAAAGTTCTACTTGCCCACTAGTTTGGGGGTGATAAGATGAAGCAATTCTGTGGTTTACATCATACTTAGCGAGATTTTTTCTAAAACCCCCATGAATAAAATGAGAGCCTCCATCAGTCATGAAATATCTTGGCACACCGAACCTAGGAAAAATAACATCTTTAAGCATTTTAAAAGAGGTCTTACCATCAGCACTATTTGTAGGTATGGCTTCTACCCACTTTGTAACATAGCCAACAGCAACAAGAATATGAGTATACCCTTTTGAAGGAGGAAAAGGCCCCATAAAGTCAAATCCCCAACAATCAAAAGGTTCAATAACAAGAGAATAATTCATAGGAATTTCATTGCGTCTAGAGATGTTACCTACTCGTTGACATCCATCACATGATAAGACAAACTTCCTTGCATCTTTGAAAGGGTAGGCCAATAAAATCCAGATTGTAAAACCTTTTGTGCAATCCTATCCCCAGCATGATGTCCTCCATAAGCACTGCCATGACATTTTCTCAATATCTCTTGTTGTTCAAATTCTAGAACACATCTTCGCATAATGACATCTACTCCTTCTTTATATAAGTGTGGGTCATCCCAAAAGTAATGCCTTAGATCATAAAAGAATTTCCTTCTTTGCTGAGCTGTAAAGGTTGGAGGCAAATACTTGGAAACAACAAAGTTAGCATAATCAGCATACCAAGGACTCTCATGCGGACTTACCTTATTGCAGCTAACTGCTCATTTGGAAAACTATCATTAACAGGCAATGGGTCAAAAGAAATGTTTTCCAAACGAGATAAATTATCAGCAACAGGATTATCAGCACCTTTCCTATCCACAATATGCAGATCAAACTCTTGCCAAAGCAACACCCACCTAATAAGCCTAGGCTTAGCGTCCTCCTTTGTCATAAGGTACTTAATAGCAGCATGATCAGTATGAATAGTAACCTTAGAATCAACAATATAAGGTCTAAACTTATCACAAGCAAATATTACAGCTAAGAACTCTTTTTTAGTAGTAGCATAATTCTTTTGAGCAGCATCCAGAGTCTTGCTAGCATAATGAATAGCATTCAGCTTCTTGTCAACATGTTGTCCAAGGACAGCACCCACAGCAAATTCACTAGCATCACACATGATTTCGAAAGGTAAACTCCAATCAGGTGGTTGGAGATAGGAGTAGTAGTCAAAGCTTTCTTCAAAGTTTCAAAATCTTCCTTACAATCATCATCAAAAACAAAAGGTACATCTTTTTGGAGAAGATTAGTAAGGGGCTTTGAAATTTTGGAGAAATCTTTAATAAACCTCCTATAGAAACTAGCATGACAAGGATACTACGAATACCTTTGATATCTCTAGGACAAGGCATCTTCTCAATAGCTTCAATGTTTGCTCTGTCAACTTCAATGCCTCTTTCAGAGATCTTGTGTCCAAGAACAATCCCTTCATTAACCATGAAATGGCATTTCTCCCAATTAAGAACAAGGTTGGTTTCTTCACATCTCTGCAAAACTTTATCAAGGTTGTGCAAACAGCTATCAAAAGAAGTTCCATAGACGGAAAAATCGTCCATGAAAACCTCCACAATTTCTTCATAAAAACCATGAAAGATAGCAGACATACATCTCTAAAAGGTAGCAGGAGCATTACATAAACCAAAAGGTATACGCCTATAAGCATAAGTACCATAAGGACAAGTGAAAGTAGTTTTCTCTTGGTCTTGTGCTTTCACAGCAATTTGAGAAAACCCAGAATAACCATCAAGAAAGCAAAGTGAGTCTTTTTGGACAACCTCTCAAGCATTTGATCAATAAAGGGCAAAGGATAATGATCCTTCTTAGTAACTTTATTAATCTTTCTAAAATCAATGCACATTCTATACCCAACCACTACTCTTTGGGGTATAAGCTCATTATCCTCATTACTCACAATAGTTATCCCCCCTTTCTTGGGAGCACAATGAACAGGGCTAACCCAATTACTATCAGCAATAGGATAAATAATACAAGCATCAAGGAGTTTTAATACCGCATTTCTTACCACATCCTTCATCTTAGGATTTAGACGACATTGGTGCTCAACAACTGGTTTTGCATCAGGTTCTATATTAATAGCATGCTGACATATAGTAGGAGAAAACCCCTTTAAATCATCAAGAGTATAGCTCATAGCTCCTCGGTGTTTCTTCAATATCTCCAATAACCTCTCTTCTTCCTTTCCTGAAAGTTTAGAACTAATAATTACAGGATATACTTTCTTATCATCAAGATAAGCATATTTAAGATCATCAGGTAAAGGTTTTAATTCGAAAATAGGGTCCCCTTTAGGTGGTAGTGTGGTACCCAAATCTTCCACAGGTATATTATGCTTAAGTAACTCAGGCTGATGAAGGAAAGCCTCGTCAATCTCATTTCTTTCCTTCATGAAGACATCACTTTCATGATCTTCCATAAACTGCTGCAAGGCATTGTTAGGAGCAAGAGAAATAGCAGAAAGTTGTTCAACCCTGAAATCCTCATTAGGCAGTTCATTTTCATAAGGAGTTTTGGCAAATTTGGAAAAATTGAACTCTTAAGACTCCAGAAAACTTAGTCAAAACTTTTTCCTTCCTATAGTCTATGATAGCCCCACAAGTATTTAGGAAGGGTCTACCAAAGATAATAGGATAGGTTTTACTAGCTTCTTTACCAAGTACTAGAAAATCAGCAGGATATTTAATCTTACCACAAAGGACCTCCACATCTCTTACAACGCCAATGGGGCAAACTTGCTCTCTATTAGCAAGGTGAATAACCACATCAATGTCCTCAAGCTCGCAAGGACCAATTTCATGCATAATTTTCCTGTAAATCTCATAAGGAATAGCACTAGAACTAGCACCAATATCACATAAACCATAATAGCTATGATTACCAATTCTAACAGAAAGCACAAGGACACTAGCTTTTCTAGCTTTTTTAGGATGAGAAACAATATTAGTAGCGTCTTCATAGAAGACAATATGCTCATCCTCCACGTTTCTAGTGACAAGATCTTTCACAATGGTTACCACAGGCTCAATATCAATAAGCTCATCGGCCTCTATAGTTTTCTTAGCGCATTTGCTAACCACATTAGCTATGATAGAATGTTCCTTTACCTTAGTAGGAAAAGGTATTTTCTCAACATAAGGTTCAGGCAAAATAGGATCAACAGTACAAACCTCTATGCTAGCCGGGACATGAGTAACAATGTCTTTATAAGGAGCGTGGTACTTGTCCCACTCTTTCTTGGGAATTTCAATAAAAGAAGCAAAAGCATTAAAACATTTTGCAAGAACTTGACGATCAAGACCCAACTCATTACTAATATCACGGAAGTCATCAGTTCCCATAAAAGATTTAATGCATTCATAATCATAGTTTATACCGACTTTCTTCCTTTGTCATTCTCCCAAGCTTTAGTATTTTCTTGAATACGGTCTAAGATATCCCATTTAGCTTCGTCCTTCATACGTGTGAATGATCCAGCACAAGAAGCATCTAGTAAATCTTTATCATGAAGAGAAAGCCTAGCATAAAAATTATTGATAATAATATTGTTAGGGAGTTCATGAATAGGAAATTTAAGCATTAGTAACTTCAATCTCCCCCAAGCTTGAGTTGTACTCTCTCCATCACGAGGCCAAAAGTTATATATCAGATTTCTATCCTTATGAATCTCACTAGGACGATAAAATTTAGAATAAAAGAGAGATGCCATCTCCTCCCATTCCATGGATTGTCCATTTTTCAGTAGCTTATACCATTCTTCAGCTCTCCCTTTCAAGGATATGGAGAGTAACTTCTTCTTCACCTGTTCAGTTGTGATACCTGCACACTTAAACAACCCGCATAATTCATGGATAAAAAGCAAATGATCACCAGGATGGACAGTTCCATCCCCTAAATAATAATTATCCATAACACGATCAACAATACTTGTAGGTATCTTAAAAGGATCTATCTCAATAGGTGGTGGTTCATCTACTACCCTAGAAGTGGTAGTAGTTTTCCCAAACATAAAACCAAGTGGGTTATCCATATTGGAAACAAAGTAACAAGCAGTAACAAAATCAATACTCACAGTAGAAGTTTCCCTTACCAGTTCCACTCTTCAATAACACTTCACTCCCCGGCAACGGCGCCAGAAAATAGTCTTGATGACCCACAAGTATAGGGGTTGTATCGCAGTACTTTCAATAAATAGGAGTGTCGATCCCAATGAGGAGCAGAAGGTGCTGAACAGTGGTATGGAGCAGGAACTCTCTGTAAATACTTAGAAACGGATTTTTAGTGGTTTTCTGATAAGGCAACAAAACAAAGAGCAAGTAACAAAAGAAACAAGAAAACGCATCAAGTGGCCCAATCCTTTCTTAGCAAAGGACAAGCCGGTGGAAATACTTATAAGGACTAAACGTTCTCGACAACACATGGGAATTCTGTCAAGTGCGCAACATGGACTCTGCCCACATTCGCCTTGATGACCCACAAGTATAGGGGGTGTATCGTAGTACTTTCGATAAATAGGAGTGTCGATCCCAACGAGGACCAAAAGGTGTTGATTGGTGGTATGGAGCAGGAAATCTCTGTCAATACTTAGCAAACGGATTTTTAGGGGTTTTCTGATAAAGCAAAGAAACAAAGTGCAAGTAATAAAGACAATGAACAACTGCAGCAAGTGGCCCAATCCTTTCTTAGCAAAGGACAAGCCGGTGGAAATACTTATAAGGACCAAACGTTCTCAAGGACACATGGGAATACTGTCAAGTGCTTTCACTTCAAATAGCTGAGTACTCTTCTCTGGTGTTATAAGTGTTGTGTGGGTGAACCTGTGCTAACATACCGACCTTACTTGGACTAATACATACTTGTGATTAAACCCCCTGCAAACATCCGTAACTATAGGAAAGTAATTAAGATATAAATCTAACCACAACCTTAAACTTTGAGATTCTACGCTCCCTTGTGCAAAGGTGTCCTAACGGGGGTTCAGGTTTCTGTCACTCCTGCAACCCCAAAATTAGTATCCAAATACACAATGTATCCCCCTAGCCAATAAATGGTCAAGTATCATGTAGTCGACGTTCATAAGACACCACTTGAAGAATAGAACCACAACTTAAATACTAAACAATTGAATAATAACTCAACACAAATCCACTACTAACAACATGACATCTCCCATGTCCTCAAGAACTAAACGAACTACTCACAAGACATCATATGGATCAAGATCAAAGATGATATGGTAATGGATAACAATCTGAACATAAACAATAATCCAACGGTTCCACTCACAAGAATCAACTACAATAGTATTAACACCTGGAAAGTTTCCCTAAGAACTAAAACAATATCCAACACAGTTGTTATAGCGGGACGGTGTGGTGATTATGGTGCTGGTGGAGATGATGGTGTGGATGATGATGATGATAATCCCGATGAAGCCTAGCTTGATGATGGTGTTTATGGCAACGATCTCCCCTCTCCGGGAAGGAATTTCCCCGGCAGAAATCTGTCTACCGGAGAGATCTTTCTCTCTCGGTCTTTTCCGCCCCACAGAGGCGGCGGAAATCTATCTTTGGTCGCTCCCCTGGTGTTAGGGTTCCGTAGGGAAGGTATAGGCGAAAGGGCGGAGTCGAGAACCGGGCAGGTGGGCCACACCTACCCTAGGTGCGGCCCAGGGGGGACCCACGCCTAGGGGGTGTGGGCCCCCTGCGGCCCTTCTTCGCCTCCCCTTCTCGCTTCCTCCGTCTTCCGAGAAAATATAATTTTCCCATATTTTTCTGGTATTTTTCTGATCTTTGCGAAATTGCATCAAAACGCCTTCTTTTCCATCAGAATCCAGACTCCGGTAGTTCATCCTCCAAGAATCATCCAACATGCATAAACAGATGAAAATACATAAGTAATACCTCATAATAAGACATATATCAATGAATAGAGTAAAATATGATATAGAATGGTGATGCAAATTTGGCGTATCACCCCTCTATTCAATCTATACCTCAACATCAACTACTAAATGGAAAGTCTAAACCCTTGCCACCCTCTCAAATGTTTCCCTCTTGCATACTAGACAAAATCACCAAATCTGCCAAAATGGCAAAGTCTAGATTTCTTATCTAGATTCAATCTTTGGAGCTCTACCTTTTCCAACCTATGTGCATTCTTGGGAATGTACTTGAACCATCTTGTAGTACATCTTTAGTACTACCAAAGCCCACTCCTGCCCTGGGCTAATCCATTCTGATTTCCCACTCACCCATGATGGTTTTGTAGACAAGATAATAATCTTTTCTGCAAATCTTATCATCTTGCCTACTTTGGCAGAAGCTCACATCTATATGCCACCTCCCCTTGACCAACTCTTTGCTTGGTTATGATATACTAATCATGGCCTATCAACCCCCACTTCACTTGTTCCCATTGAAGCTTTGTGCTTCTTAAACCCACATGGTTTAGGAGGCTACCTGATGTATCTGCTATGGCAACCTTATTTTCAACAAAGTTTGCCTTCTCTTCTAGACCACCTCAAATGCAACCAAGCCCAATTCCTGCTTCCTGGATCATCTATATAACTTGGTCTATCCATCCATCTACCTCTTGCATCAAGGTGAGCTCTGAGCTCACTAATCCAACCATGTTTTGGTGGCCTGAAAATAACAAAACCCTAGATTCTCCCAAATCTAGTTTTCCACCCACTTCACCAAAATCCTTCCAAATCCAAGTGGAAAATGATGTATGATTCAAATTTACATCATCTACTTTGGATATAATCCTTGGCCAAATAATTTCCATAATTATTTGGAGCCTAGAACTATTTAAATTCTTTTTCTAGCAAGATTGAATGGGAGGATGCAATGGAAATTGCATCCTTAAAAATGCTCTAGAAGAACAGGAAGAGGCTCGTGTTTCTCTTGAAGAGAGGCTGGAGTCTACTGAGGAGTCACATGAAGAAGTGGTGACAAAGCTTGTTAAGGAACGTGAAAATGCAGTAGCCAAAGCAAAGAAAATAAAGAAAGAAAAGGTTGACTTTGCGGCTACTCATGCTAGACTATCCGAAGAGTTGGAGAAACTTGACATTGCTCACAAGGCTTTGAAGAGTGAATTCTCTATTCTCAATGAGTCACATGATCAGTTCCAAATTCGATTGACCAAGTATGATGTTCCTAGCACATCTAAATCAACAAATATTCACAAGGAAAATGCTAGGGTGGAAGATGAGCTTGTCAATGACACCACTCCCAAAGGTAAAGGTGTACGTGATGATATTCTTGGAAAGCAAATATAAAATCTTGGAAAAGAGGGACTTGGATATGTGATACGTTGGAAACGTATCTATAATTTTTGATGCTCCATGCTTGTTTAGTATCTACTTTGCTTTGCTTGCCTACACTTTGAGGTGATTTTTACATGTTTTCTGGTACTAACCTATTAACAAGTTGCAACAGTGCTAGATGCCTGTTTTCTGCTGTTTTTGGTTTCAAAAATGTTAGTAAAGAAATATTCTCGGATTTGGACAGGACAAAGGACAAAGTCAATTACTTTCGAAGTCCCGAGGAGAGCTGGAGGGGCTAGCCAGGGGGGAAGACCCACCCTAGGTGCGGGTGATCACAGCCCTGCGCCTGGCTAGGGTTTGCGCCCCTGGCCGCCTCCTCGGTCTCCCCCTTCGCCTATAAAAAGCCCCCGATGCAGAAACCCTGAGTACCCGATCAAATCTCCACGAAACCGTTTGTAGCCGCTGCCACCATCATCCCTAGATCGGGGGGATCTGAATTTCTTCCCGGCACCCTGTTGGAGGGGAGATCATCCTGGAGGCCTTGTCTCCGGCATGATGCGTGAGTAGTTCCACCTTGGACTATGGGTCCATGTAGTAGCTAGATGGTTGTATCTCCTCCTTTATGCTTTCATGTATAGATCTTGTGAGCTCTGTTCATGATCAAGATCTAATCTATTTGTAATCATGCATGTTGTGTTTGTGGGGATTCGATGGATATTGAGATTATTATGTTGGTTTTATTAATGGTTCTATCATGTCTGTGTTGTTTGTGATCTTGCATGCTCTCCGTTGTTAGTGGCTATCTTGGCCAAGTAGTTGCTAGTGACTCTAAGAGGGGGTATTTATGCTCGATAGTGGGTTCATGCCTATAGTTTCCAAGGGAACTGACATTAATCTCTTCGGTTGCAGATGTGATGTTGCTACTAGGGAGAAAACAACGGTCTCTTGTTCATCGAACATGTGGACTGTTTACCTTACACACTTTTCTTAAAGCATTTGTCTGTTGCTTGTAACTTAATACTGGAGGGGGTTAGGATGATAACATGAAGGTGGACTTCTAGTCATAGATGCAGTTGGATGGCAGTCTATGTATATTGTTGTATTGCCCAATCAACCTCATAGGATCTTTCTGACTAGTAATTGCATTGTTATGCCTTGATCAGTTCCTGTCAATTGCCTTGCTGTAATTTGTTTACCCTTCAGGCCATGTTGTTTATCTAAGGAGAGAACCTCTAGAGAACTATGGATCCCGGTCCAATCTTTACCATTGATACATCTTCCACTGTTACTTGTTTACTTGATGCAAACCATTACCTTCCACACCATCCGTTTAATTCTTTGTTACAGCAAACCGGTGAGCTTGACAACCTCACTGATTCGTTGGGGCAAAAGTCTTGAGTTTGTGTTGTGCAGGTATCCACATTGCTAGCAACACCTGTGTGACGTTTCCTTCCTCCTACTGGTTCGATCACCTCAGTTTCTTACTGAGGGAAACTTGTCGCTGTGCTGCTTCATACCTTGCTCTTGGGGTTTCCAACGAAGCGTCCCACGACAAGTGCTGGGCGCCATCAAGCTATTTTCTGGCGCCGTTGCCGGGGAGGCTAAGGACGTCTTCACTAGGGGAGTCCTTCACTTCCTTTCTCTTTACTTTGTTTTTAGTTTGCTTTGTTTCCTTTGCTTGGTTTTGTTTGCCTCTTTCCAAAAAACAAAAACAAAATAGTCTAGTTTGGTTTGCTTGCTTTATTCAAAAACACAAAAAAAATAGTTCCTGCTCTTGATGCTGCTATTTTTGGCTTGCCCACCTTTGCCAAAATGAACTCTGCTGAGAACACCAAGTTGTGTGACTTCACTAGCACCAACAACAATGATATCCTAAGGACTCATATTGCTCCACCTACTCCTGATGCTACCTTTTATGAAATTAAGCCTGCTTTGTTGAATCTTGTGATGAGAGAGCAATTTTCTGGTGCTGGTTCTGATGATCCTGCTGCCCATCTTAATAGCTTTGTTGAACTTTGTGAGATGCAGAAGTATAAGGATGTAGATGGAGACATCATTAAGCTCAAGCTTTTTCCTTTCTCCTTGAGGGGAAAAGCTAAAGAATGGTTGCTTTCTTTGCCTAAAAATAGTATTGATTCTTGGAATAAGTGCAAAGATGCTTTTATTGGAAAATACTATCCTCCTGCTAAGATTATATCTATGAGAAGTGACATTATGAAATTTAAACAACTTGATAGTGAACATGTTTATCCAGCTTGGGAAAGAATGAAATCTTTGGTTAAAAATTGCCCTACTCATGGACTCACTGCTTGGATGATTATCCAGACTTTTTATGCAGGTTTGAACTTCTCCTCAAGAAATCTGTTGGATTCAGCTGCTGGAGGAACTTTCATGGGCCTCACTTTGGGTGCTGCAACAGGGCTCCTTGATAATATGATGGTTAACTACTCTAAATGGCATGTTGAGAGAGATCCACATGGTAAGAAGGTAAATTTTGTTGAGGAAACTTCCTCCACATGGTATGAATGTGGTCATCTCCTGCATCAGTTCTGTCTGAGCTGTCATCATCTGCTGCATTTCAGGAGTGATGTTGTTGTTTTGGTTGGGTTTGGCACGACGGGGAGGCATCTGTTGCTTTGATAGGGATGAGTAATGATGGATAGGTTTTTTAAGAAGTCCTAACACACAACTCAAAACAACCAAGTTCAATCAAACAATCAAACAATCAACAAGCAACTATTCACTTAACAACTTATGAGCTTAACTCATGAGTTGAAGGAAACAACAAATTTTCTTGACATAATTAACTTAGTATAGTCATACCTCATAGGTCAATATGATCCATACACTAACATGATATCAATGTTTTGGTAGGCAATCTAATGTCTCTTGGTTTTTCACTTGTAGTCCTTAGTGATGTCTAAGTTGGAGTCCTTGGTGAGACTAAAGTTGAAGTCATTTGAAGATGTTGAAGTCATTAGAGTTGATGAAGTCCATTTGCACATGGTGTAGTCTTTGGTCATGGAGAAGGCTTTATCCATCAAGTTGAAATAGAAGAGATGTAGAATCAAAACCAAAATGGTTGAGGAAGGAGTTTACAAGATTGTTTGTAAATAAGTTTTGGAACAAATACAACTCCTATTTTTCTAAGGGGTTTGTCCAATGATAGGTTTACAAATCCTACAGGCAACACAATGCTCTGATACCATCTGTAGAGATTCCCAACCTTTAATAAGGTAGAGATCCCTGTGTTTACAATGCTAGTCCCTGGATCAATAGCTAGCATCCACAGTTAAGATGTAATACCAAGAAACAAAGATCGTAATACAACTTTATAACCAGGAATAAAATAATTCAATACATCTTACATAGCTCATTTGGCTATCTCATTACAATGCAGAAGAATAACTATATAGCATGGAGTCCTTCATCTTCAAAGTGCCACAGGCAATCATGTTGGTTGTAGACTTGTAATCCTATTCAACACACTTCACTAACATCAATCAAACCTGCAACATAATAAGTTGCAGCCACAAGGGTCAATACATTTGAATTGTATTGGCAAGTTTCACTACTATGTAGAAATAAGTGGATCCTATCATTACATGCATATTTGGCTAAGTAGGGTTTAGGCTCATTTGCAGAAAGCAATATAGTTTTATCCTATCTTTTCAAAATAGTTTTGATCTTTTGTCAAATCTTTCTAAACTTCTTGGAAAACTCCAAGTGCTTCAAAATCCCTTGTTGTCACCATCAAGTTTTACTTTGAGAAATTGGAATGTCGAGATCTTCCATAGCTTCATTGGTTGCTCAGTGTTGTCCATAATCGGGGACACGGCTAAGTACTTAGAATTTGATCTTCTGCAGAAGTTGTGCACTTTACCCACATGACACAATCTCATCTTGATGCCACCAGTCGCCGCTGGATAAGTACTCACCAAGATGGAGTACTGGCAGATTGAGAATGTGACAAAGTCTTTCCATAGAAGTCCTCCCAATACACAATGCTAGCTTGTCAACCAGGCACCAATGTAGGGTTAAATTTCCCTTACACAATTCTAGTTAACCTGAAGATGCCAATGCATGGGTCTTCCACTATGTAGTTGACTAAGCCAGAGCCCATTTAGCATGTGGCTGTACATGGAAGCCACTGTACGAGTAACATGTTCAATCTCTAAGTCCCTAGGTGGCTTTCTTCTAGTGCACATACAAAAGGAGATAGCCATATAAACATGGTTCCTTTTGTTGCCACCTTGTCCAATCTTGAGTATCCTTGTCTACCCAGGTGGTTCATTGAGTACTTGTTTTATTATATAAAACATATACCTTTTCAACTCTTCATATAATCATAACATGTATCCCATCCCAAATATATAGCAGGGCTAAGCATACTACATCTACAATGTTTTCCACTAAGGGAGATATAAGGGTATCCTATTAGGATTTAGCATAGCATAAAATATAATAGTCCTTTCCATGCATGTTACAAAAATCCACTAAGAGTAATGAAAATAGTAGGACATGGATGATAGTGTCACTTGCCTTTTTAGTAGAGAATATTGGTTCACTTCTTGATCTTGCAAATATCACACTCTTCTAACTCCACTACAAATCAATCAAGCAAACACAAATTCAACTAGCATTCCAACCAATTTATCACACATAAAATAACAAAAACAAGGTCATGCATGCAAGCATGCAAAAGATAGTTTTATTTAGAAAAGTGGTTTCTATTAGGCTCTAAACATTTTCAAGCTCACATTGGTCATTTACAAAAGTGGTAAAACCATTTGTAAAAGGTTTTATCTATAAACCATTTTTAAATCAAATCAATATTTTATGTGGTTGCAAATGCTTTTATCAAAGCAATATTCTTTAAAGAGTTCACCAAATATATTTAAATTCTCAAAACTTGGTGTTTAGGGTCAGAAGGTTTGAATCAAATCATTTCCCAAAGGTTTTACTCAAAAATCGTTTCTAAAACAAAATCAATATTTTTATTTGACTAGAAATGAGCTAATTCAATTATTTATTCTTTATCTTCACAAAATACATTTTTAAATCCATAAGTTGGTTCCTAGGGTCAGTAGGTTCACAATAAACCATTTTGCAAAGATTCCATATTAAAAATATATCTAGAACAATTTTTATATTCAAAATAAGCCTACACAAGTTTCTGCAAATTCAACCAATTTTCCAGAATCAAATCATTAAACATAGTGCATGGTTGCAAAGTACTTGTTCTTCTGAATCCATTGATATAAAATTTGCAAAATTTGGACGTGTAGAATTAAAGTTATGAATTTTACAAGTTTGCAATTCTAATAGAACATTTTCTGGTTTTATTCAAGCAGTCTGGCCACGTGGCTCGTTCTAATTGGCCGGTACCGTTTCGTGCGGATCGGCCTCTGCGAGTCATTGGATCTAAATAAGATCGTGCAGTTCTGGTTCAACTCATACCCCTTCGCTTAAATCTATTCTGAGCCAACGGATCAAGATCTAACGGACACGGTTGCTTGGTCAATAACTGGCGGCGCTGCACGGCGGTGAGCGGCAGAGCACGCTCTGCTCGCAGTGGTTCTGGCGAAGCAGGAAGGAAGGAAGGGAGAGGAGATGCTCACTGGGTTCGCAGGGTCCTAGTGAAGCTCGAGGCGGTTTCCTTTTGTCAAGGGCGCACAGATGCGACGGCGATTGCTCACCGGAGACGGCGTCGGCGTCGGGCGGCTCTGTTTGATGACGGGGGTGAGGCGGGGAAGCTCGATGGAGTTGAGACAGATGGCGGCGACATGTTGAGGTTGTT
This sequence comes from Avena atlantica, assembly GCA_910589765.1. Taxonomy (NCBI): domain Eukaryota; kingdom Viridiplantae; phylum Streptophyta; class Magnoliopsida; order Poales; family Poaceae; genus Avena; species Avena atlantica. The sequence continues at coordinate 403,222,576 of OU342737.1, read as the reverse complement.
CTTGCCGACGCTCTAGGAAAGCACGGGCGAACGAGTGGCACGGGGAGATGCGCCAGGAGGTGGAGAACAAGCTCGTGTGCAGTGGGAGGCGAGGGGCGGCTGCGGTTCGCCGGAATTGGCCGGGAACGCCATCGGAGACACAGAAGGTGTGGTTCAAAATTTGAACGGCCCTAGGGCAGAGAGGGAGGGGCAAGTGAGGGGAAAGAGAGAGGAGACGTGGGCGCTTATGTACGCGTGGTCGGGGCGAGAATAACGCAGCCAATAACTCGTATTGATCGCCGGCGTTAAAGGAAGAAACGGCGAGGCGACGAGGTCATGGTGGAGACGATGCTGAGGTGGCGTGGGGTCCGTCTGTCAGCGAGGTGGAGAAAGAGGGAGATGGGGCCACTTGTCGACGACTCAGCGGGTTGATCACTCAGTGAAAAACGTTTCACGCGTGGGGTGAGTAGGTGGGCTGGACTGGGCCTTGTTGGGCCAGTTGGGTTGGGTCTGTTTGTTTCATTTTTTTTATACTGAAGCTTTTTCCTTTTTCTATTTGAATTTCTGTTTTGATTTTCAAACAAATAATTCAAACCACCACCAAACTTTGTATTTATTTTAATTCTGTTTAACAACACAATCTAAAGTCAAAAATAAAATAATACTTATTCTTTTTAGGATCCATTAATAATTAAATAAATAGACCTTAGCCATTAATTCAAATAGGATTTAATTTATTTAAAAACTCTATTTGAAATCTAAATAATATCAAAACCATTTCAGTAGGTTTTATTTGAAATCAAAAACACTTGGAAATCTTATTTAAAATAAATTAACAAGTTTTAGTGTTTATTTAAAATGGAAAGGCTTTTACTTTAATAAAATTGGATATTAATAAATCCTCATTATTTTATTTAAATAAACCTTTACTCTTTTTATCAAATAGAAATATTTTATTGCAAAATCTTGGCCAAGATTTAATTTGGCTCTATAAAATAATCCTTATTATATTTCTACCTTTGCTTTATAAAAACCATATCTTTTTATTTAAAGATCCAAAAATAGTGATTCCAACTATCATAACTTTATTTATTAATTGTTTATCTTTTTAAATCCCTTTAGGATTTTATTTGATCAAAATAGGTTTGGATGTTTGTAATTGGATTCAAAAAGTTTCTTCTCGCCCTAAATTTCAACAAAATTTTATTTTGTTTATTTATTTTTTTTCACATTTCAAAATTTGGAAAATTTTGGGATGTGACATGTTCCCTTAGCCTCTTTGGTTGCTCAAGAAGAGAAAGTTGATGTGAACTTAGAAACAACAATTTCAACAACAATGCCTACAGGAATAATTTTGGTAGCAACAACAATTATAGGCCTTATCCTCCTAGTGGAAACGCTTATCAGGATAGATCTGGAATGCCTAGTGAAGAGAGGATTCTAGAAGTTGAGAGATCCACTAAAATTTTTATGCAAATGCAATATGAGCAAAACAAAAATTTCACTAAAACTATGAGGAACAATCTATTATCTTGAAAAACATTAGTCTTCAGCTTGAGAATCTGAATAGAGAAATTCCTAGTTTACAGTCAAAAAATTTGAGTGCTGAGAAAAATATATCCTCTTTGTCTGAAGCTCAAACTTCCTTGGTTAATAAAATGGCTGCTAAACCTGAAACTATGGAAAACACCTTTGATACTACTCATGCCATACAAGTTACTATTGATGAAAATGTTAGGCTGTTAGCTCAACTTCATGCTAAGTGGGAAAGGGAAGCTGAGATTGATAGAAACAATAGTGTGTGCACCATCACCACTAAACCACAAGTACTCCCTATTCCTCCTCCTACTATGCCTACTACTAGTGATGCTAAGTTTGACTTTCATATTGATGGTTGCAATATTTCTAAAGTGATTATGTTCTTGCAAAAGCTTGCTAGAAGTCCTGATGCTAGTGATATGCATGTTTCTTTCACTAAACATATTACAGATGCTCTTGTGAAAAATAAGGAAGAGAAGCTAAAACACAAAGCTTCTATTCCTAGGAAAGTAGAAGATAATTGGGAACCCATTATTAATATGCAAGTGAATGACTTTGATCTCAAAGCTTCATGTGATCTTGGTTCTAGTGTCTCTATTATGCCTAGGAAGATTTATGAAATGCTTGATTTGGCACCTTTGGAAGATTGTTATTTGGATGTCCCACTCAATGATAATGCTAAGAACAAACTCATGGGGAGTATTAATGATGTTCTCATTATGGTTAACAATGCTTATGTCCCTGTTGATTTCTATGGTTTGGATGTTGAATACAATGCTTCCTGTCCTATTACTTTGGGAAGACCTTTTCTTAGAACAGTTGGTGACATCATTGATATGAAAGAAGGCACCATTAAATATCATTTTCCATTCAAGAAAGGTATTGAACACTTCCCTATGAAGAGAGAGAAGTTGCTTTTTTCTCCTCCCTTGAAAGCAAGATTTGATGTTAATGCTTCTTCATTTGAAAATACTTGATTCTTCTTGCTTCTTGTGCCTAACTTAAAGGCGTTAAAGAAAAGTACTTGTTGGGAGATAACCCAAGAATTTCCTTGAATCTTGGAAGATATTACTTCAGTAATGACCTCTCCTTATCCTTTTTGTTTGCTTTTTGTGCCAAGAATGACCTCTAATGAGAGGGAAGTAAGATTTGGGGAGTTGCTGTCCCGAAACAGATTTTTGTCCTTCACCAAAAAAATCGTGAGGACGATCTATAACTCGGATTGAGCTCAAAATTTACAAATAAACCCCCCAGTATGTTATCTAACTTTCGTTAGTTCAACACTTTTTGATTTGAGCAACAGAAGATGTTCGAAAAAAATAGTTTCTACCTGCTGGTCTGTTTTGACAGATTTCTGCCATTATTTGCATTTGCTTCTTATTGATTTCTTTTTGAGTTCTCTTCAGGTAAATTGAGCTTTCTGAAGGAGTTACTACAGTAGCTTGTGTTTTTAGTTAAAAGGCTTGCTGTTTCAAAGCTTTGCCAGAGGTCTAATATCTTTTGAATACACTAATGTTGCTAATGAAGATTGTGTGAAGTTTTGTATGAAGGAAAAATTGCAGGTGTAGAGAAAGAATGATGCAATGAGATGAAGAATGGACAAAAGCTCAAGCTTGGGGATGCCACCATGTTGTCACCCCAAGAAATATCCAAGAGGTATAAGTGTCAAATCTTGGGGATGCCCAAGGCATCCCCCTTCTTCATCAATAAAAAGCTCATGTCTGTCTAGACACTTCGTTTTTATTGTTTCATGCACAGTTGTGTTGTTCTTGGAGCGTCTTAGTTTTCGTTTGCTTTGCTTAAGGTGTTTAGTTTGCTTGAATAAAGTAGTTTGTACCCCCGTTATCGCTGTGTTGTTTTGCAAATAAGTTTGCTTCGTGTTTGGAAAGGAGTAGTAAGATCTTGCTTGAAGTGCAAGAGGAGCTTGCATTGACTATGACTTAGACTTTAGCATGACATGCTAGGGGTTGTTTTAGCATTATGCTTAGTGATTATTGCTATAGCATGTCTTGTTCCAAACAATTGGGATTGCTTAGTGTGCCTTGAAGAAATTATGCGTTGTTTTAGCATGCAAAAGCATAGTATTGTGGTATTCTCCTTTCATGCTTTTCTTGGGTTGACTTGGCACATGCTCACGCCATGTTATGACTCTCACAAGTCACCATTAGACTCTATGATTATTTATTCCTTGACTTGTAGTACCACTCTTTGCTTTGATTAGTATGCTTTGTTGCACTACATGATTATGGCCATTATTGCTCTCTTAGTTGGTTGCTCCCAGTCTTTTGCTAGCCTCCACTTGTATGAGTAAGTTCTACTCATGCTTCCAACTCCCAAGAAACCAAGTTATTCCAAAGTGTCCACTATAAACTACTATGCATGGTGTGTTACACCATTCCAAGTATATTCTTGTTTTCAACTATCTTCCAATTAAAAACTATTTTGTTATGTGAAAACTTAGTGATTAAATCCCTCACGAACTTCATGGCACACTTTATTCTTTGCCCCTAATAAACTTGAACCATTGTGACAACTTTGTTGTATATGCTTGCACTTATAAGTTGGAATTAGCAGAACCGTGTTGTCACGGGGAACGTTTTCAACATTGCACTTGTACCTTGTTGTACTCATTTGATATCATGCTCTTTTGTCTATGGATGTCACCGGTGTGAAATAAAGAGGGAACTTGTAAGTCCATGGAGTTTGTATCCTGTGTTAGAGAAACGCCTGGGCCGCTAGCCTAAGCCATGCCTAATCATGGTGGAAACTTGCAGCATCACCATAATGGACTATCTATGAAGCATCCTCAATAAAAAAAGCTATGCATATGGTAAATAAAAAGATTACTGAGATGCTCATTGTCAGCTTGCCTTGTCATTTTGGTTATGGGAAAGCTCATGTACCATGTGCAAGGGGTACCCCATTGGCGTTTCTCAATGATATGCAAATACTTACAGTGACAAGAACTTACCTGGACCGAAAGTTGAGTATGCATGAGGTGTGGCCCTCGTATTCAAGGGACATGAGATTGCCAACTTATACTTCGTCAAGCATATACTCCAGCTTTGCCACTTTAACCTTAACCACTTCAAGATGTTTATGATAGGGGCAATGAGGGTTGAAAGCTAACAAGTACCATAATTTTTGGAAGCTCTTTTTGAAACTTGTAATCCCTGCTTCCTTTACAAAAAAACTTTCTTCCACCACTATTGAGTCTTCACCTTCTACCTTTAGGAACCATTAAGAGAACATAGTTGTCATTCAGTGTGCAGTGTTCCAAAGCTTATTAATTGATGCATATTGTGTTATTACTTGCTCTTGTGCTACTTGTTTATAGTCACCCTTGTGAACTTTGCAGGTGTCCTATGCATCTATATTGCTAATCTATGAGGGACAAGCTGATTGCCACTATTCTATGTTTTCTGTATGTGAAACAAACAAACATGTTATTCATAATCTTTGTTTGTAGCTTCTCATGTTGCATGCATAGTTACTATTTCCTATTGTTAGAACTCCATCTTTCATGCACATGTTTAGAGTTCTTTGATCCCAGCTTTCAATGCTTGCAAATGGTTGGATATTTATTGTGAGGGTGCATGTCACCTCAAAAATTATTCTGTTTATCACTTACCTACTCGAGGACGAGCAGGAGTTAAGCTTGGGGATGTTGATATGTTGTAAGGTTCCCAACCATTAATAAGGTAGAGATCCCTGTGTTTACAATGCTAGTCCCTGGATCAATAGCTAGCATCCACAGTTAAGATGTAATATCAAGAAAACAAAGGTCATAATACAACTTTATAACCAGGAATAAAATAATTTATTACATCTTACATAGCTCATTTGGCTATCTCATTACAATGCAGCAGAATATAACAATAGCATGGGGTCCTTCATCTTCAAAGTGCCACAGGCAGACATGTTGGTTGTAGACTTGTAATCCTAATCATTAAACTTCACTAATATCAAACAAACCTGCAACATAACAAGTTACAGCCACAAGGGTCAATACATTTCAATTGTATTGGCAAGTGATACTATGGTAGTATAGTGGAGTCTATCATCTATATGCATTTGGCAAAGTGGAGCTAAGGCTTGCATTGCTCAAAATAGATTTTCCTTATCATTTGAAAACACTAAGTTTTTGTTTAACAAAAATCACCCAAGGCATCTCCCAATAGAAATTGGTGATCCTTCAACCCTTGTTCAACCACAAGTTTTTAACTTAGAAATTGGGATGATGAGATTCTTAATACTTCCATGTCTTGATGCTCAAATTGTCCTTTGCCAGGGACATGGCTAAGTACTTAGATTTTTCACTCTGCAGAGGTGGTGCACTTTCCCCACAAGACTTGGTTTCACCAAGACAAGATCTTTCAGAAGCCTTCCCTTAGACCAAAATGGAGGCGTTCCAACCTATCATCCCCTACCACCAACTGTCCATTTGGCTAAGTTATTGCAACCTATATGATCCAGGCAGAGCCCATAATGCCAAGTGGCTGCACTTGAAGCTTCTCAACATTTGACATCTCAAATCTCTTTGTTCCTGGGTGGCCATCCACAAGTGTGATACACCAGGGTAGTCCATTGAAATGGGCCCTGAGTAACCACTCAACACAAACCAATCCTTCCATTCCACCCAGGTGATTCATTCACTTAGTTGTTTTATTAAACAAAACACAAGTCCTCAGACTTAGAAATTTTCCAAAGCATGAATATATATTCCACCCTTGTTTTCTTCTAGCTAAGCTAAGCATGTTAGTAGTAGGAATCTTAACTTAGGAAATTTCTACTAAGGTTTCATCTACTAGGATTTCCCATGGCATAGTTTACACTTAGCAAAATTCCATGCAAGTCCTACTTAGAAATATCACTAATGCATAGAGAAAATAATGGGACAAAAGTATGAAGCATCACTTGCCTTTTTGGTAGAGAGTATAAGTTCACTCCTTGTCCTTGAAACAATCACACTCTTCAAGTCACTACAATTCAATCAAGCAAGGCACAATTTCAATCTAACAATCAAGCAAATCATCACATAAAATAATAAAACAAAACAATGCATGCAAGCATGGAAAAGATTGTTTTATTTGAGAAAGTGGTTTTATTATGGTTCATAAACATTTGAAAACACCTAATGGTCATTTTATAAAGTGGCAAAAGGTGTTACTTCACTAACCATTTTTAAACCAAGTCATTATTTTATGTGGTTGAAAATGCCTTTAGCAAAGCAATAATTTTTATAGGGTTTACCAAATACATTTTCAAATCATAAAACTTGGTGTTTGGGGTCAAAGAGTTTAAAACAAAACATTTCCCAAAGGTTTTCTTCCAAAACCATTTTTATAATTAAACCATATTTTTATTTGACTAGAAATGGTTTAAATCCAAGATTCATTCTTTTGCTTCACCAAATACATTTTTGAAACGACCAATTGGTTCCTAGGGTCAGTAGGTTCAAACAAACCATTTGCCAAAGATTTTATCCCCAAAATCATTTTAGAACAATTTTTAAATTCTAAACATGCATACACAAGTTTCTATAAAAACAAACAATTTAACAGAAGCTTTTTACTAAACAAAGTGCATGGTTGGCTAGGGCTTGTCTTGCTGAATCCATTGATATAAAATTTGCAAAATTTGGACGTGTATATTAAAAGTTTTAGATTTTACAAAATCTAGCATCTAATAGATCAAATTCTGATTTTAAACCAGATTCTGTGACACGCGGCGCTATCCTATTGGCGCATACCGTTTCGCGCGGATCGGCTGCTGACAGCCGTTGGATTTAAATAGGATCACATGGCTACCCTTTCGCTTAAGTTTCTATCGTAACCTTCTGATCAAGATCCTACGGTTCATATTGCTCTGACCATTTAGCAGCGGCGCTGGCGGCGGCGGCTGGCGGCGCTGGCTCTCGCTACGGCGGGGCTGGTGATAGAGGAAGCGAGGAAGGTAGAGGGGTGGCTCACCATGATCGCCGTGGCACGGGGATGCTCAACCTGCTCGCGTTGGTCGAAGGGGCGCACGAGGTTAATCGGAATCGCTCATCGGAGTTCTTGCTGTCGTCGGATGTGGTCAGACGTTGACGGGGGCGAGTTCCTGTGGCATAATAAGGCAGGGAAAGTAGTCAGGAAGGTGCGCACGCTTGCAGGGGTTGCGATGGTACCTACCAGAGAGCAAGGGGTGTGCTGAATCGTCGCCTACTGCTCGCCGGAGTTGCGGGGGTCGTCGGTGGCGCTCAGACGAAGATAGAGGCGAGGTTGTGGGGCATGCGTGGGCGAACGAAGACCATGGGCAGGTGCGCGAGATGATGGGGATCAAGCTGGTGTGAGCTAGGAGGTAGGAGAGGGTCGGGGCTCGCCGGAATCGACGCCGGAACTCGTCGGGGCAGTGGAGCTTCCTAGAGAAATTAGGACGGCCTGGGGCGCGCTAAGGTGGGGGACTGAGGGGGAAACGGAGAGGGGATGCTGGCGATTAAGAGAGCATGGTCTGGGGGCGGAATCACTGCGTCATTGATGTGAATTCATCACGCGAATTAATCGGCAGAAACGGGAGGAATAAGGGGAGGAACGGGTCGCGCTGGGGAAGACGCTAACGTGTCTAGTGGGGTCCGTTTGACAGTGAGATAGGAATAGAAGAGATGGGGCCCACGCGTCATAAGCTGTGCGGGTAGAATCTCTGGTGTGAAGCGTTTTTCTGCGGAAGAGGAGCAGTGGGCTGTGTTGGGCTTAGTGGGCTAGGTTAGTTGGGATGGGTCCTTTTATATTTTTTTTGTTCTGTTTGTTTTTCCCTTTTTCATTTGTATTAATCTGTTTTAGTTTTGTTTAATTATTTCAAACTTCAAACTGATTTCAAAACTCAACCAAAATTTGTGTAGGTTTAAATATTGATTAGTAATATAATCTGAAGTCAATTTTGGAGTAAAATTTTATTCCTTTTTAGGTCTTTTAATTATTTAATTAGGCCCTTGTTTTAAATCAAATAAGGTTTATTAATAATTTCCAACACCATTTAAATTTATAAATCCTTCTAAATCTTTTTAGTAGGTTTTTACTTGTTTAATAGGGTGTCAAATAATTCATCTTGAATTATTTGGAAAGTATTTGATATGATTCATAATCATTTGAATTGGGTATTTGTTTTAATTCCAATGATATTAAATATAGTTTTAATTCCCTAAATTTTATTTGGAAGATTTATTTTAGTTAAGTTAATTAAACAACTTTTATTCCACTTGGGTAAATTCCAAATATCTTTTTCTATGAGTTAATTAATCATTCTAATAGGGTTTTGTCTTTATTTAAATGGAATTTGGTTTAAGCCATTTTTTTATTTTGGAAAATTCTTTATCCTTTTATTTTACTTGGATTTGGATTATAATTCATTCCATTTGCTTATGGATCTGGCCAAGATTTGATTTGGTCTTTAAGTATTCTTTATTTAGTATTTCTTTCTTCATCTTATAAAATCCATATCTTTTTATTTATAGATCCAAACTTGGTGATTCCAATTTGTAAAATCTTATTTAATATTTATTTATCTTTTTAAATATCTTTAGGATTATTTGCTCACCATTTGGTTTGGATTTTAGATAAGTGCTTTATTAGCTTTTGGAAATTCAATTTCCTTATCTTATTAGATTCATAAGATTTTATCCATGGCTCCAAATTAAGTGAAACCAATTTATATGGTCTTAAAATATTTCTATTTGTCTTTCTTGATCATTTGAAATGTTTGTTGACAAGTTTTTATATGGATCAAATCCATAGGCTTGGAGATAACTTGGAAATGATTTTTATTCCATTAGGGTTTGGATTTATTTTCCAAGTGTTTAAATTTCAAGATACATTCATTGAGGAATGCATTTCTCTTGATTGGATTTTGTTGGACTCAAACTTTTACCAAAGTTTGTTCAAGATGGGATTTTAAGTTTCCATTTAGAAACAAAAGTTTCTTTTCACCCTAAAATTCAACAATAATTTATTTTGTTTATTTATTTTTCACATTACAAGATTTGGAAAATCTTGGGATGTGACAGGCTACCACCCTTAAAATAAATCTCGTCCCGAGATTTGGGGAAGGATAGGGTTACAAGTTGGTTCAAAGCAACTAGGGTACTACCACCCTTAAAAATTCTCCAACTAGATTACTTCTTGGCTTGCTTGGAATCTTGGGGAAACTTCTCTGGACACTTGTCTGCATAATGGCCTAGCTCTTTGAATTTGAAACACATCACTTGGCTATTATCCTTCTTCTTCTTTGGTATCAATTCTTCTTGTTTATTTCCTTGGTTCTTCTTCTTTTCTGGGCAATCACTGGCATAGTGTCCCATTTCTTTGCAATTGTAACATTGCAACTGGCTTATGTCCATCTTTTTCTTGGGTTTCTCCAAAGCTAGGAGTGCTTCTAGTTCATGTTCTTCATATGTTATCTCAAAGGTAGGAATAGTTCCTGGTCTCCTTGACCTTCTATTGGATAATACATATGTCTCCTCTTTGGTCCTTTAAATTGGGTCATATTGCTGGGAGGTACAAGCTGAGATTTTCCTTTGTCTTCATCCTTCTTGGTAGACTTGGCTCTCTCATGGTAGTCTGCAATCAGTTGTTGCACTCCACCTTGTTTCCTATGTTGAACTATGGAATAGATGGGGCATTGGATAGGGACATGATTATTGCCTTCACATAAGTAACAAGTAGCTTGAGATGTGGGGCATTGGTCAATTGGATGTTTCTCTTCACAATTGGGGCATTGATCTTCATGTTCTTTGGAAGTGTGATCCTTATCTCCACAAATATTGCAAGCTTGGGTTCCTTCTTGAATAACATATTTGTCATCCTTGTTGTCATAAACTCATTGGGAAGAGTTGTATCCCATGTTGATCATTTGAGTAGCCATCCCTTGCAACAATTGGGATTGAGTTTTCAAAACTTCTTGCATGGTTGGGTCTAACTCATTGTTGTTGGCTAAAAACTGAGTTGTCACTTGGTTCAACTGGGTTTGTCTTGCAAGCAATTGGTCTCTCATGTTGACCTCTTGGTTGTTGTTGTTGTTGTCACCATCCTTGATGTTGGAGTCTCTTGGAGAAGTCATCTGTTTGGGTTGGATTGGGATTAGAATAGACAAAATATTTCTAAGGGGATAATTCTAATCACACACATCACAATTCACACAAGCAATGTGTAAGCAATCACAAACAAACATTCCACTCAAACAACAAGTTTCAAGCATATTTTTAGGCAACCAAAAATATTTTTGTTACACCACATAAGTTGGTGGGTTTGACTTAAACTAAATATGGTGGTCCATCTATATGGTTCACTTGAGATCTTTCCATCCTTCTTGGTTGATTCTTCTTTGAACAAGATCTTTGTATCCTTGGATTAAATTCTTGGTCACAAAACTTCAAAGTGATGATGGTTCCTTCTAAGTTGTGTTTCCTTAGTCTTCAAGTCTTGAGCAACATTTCTTGTCACACTTGTAGTCCTTAATAATATCTAAGGTTGAAGTCCTTGGTGAAAATGTTGAAGATGTTGAAGTCATTAGAGTTGAAGATGTTGAAGTCATTAGAGTTGATGAAGTCCTTTGCACATGATGAAGTCTTTGGCCATGGGAAAGGCTTTGTCCATTAAGTTTGAAATAGAAGAGATGTAGAATCAAAACCAAAATGGTTGAGGAAAGAGTTTACAAGATTGTTTGTAAATAAGTTTTGGAACAAATACAACTCCTATTTTTCTAAGGGGTTTTGTCCAATCCTAGGGTTACAATCCTACAGGCACCACAATGCTCTGATACCATCTGTAAGGTTCCCAACCTTTAATAAGGTAGAGATCCCTGTGTTTACAATGCTAGTCCCTGGATCAATAGCTAGCATCAACAGTTAAGATGTAATATCAAGAAACAAAGGTCATAATACAACTTTATAACCAGGAATAAAATAATTTATTACATCTTACATAGCTCATTTGGCTATCTCATTACAATGCAGCAGAATATAACAATAGCATGGGGTCCTTCATCTTCAAAGTGCCACAGGCAGACATGTTGGTTGTAGACTTGTAATCCTAATCATTAAACTTCACTAATATCAAACAAACCTGCAACATAACAAGTTACAGCCACAAGGGTCAATACATTTCAATTGTATTGGCAAGTGATACTATGGTAGTATAGTGGAGTCTATCATCTATATGCATTTGGCAAAGTGGAGCTGAGGCTTGCATTGCTCAAAATAGATTTTCCTTATCATTTGAAAACACTAAGTTTTTGTTTGACAAAAATCACCCAAGGCATCTCCCAATAGAAATTGGTGATCCTTCAACCCTTGTTCAACCACAAGTTTTTAACTTAGAAATTGGGATGATGAGATTCTTGATATATTCCATGTCTTGATGCTCAAATTGTCCTTTGCCAGGGACATGGCTAAGTACTTAGATTTTTCACTCTGCAGAGGTGGTGCACTTTCCCCACAAGACTTGGTTTCACCAAGACAAGATCTTTCAGAAGCCTTCCCTTAGACCAGAATGGATGCGTTCCAACCTATCGTCCCCTACCACCAACTGTCCATTTGGCTAAGTTATTGCAACCTATATGATCCAGGCAGAGCCCATAATTCCAAGTGGCTACACTTGAAGCTTCTCAACATTTGACATCTCAAATCTCTTTGTTCCTGGGTGGCCATCCACAAGTGTGATACACCAGGGTAGTCCATTGAAATGGGCCCGGAGTAACCACTCAACACAAACCAATCCTTCCATTCCACCCAGGTGATTCATTCACTTAGGTTTTTTATTAAACAAAACACAACTCCTCGGACTTAGAAATTTTCCATAGCATGAATATATATTCCACCCTTGTTTTCTACTAGCTAAGCTAAGCATGATAGTAGTAGGAATCTTAACTTAGGAAATTTCTACTAAGGTTTCATCTACTAGGATTTCCCATGGCATAGTTTACACTTAGCAAAATTCCATGCAAGTCCTACTTAGAAATATCACTAATGCATAGTGAAAATAATGGGACAAAAGTATGAAGCATCACTTGCCTTTTTGGTAGAGAGTATAAGTTCACTCCTTGTCCTTGCAACAATCACACTCTTCAAGTCACTACAATTAAATCAAGCAAGGCACAATTTCAATCTACCAATCAAGCAAATCATCACATAAAATAATAAAACAAAACAATGCATGCAAGCATGCAAAAGATTGTTTTATTTGAGAAAGTGGTTTTATTATGGTTCATAAACATTTGAAAACACCTAATGGTCATTTTATAAAGTGGCAAAATCATTTGCAAAAGGTTTTACTTCACTAACTATTTTTAATCCAAGTCATTATTTTATGTGGTTGAAAATGCCTTTAGCAAAGCAATAATTTTTATAGGGTTTACCAAATACATTTTCAAATCATAAAACTTGGTGTTTGGGGTCAAAGAGTTTAAAACAAAACATTTCCCAAAGGTTTTCTTCCAAAACCATTTTTAATAATTAAACCATATTTTTATTTGACTAGAAATGGTTTAAATCCAAGATTCATTCTTTTGCTTCACCAAATACATTTTTGAAACGACAAATTGGTTCCTAGGGTCAGTAGGTTCAAAACAAACCATTTGCCAAAGATTTTATCCCCAAAATCATTTTAGAACAATTTTTAAATTCTAAACATGCATACACAAGTTTCTGTAAAAACAAACAATTTAACAGAAGCTTTTTACTAAAAGAAGTGCATGGTTGGCTAGGGCTTGTCTTGCTGAATCCATTGATATAAAATTTGCAAAATTTGGACATGTAGATTAAAAGTTATAGATTTTACAAAATCTAGCATCTAATAGATCAAATTCTGATTTTAAACCAGATTCTATGACACGCGGCGCTATCCTATTGGCGCATACCGTTTCGCGCGGATCGGCTGCTGACAGCCATTGGATTTAAATAGGATCACACGGCTCAGAAGCGAGCGTACCCTTTCACTTAAGTTTCTATCGTAACCTTCTGATCAAGATCCTACGGTTCATATTGCTCTGACCATTTAGCAGCGGCGCTGGCGGCGGCGGCTGGCGGCGCTGGCTCTGGCTAAGGCAGGGATGGTGATAGAGGAACCGAGGAAGGTAGAGGGGTGGCTCACCGTGATCGCCGTGGCACGGGGATGCTCAACCTGCTCGCGTTGGTCGAAGGGGCGCACGAGGTTAATCGGAATCGCTCAACGGAGTTCTTGCTGTCGTCGGGTGTGGTCAGACGTCGACGGGGGCGAGTTCCTGTGGCATAATAAGGCAGGGAAAGTAGTCAGGAAGGTGCGCACACTTGCAGGGGTTGCGATGGTACCTACCAGAGAGCAAGGGGTGTGCTGAATCGTCGCCTACTGCTCGCCGGAGTTGCGGGGGTCGTCGGTGGCACTCAGACGAAGACGGAGGCGAGGTTGTGGGGCATGCGTGGGCGAACGAAGACCATGGGCAGGTGCGCGAGATGATGGGGATCAAGATGTTGTGAGCTAGGAGGTAGGAGAGGGTTGGGGCTCGCCGGAATCGACGCCGGAACTCGTCGGGGCAGTGGAGCTTCGTAGAGAAATTAGGACGGCCTGGGGGCGCGCTAAGGTGGGGGACTGAGGGGGAAACAGAGAGGGGATGCTGGCGATTAAGAGAGCATGGTCTGGGGGCGGAATCACTACGTCATTGATGTGAATTCATCACGCGAATTAATCGGCAGAAACAGGAGGAATCAGGGGAGGAACGGGTTGCGCTGGGGAAGACGCTGACATGTCTAGTGGGGTCCGTTTGACAGTGAGATAGGAAGAGAAGAGATGGGGCCCACGCGTCATACGCTGTGCGGGTAGAATCTCTGGTGTGAAGCGTTTTTCTGCGAAAGAGGAGCAGTGGGCTGTGTTGGGCTTAGTGGGCTAGGTTAGTTGGGATGGGTCCTTTTATATTTTTTTTGTTCTGTTTGTTTTTCCCTTTTTCATTTCTATTAATCTGTTTTAGTTTTGTTTAATTATTTCAAACTTCAAACTGATTTCAAAACTCAACCAAAATTTGTGTAGGTTTAAATATTGATTAGTAATATAATCTGAAGTCAATTTTGGAGTAAAATTTTATTCCTTTTTAGGTCTTTTAATTATTTAATTAGGCCCTTGTTTTAAATCAAATAAGGTTTATTAATAATTTCCAACACCATTTAAATTTATAAATCCTTCTAAATCTTTTTAGTAGGTTTTTACTTGTTTAATAGGGTGTCAAATAATTCATCTTGAATTATTTGGAAAGTATTTGATATGATTCATAATCATTTTAATTGGGTATTTGTTTTAATTCCAATGATATTAAATATAGTTTTAATTCCCTAAATTTTATTTGGAAGATTTATTTTAGTTAAGTTAATTAAACAACTTTTATTCCACTTGGGTAAATTCCAAATATCTTTTTCTATGAATTAATTAATCATTCTAATAGGGTTTTGTCTTTATTTAAATGGAATTTGGTTTAAGCCATTTTATTTTATTTTGGAAAATTCTTTATCCTTTTATTTTACTTGGATTTGGATTATAATTCATTCCATTTGCTTATGGATCTGACCAAGATTTGATTTGGTCTTTAAGTATTCTTTATTCAGTATTTCTTTCTTCATCTTATAAAATCCATATCTTTTTATTTATAGATCCAAACTTGGTGATTCCAATTTGTAAAATCTTATTTAATATTTATTTATCTTTTTAAATATCTTTAGGATTATTTGCTCACCATTTGGTTTGGATTTTAGATAAGTGCTTTATTAGCTTTTGGAAATTCAATTTCCTTATCTTATTAGATTCATAAGATTTTATCCATGGCTCCAAATTAAGTGAAACCAATTTATATGGTCTTAAAATATTTCTATTTGTCTTTCTTGATCATTTGTAAATGTTTGTTGACAAGTTTTTATATGGATCAAATCCATAGGCTTGGAGATAACTTGGAAATGATTTTTATTCCATTAGGGTTTGGATTTATTTTCCAAGTGTTTAAATTTCAAGATACATTCATTGAGGAATGCATTTCTCTTGATTGGATTTTGTTGGACTCAAACTTTTACCAAAGTTTGTTCAAGATGGGATTTTAAGTTTCCATTTAGAAACAAAAGTTTCTTTTCACCCTAAAATTCAACAATAATTTATTTTGTTTATTTATTTTTCACATTACAAGATTTGGAAAATCTTGGGATGTGACATACGTTGAAAACGTATCTATAATTTTTGATGCTCCATGCTTGTTTAGTATCTACTTTGCTTTGCTTGCCTACACTTTGAGGTGATTTTTACATGTTTTCTGGTACTAACCTATTAACAAGTTGCAACAGTGTCAGATGCCTATTTTCTGCTGTTTTTCGTTTCAGAAAAGTTAGTAAAGAAATATTCTCGGAATTGGACGGGACAAAGGATAAAGTCAATTACTTTCCGTGGGGAACAAGAAGTCTAGAGTAGCGCCGGGGGGCAAGCCAGACCCACCCTATGTGCGGGTGGGCCCAGACCCGCGCCTGGCTAGGGTTTTCCGCCCCTGGCTGCCTCCTCGGTCTCCCCGTTCGCCTATAAAAATCCCCCGATGCAGAAACCCCGAGTACCCGATCAAATATCCACGAAACCGTCTGTAGTCGTCGCCACCATCGTCCCTAGATCAGGGGGATCTGAAGTTCTTCCCGGCACCCTACCGGAGGGGAGATCATCCCGGAGGCCTTCTCTCCGGTATGATGCGTGAGTAGTTCCACCTTGGACTATGGGTCCATGTAGTAGCTAGATGGTTGTATCTCCTCCTTTGTGCTTTCATGTATAGATCTTGTGAGCTCCATTCATGGTCAAGATCTAATCTATTTGTAATCATGCATGTTGTGTTTGCGGGGATCCGATGGATATTGAGATTATTATGTTGGTTTGATTAATGGTTCTATCATTTCTGTGTTGTTTGTGATCTTGCATGCTCTCCGTTGTTAGTAGATATCTTGGCCAAGTATTTTCTAGTGACTCCAAGAGGGGGTATTTATGCTCGATAGTGGGTTCATGCCTCTAGTTTCCAAGGGAAGTGACAATAATCTCTTCGGTTGTAGATGTGTTATTGCTACTAGGGAGAAAACAACGGTATCTTGTTCATGGAACATGTGGACTGTTTACCTTACACACTTTGCTTAAAGCAGTTGTCTGTTGCTTGCAACTAAATACTGGAGGGGGTTCGGATGATAACCTGAAGGTGGACTTCTAGTCATAGATGCAGTTGGATGGCGGTCTATGTATATTGTTGTATTTCCCAATCAACCTCATAGGAGCTTTCTGACTAGTAATTGCATTGTTATGCCTTGCTCAGTTCCTGTCAATTACCCTGCTGTAATTTGTTTACCCTTCATGCCATGTTGTTTATATAAGGAGAGCAGCTCTAGTGAACTATAGACCCTGGTCCAATTTTTACCATTGATACATCTTCCACTGTTACTTGTTTACTTGCTGCAAACCATTACCTTCCACACCATACGTTTAATCCTTTGTTACAGCAAACTGATGATCTTGACAACCACACTGATTCGTTGGGGCAAAAGTATTAAGTTTGTGTTGAGCAGGTCTCCACGTTGCTAGCAACACCTGTGTGACGTTTCCTTCCTCCTACTGGTTCGATCACCTCGGTTTCTTACTGGGGAAACTTGCTGGTGTGCTGCTTCATACCTTGCTCTTGGGGTTTCCAACGAAGCGTACCACGACAAGTGTTGGGCGCCATCAATATGTTTCCAAGTCCAAGAAGAAGAAGAAGACAAGAAGAAGAAGACCAAGAGTGAACAAGCAAAGACAAGCACCGTTGAGAAGAATGTCACAAAATACAAAACTGATCATATTGGTTTTGCAGGGTCTAACAATCCAAATTATGAACTTTTTTGTGATTACTATGGTGATGTCTATGCAAATTATGTTGGTCCTTTTGATGAATATGTTGCTGGGTCTATTTGGGTTCCAAAGACCCTTGTTACTAACATGAGAGGACCCATTGAAAAATGGGTACCTAAAACCAAGAAGTAATTCTCTTGCAGGGCTATGCTTCCTGCGGGTCTAAATGGGTGCTGGACAGTGGGTGCACTAGTCATATGACCGGAAGCAAAGAGATCATCATGAAGATGTGACCCAATCATGATCATATTACAGTATCCTATGGTGATAAGTCTAAATCTGAGGTATTGGGTCTTGGCAAGGTTGTGGTTGCCCATGATATCTCTCTCGTGGATGTCATGCTTGTTGAGACCCTCGGTTATAAATTACTTTCTGTTCATGCCCTTAGTAAGATGGGCTTTGCTATTTTCATTGATGGTGATTTAGTGGTACTCTTGTGGATCAAGTCTCTAAAGGTCGCTTTTGTTGGGTACATCGAAAATGACCTGTATGTGGTGGACTTTTCGGGGAAAACCACTATGGGTCGGATGTGCTTACTCAGAAAGGCCGGCGTGGGCTGGCTGTGGCATCGTCATTTAGCCCATGTCAACATGAGAACTTTGCAAAGTATTCACAAGGGTGGCCACATCCTTGGACTAAAATACAATGTTTCCTTTGCCAAAGATCGTGTTTGCAGGGCTTGTGTTGAAGGCAATATGCATGACTCTCCCCACAAGAGGAAAACTATTGTTTCTTCAAAGAGGATCTTGGAATTACTTCATGTGGACTTATTTGGTCCTCCATCTCAGTTTGTTGCTCTAAACCCAAGCCCTTTTTCTCTCCTTGAACCATCTTTTCTTGCACACAAGTCCTTTGTATACTTGTGAGGGGCTTTGCAAGGGGTGCTCTGGCCTAAATCTGTGTTAACAGAAAAATTCAGAGGGGGCGGACTGTCCGCCCCAAGTGGGGGCCGAATAATCCACCCCGGGCGAATATGTCCTTTAAGGGCTGGGCTCGGGGAGGAAGGGCTCAAACAGAGCATCTAGTCCTCCCCCAACCCGTGTCCTGACCCAAGCCACCACTAGAGCCTCCGCCCCTCCCCGGAGTCGTTTCGACCACCAGATTCTCCGGGCTCTCCCCGGATCTTCTTCCCCTCGCCTCCGGGTACCTTCTCGTCCGAGTTTTCCTCCAATGAGTGAGGGTAACTCCCTCATCCATCTCCTTTGTATGGAAGTCGTTGTTTTTGGTGGAAATCTCGTTGTAGAAGCTACTATGTGTTTCCTTGCTTGTTAGATTCTATAGTATTGCAACCCTTGTGCCCGATCTGTGTTGTTATGGTGAATCAGGGTCTAGCCAGAAAATTTCTGCGGGGGGCGGATTATCCACCCCTTCCAGGGCCGGATAATCCGGCCTAGAGGTTCACATCCTGTTCTGGCTTGTCTCGGACTTTCATAAATGCACATCTTTGGACCATGGATTGTTTTCCTACTTTATCTAATATTCCTCTTGGACCTGTGTGTGTGCTTATCCCCATGCTACCTACCCCATGATTTTCACAGGTGGTTCTAGTGCTCCTAGGACATACAAGCGTCGTCCCCATGCCCGTTATCTCAGGCCCAACAAGAGGGTAAGCTCGTTGACGAAACTGAAGTTCGCAGGTTGGCAAGAGAGTCTGAACGGATGGCCGAGGCAGCAAGGAAAGCCAAGAGGGTCGCATCTCTCAAGGGTAAGGGCAAGAAGTGCCGTCCCAACTACAAGGACATGGACAGCGTTGAGTACTCCTCCATTCGCCACATTGATTATTATGCCAAGGCTGACATTGATGGTCCTTAGTAGGATCCCATGTTTTGGTGCTCTCACTTTTGGTCAATTCATGATGATGTTTAAAAATACTAATCTCAAGATTCGCCCTATGCATCCTCTGAATATGACTGAGGCTCAAACCAAGGCAAGACTTCGTGAGGCCTTGGATGTGACTGGTAAGATGGGGCTGTATCACCTTATGACACTTCAGTGCCACTATGACTCATCGGTTGTGAAGCGGTTTTTCTCTACCCTTGTGATATGTGGAGATGAGCTTCGCACCATGAAGTGGATGACCAGGACCACTATGATTGATATGTTGGAAACGTATCTATAATTTTTTATGCTCCATGCTTGTTTAGTATCTACTTTGCTTTACTTGTCTACACTTTGAGGTGCTTTTTACATGTTTTCTGGCACTAACCTATCAACAAGTTGCAACAGTGCCAGATGCCTGTTTTCTGCTGTTTTTGGTTTCAGAAAAGTTAGTAAAGAAATATTCTCGGAATTGGACGGGGTGAACGCCAAAGTCAATAACTTTCCGTGGGGAACAAGAAGTCCAGAGGAGACACGGAGAAGCAGGCCAGGGAGGCCAACCCCTCCCCCCCCCTCCCAGGCATGGGGTCAGGTGGACTCGCCGCCGCCACCATCGTCCCTGTTGTAACTCTGGGTACCCAATCAGAAATCCAAAAAACTGTCTGTAGCCGCCGCCACCATCGTCCCTAGATTGGGGGGATCTGAAGTTCTTCCCGGCACCCTGCCGAAGGGAGATCATCCTGGAAGCCTTCTCTCCGGTATGATTTGTGAGTAGTTCCACCTTGGACTATGGGTCCATGTAGTAGCTAGATGGTTGTATCTCCTCCTTTGTGCTTTCATGTATAGATCTTATGAGCTCCGTTCATGATCAAGATCTAATCTATTTTTAATCATGCATGTTGTGTTTGCGGGGATCCGATGGATATCGAGATTATTATGTTGGTTTGATTAATGGTTCTATATTTATGATTATATCATGTCTGTGTTGTTTGTGATCTTGCATGCTCTCCGTTGCTAGTGGTTATCTTGTCCAAGTAGTTGCTAGTGACTCCAAGACGGAGTATTTATGCTCGATAGTGGGTTCATGCCTCTAGTTTCCAAGGGAAGTGACATAAATCTCTTCTGTTGTAGATGTGATGTTGCTACTAGAGAGAAAACAATGGTCCCTTGTTCATGGAACATGTGGATTGTTTACCTTACACACTTTGCTTAAAGCGGTTGTCTGTTGCTTGCAACTTAATACTGGAGGGGGGTCGGATGATAACATGAAGGTTGAATTCTAGTCATAGATGCAGTTGGATTACGGTCTATGTATATTGTTGTATTGCCCAATCAACTTCATAGGATCTTTCTAGCTAGTAATTGCATTGTTATGCCTTGCTCAGTTCCTGTCAATTGCCCCGCTGTAACTTGTTTACCCTTCCATGTTGTTTATCTAAGGAGAGCACCTCTAGTGAACTATGGACCCCGGTCCAATCTTTACCATTGATACATCTTCCACTGTTACTTTTTTACTTGCTACAAACCATTACCTTCCACACCATACGTTTAATCCTTTGTTACAGCAAACCGGTGATCTTGACAACCTCACTGATTCATTGGGGCAAAGTCTTGAGTTTGTGTTGTGCAGTCTCCATGTTGCTTGCAACACCTGTGTGACTTTTCCTTCTTCCTTCTGGTTCGATAACCTTGGTTTCTACTGAGGTAAATCTTATTGTTGTACTCTTCATACCTTGCTCTTGGGGTTTCCAACGAAGCACTCTTCCTCCCTGTTGATTGTAGCATCAAGTAATTTCTGGCGCCGTTGCCGGGGAGGCTAAGGACGTCTTCACTAGGGGAGTCCTTCACTTCCTTTCTCTTTACTTTGTTTTTAGTTTGCTTAGTTTCTTCTTCTTTGTTTTGTTTGCCTATTTTCAAAAAACCCAAAAAAAAATTAGTCTAGTTTGGTTTGCTTGCTTTATTCAAAAACACACAAAAATTAGTTCCTGCTCTAGTTGCCACCATGTTCTAGCTCATCATGTTGCTCCCATAGTTCTCTCTGAAAAATCTTGCAATAGGTAGTGGCTCCATAATTGGGAAAGATAATATTGAAGAATTCTTTAATTATGTTAGAAAGCATGAGGATATTGAGGATAAATCTATAGCAGAGCTTGCTTCTAATTATGAAATTGTTTCAATTTCTTTAGTTCATATGTTGGAGGCTAGGTTTGTTAGCCTTAAACCCTTCATACAATTCTTATTCCTAAAACTAAGAGAAGAGAAGAATGTTGAAAAAAGGGAATTCATCCTTGAAACTTTATCAAAAGAATTCCATGATGTTGCTAGGGAGGCCAAAAAGGTTTTTGAACGTTTCAATATGCTAGGTTCAAGTGTAGATGTTGTGGGTGTTTCTGATAAAACTAAGCCTAGAGAGGAATTCAATATACCCATACCCTATAAGCTTGTTGGAATACATGAAGCCTTTGAAAATAACTTCGATTGGATTGCCCCTGAAAATCTTTTTGATGAAGGTAGTAGACCAAAGAGAGATGAGAAAGGATCCTACAAAACTCATTTGGATGAGATACCTTTCATAGTTGAAGATTTTGCAAGAGTTAATGTTAATGCTTCTTCATTTGAAAATACTTAATTCTTCTTGCTTCTTGTGCCTAACTTAAAGGCGTTAAAGAAAAGTACTTGTTGGGATATAACCCAAGAGTTTACTTTTGTCTTGGAAGTTATTACTACTGTACTTATCCTTTTTGTTTACTTTTTGTGCCAAGAATAACCTCTAATGAGAGGGAACTAAGATTTGGGGAGTTGCTATCTCAAAACAGATTTCTGTCCTCCACCAAAAAATTTCATGAGGAGGCTCTGTAACTTGGATTGAGCTCAAAATTTACGAATAAATCCCCCAGTATGTTGGATAAATTTCGTTAGTTCATCACTTTTTTATTTGAGTCACATAAGATGTTCGAAAAAATTTGTTTCTACCTGCTGGTCTGTTTTGACAGATTTCTGCCATTATTTGCATTTGCTTCTTACTGATTCCTTTTTGAGCTCTCTTCAGGTAAATTGAGTTTCTTTGAAGGAGTTACTTAAGTAGCTTGTGTTTTTAGTGAAAAGCCTTGCTTTTCTAAAGCTTTTCCCGTGGTCTAATATCTTTTGAATAAGCTAATGTTGCTAATGAAGATTGTGTGAAGTTTTGTATGAAGGAAAAATTTCAGGTGTAGAGAGAGAATGATGCGATGAGATCAAGAATGGACAAAGGCTCAAGCTTGGGGATGCCACCACAGTGTCACCCCAAGAAATATCCAAGAGGTACAAGCGTCAAATCTTGGGGATGCCCAAGGCATCCCCTTTTTCATCAATAAAAAGCTTAGGTCTGTCTAGACACTTCACTTTTATTGTTTCATGCACAGTTGTGTTGTTCTTGGAGCGTCTTAGTTTTCGTTTGCTTTGCTTAGTTTGTTTAGTTTGCTTTAGTAGTTTGGACCCCCGTTCTCGCTGTGTTGTTTTGCAAATAATGTTGCTTGGTGTTTGGAAAGGAGTAGTAAGTTTTTGCTTGAAGTGCAAGAGGAGCTTGCATTGACTGTGACTAAGACTTTAGCATGACATGCTAGGTGTTTTTTTTGCATTATTCTTAGTGATTATTGTTGTAGCATGTTTGGTTCCAAACAATTGGGATTGCTTAGTGTGCCTTGAAGAAATTATGCGTTGTTTTAGCATGCAAAAGCATAGTATTGTGGTATTCTCCTCTGATGTTTTGCTTGGGTTGACTTGGCACATGCTCACACCATGTTATACTATGACAAGTCACCATTAGCCTCTATGATAATTTAGTCCTTGAATTGTAGTACCACTCTTTGCTTTAATTAGTTTGCTTTGTTGCATTGCATAATTATGGCGATTATTGCTCTCTTAGTTGGTTGCTCCCAGTCTTTTGCTAGCCTCCACTTGTATGAGTAAGCTCTACTCATGCTTCCAACTCCCAAGAAACCAAGTTATTCCAAAGTGTCCACTATAAACTCCTATGAATGGTGTGTTACACCACTCCAAAGTATATTCTTGTTTTCATCTATCTTCCAATTAAAAACTATTTTGTTATGTGAAAACTTAGTGATTCAAGCCCTCACAAACTTGATGGCACATTTTATTCTTTGTCCCTAATAAACTTGAACCATTGAGGCAACTTTTTTGTATATGCTTGCACTTATAAGTTGGGATTAGCAGAACCGTGTTGTCACGGGGAACATTTTCAACATTGCACTTGTACTCTTTTTTTACTCCGTTGATATCATGCTCTTTTGTCTATGGATGTTACCAGTGTGAAATAAAGTGGGAACTTATAAGTCCATGGAGTTTGTATTCTGTGTTAGAGGAACGCCTGGGCCGCTAGCCTAAGCCATGCTTAATCATGGTGGAAACTTCCAACATCACCATAGTGAGCTATCTATGAAGCATCCTCAATAAAAAGCTATGCATATGGTAAATAAAAAGATTGTTGAGATGCTCATTATCTGCTTGCCTTGTCATTTTGGTTATGGGAAAGCTCCTGTACCATGTGCAAGGGGTACCCCATTGGCGGTTCTCAATGATATGAAAATACTTACAGTGACAAGAACTTGCCTGGGCCCTAAGTTGAGTATCCATGAGGTGTAGCCCTCATAGTCAAGGGACTTGAGATTGCCAACTTATACTTTGTCAAGCTATCACATCCCAAGATTTTAGAAATTGGGAATAGGAAAAAAATTTCATTTGCATGATATTCATCAGCATTGCATTGCATATTTGCATCAATAAAATTCCCAAATAGAAATAAAGGACTAAAACCCTAAATAGTATATGCCACTTTGTTCCTAAAGGGAATTAAATTGGTTTTATAAAAACCCACTATTGCTAAGGCAGTGATTATTTCTAATTATAGCCTAAAAAGATCCAATTAATATTACAAAATTTTAGGAAAAAAATTGAGCTCATTTGAAGCTATTATGAAAAAGTTATGAAATAAATACAAACACATAAAGATATAAATAAAATGAAATATACAAGGATTTATAAATCCACTACTTCCAAACTAGTAAAAACATTACAAATTTGATCCTATAATGATCTATTCGATTTTAGAAAATTGTAGAAACAAGAATCATGTCATTTGGAGTTTGTATGTGAAAGTTATGAGAAAAACAAATAAATAAAAAATGAAAAAAGAAAAAGAAAAAAAATTAACTGGGCCGGCCAAGCCAGCCGGCGGCCCAGCCAGCCGACCAGAGCACCCACGTGCACGGGCACTTTTCGATCCCATGGGATGCTTTAAAAGTCATGCAAATCAGTTTTTCTCAAACCTATCTCTATTCAAACTCTTATATCTTTTTATCTATAACTCCGAATCGACTTCCGTTTGTTTCCACTTGTTCCTACTCCAAGACCTATCTCTACACCGTCCTAAAACTCCATATAAACCCATGGAGACACAGTTGTATGAGTTTCCTTTCTCGAAATCCCGAATCTACACATATCCAAATCTTATTTCGTTTATTCACCCATCTAGACTTTGTTTTTTTTTGCCTTCGGCCAAAAAACTAAAGTTGTAGATCTCGTCGAAATCTTTCAATCCCGACAAACCTCACCTCTTTTCATCCACCACAGCTAGAGAATTTCGCATCAGATATGACGGTGTAAATCCAAGATGTACTCGCGCTCGTTCCTTCAAATCCAAATTCCTTTAGTGATAAGGTAGGACTAATGATTCCCCACAACTTTTATGTTGTAAGTTTTTCAATTTGACCTACGGATTTATCTCTCTAACATAGATCTATTTCTTGTCTATTTTGAGCCAAAATCGAGCGAATCTCCTCTCCTAACCACTTGATCTCCTCCCGACGGTCAAGATTAGAGATTATCAATGAAGGGGGACGAGCCAACCATATCTTGCCACGTGTCAAGCCAGGTCAGCCCCGCGTCCCAGTCAGCATAGAATATTCCAAGGGAATATTCCCTATAGATTTGAAATTGAATTTAATTTGCAGAGAATTGTGTAAACTTGCAAAAATCATATAAAAAGATTCGTAGATCCAAAAATAGAAAATAATATATCAATGGATTCAGAAAAACGTGTAGAATATTAATATGGCATTAAATCCAACCTTAACAGTATTCGTTTACTACAGTAATTTAATTAGTTTTAATGGTCTTTTAGGTTAACAAATTCATAGTAAATTCATATCTGGTCCAAAAAATGCGTATAATATATCAAATTGAAGCTACTATAATATAGATTAATAACGTCAAGTTAGATCGAATCTTTACAGTACATATTTACCGTAATGATTTAATTAGTTTTAATGGCTTTACAAATCATTAAATTCATAGTAAATTATTTACATATCACAAAAATATAAACAATATACCGATGGAAAGCTAGTTCCAGGTAGATCATCATTACACATTTGGTGCAGGCAAGTACAGTAAGGTTATTCTGTAGATATTTAAACAAGCTAATACCCATTTTTGAGTAATAAATTCATAAGAAAATAAATACTATTCAGAAAATTGCAAATAATATGTCCCTGGAATTACAAGAAGGAGTAGAACCAGTTTTTGAATTAAAATTATAGGTGTACATTACATATAATGTTAGGAGCATTATAATACATTTTGTAGTATTTTAATTATTTAAAAAGATCTATAACTCCAATTAGGGTGAATCCAATTCCTACCGATTCGTATTAATTCCCTCTATCCAGTACACTTCAGATCAAAATTTAATTTGACAATTAGAATAGGCGTTACAATAGAACTATTAAAAACCCTATATTGGCAAGTAATTATTAATAACAAGTACTCCATTGCATTAATTGGTCTCTTGCATGCATCATATACTTCAGTATTGTTTAGAGAACTAAAGTAACAACCATTGTGACTTATTAAATTGTCATGCATGCATTTTTTGCATTTGTTTGATCTCTATGTGCTATTGTTTATGTTGTATGTAATTGTTTGCTCGATAGATTGCGAGGAGTGCAATGTGTATAATTGCAACGAGTGCTTGAACGACTTCAACAGCTACCAAGGCAAGTAGATGCTACTTTGTTCATGATGTTGTCCTACTATTTTCAATGCATTGTCGTGTATTTTGTAGATGCATGTGTAGGAAAGTACTATCGCTATGCTATGTACTATTATGTGGTAGGGATTTCCTGTAGATGAGCCATCGTTGGTAGATGTGCTTAGCCATGCTATAATGAACGAGGACTGGGTTACATCACTGAAGGTTGTTTCTAAATGTGTTGGTTTGCGGAAACTAAAAACAACTTAATCAATGAAACTCCTAGGTGTGATGGGATTGAAAATTTTGGTGGTATCATCGCGGAAAGGCACCCAGGTATCAAGAGAAAATGATTGGCTTCTTTATTTTGTAGCTTACGTGTACAACCATGTGCCAATAATGAAATGGGCGGTTGGTTGGACTCAGTAGGTTGTGGTAACTCGAACCCACGTATCTAGTGATGTAGAATTTTGGTAGGTTGGACTGGTGCATGTCAGGTTTGGGGAGCTACTTCCCGAACGGTCCCTTCTTGGACTTCTCCCTATCATCACCCAATATGAGAGTGGTGGTATGAGCTGGGCTGGCCAAGTCACATGGGTAAAGTGTACTAACCCCTGCAGGGTGTATAAACTAATCGATTAGCCGTGTCCCCGGTTATGGACATCTGAGTTGCTTGATATTGATTTCATGGCATTTTTCTCGCTAATTCTAATTTCATAATTGCTTTAATGTTGATGGGTTAACTTAATTGGAATCTTTTCAAAGAAAATCAAAAACTGTTTATGAAAGTAGGACAAAGGTATTCGCAAATGCAAGATAGCCACAGCTCCACTTGCCAAATATGCATGTAGATGTTAGTCCTATTGTCTCCTTTAATAGCTCTATTTGCCATACATTCTATGTATTGATCCTTCGGGGCTGCTACGTTTTATGTTGCAGGATGTTCCATTTCTGAGTGATCGAATAGGTCGCGATACTCCACTCAACATTTGTTCGCTTGTGGGCAATTGAAGATGGAGTCTACTATATATTTATGCTTCCGTTTGGTATTAAACTAGTTGAGCTATCCTGCATGCTAAGCTTTATTGTAATAATTACAAATTCTAGATCAATTCGTTATTTATGATGCACTATTAAATTCTTTGGTATTCATCTGTATTGTGTGTGCCAGTGAACCGATCCAGGGATTGGCACTATACACATGAACTCATCCTTATTAGGCGAGGGTGTTACACAAGCATATACTCCAGCTTTGCCACTTTAACCTTAACCACTTCAAGATGCTTACGATAGGGGCAATGAGGGTTGAAAGCTAGTAAGTACCATAATTTTTGGAAGCTCTTTTTAAAACTTGTAACCCCTGCTTCCTTTACAAAAGGCCTTTCTTTCACCATTATTTGAGTCTCCACTTTCTACCTTTAGGCACCATTAAGAGAGCATAGTTGTCATTCTGTGTGCAGTGTTCCAAAGCTTATTAATTGATGCATATTGTGTTATTACTTGTTCATGTGCTATCTGTTTCTAGTCACCCTTGTGAACTTTGCAGGTGTCCTATGCATTATATTGCTACTCTATGAGGGACAAGCTGATTGCCACTATGCTATGTTTTCTGCATGTGAAACAAACAAACATTTTTTAATACATATTATTCATGATATTTGTTTGTAGCTTGCCATGTTGCATGCATAATTACTATGTCCTATTGTTAGAACTCCATCTTTCATGCACATGTTTAGAGTTCTTTGATTCTAGCTTTCAATGTTTGAAAATGGTTGGATCTTTATTGTGAGGGTGCATGTTCACCTCAAAATTTATTCTTTTATCACTAACCTACTCGAGGACGAGCAGGAGTTAAGCTTGGGGATGCTGATACGTTGGAAACGTATCTATAATTTTTTATGCTCCATGCTTGTTTAGTATCTACTTTGCTTTACTTGTCTACACTTTGAGGTGCTTTTTACATGTTTTCTGGTACTAACCTATTAACAAGTTGCAACAATGCCAGATGCATGTTTTCTGCTATTTTTGGTTTCGGAAAAGTTAGTAAAGAATATTCTCGGAATTGGAAGGGACGAACGCCAAAGTCAATAACTTTCCGTGGGGAACAAGAAGTCCAGAGGAGAGACGGAGAAGCGGGCCAGGAAGGCCACCCCCCCCTCCCCCAGGCGCGGGGTCAGGTGGACCCGCGCCTGGGTAGGGTTTGCCTACCCTGGTCGCCTCCAGTACTCCTCCCTTCGCCTATAGGAAGCCCCCGATACAGAAACTTTGGGTATCCGATCAGAAATCCACGAAACTGTCTATAGCCGCCGCCACCATCGTCCCTAGATCGGGGGGATCTGAAGTTCTTCCCGGCACCCTGCCGGAGGGGAGATCATCCTGGAGGCCTTCTCTCTAGTATGATTTGTGAGTAGTTCCACCTTGGACTATGGGTCCATGTAGTATCTAGATGGTTGTATCTCCTCCTTTGTGCTTTGATGTATAGATCTTGTGAGCTCCGTTCATGATCAAGATCTAATCTATTTGTAATCATGCATGTTGTGTTTGTGGGGATCCGATGGTATTGAGATTATTATGTTGGTTTATTTTAATGGTTCTATCATTATGATTCTATCATGTCTGTGTTGTTTGTGATCTTGCATGCTCTCCGTTGCTAGTGGTTATCTTGGCAAGTAGTTGCTAGTGACTCCAAGAGGGAGTATTTATGCTCGATAGTGGGTTCATGCCTCTAGTTTCCAAGGGAAGTGACATAAATCTCTTCGGTTGTAGATGTGATGTTGCTACTAGGGAGAAAACAACGGTCCCTTGTTCATGGAACATGTGGATTGCTTATCTTACACACTTTGCTTAAAGAAGTTGTCTATTGCTTGCAACTTAATACTGGAGGGGGTTCGGATGATAACCTGAAGGTGGACTTCTAGTCATAGATGGAGTTGGATTACGGTCTACGTATATTGTTGTATTGCCCAATCAACTTCATAGGATCTTTCTAGCTAGTAATTGCATTGTTATGCCTTGCTCAGTTCCTGTCAATTGCCCCGCTGTAATTTGTTTACCCTTCATGTCATGTTGTTTATCTAAGGAGAGCACCTCTAGTGAACTATGGACCTCGGTCCAGTCTTTACCATTGATACATCTTTCACTGTTACTTGTTTACTTGCTGCAAACCATTACCTTCCACACCATACGTTTAATCCTTTGTTACAACAAACGGTGAGCTTGACAACCTCACTGATTCGTTGGGTAAAAGTCTTGAGTTTGTGTTGTGCAAGTCTCCACGTTGCTTCCAACACCTGTGTGACGTTTCCTTCCTCCTTCTGGTTCGATAACCTTGGTTTCTACTGAGGGAAATCTTGCTGTTGTACTCTTCATACCTTGCTCTGGGGTTTCCAACGAAGCACTCTTCATCTCTGTTGAGTGTAGCATCAATGATTCAGTCAGACTTCCGTATTTTTGGTCAGATCCTTGGGTATGCCTTTCATGGGCGTGGAACACCTTCTGGCCACCGCACCATTTCTCCTCTCAATCCATCCAAGGACACTGTTCTTGCTCCTTGCCTAACATCTTATGGTATTGCTGGTACTTTTGCTGGTCTTTCTCCTTTGTATGCCGCTCTTGTTGGCTTGTTTCGGGACGGCATCTCTCCAAGTGGGGGAAGCAATGATAAGATTCGTGGTCACCTGGTTCCCTTGCTTGCTTTTGCACATGAGTGTGCCACCAATGTTGGTTCAGCTACAGGTTACAAGTTGGATGTTATGGATTATATCTATCATGATATGACTGATGCTATGTTCAACCGGCTCTCCATCCCCTATGCTCCTTTCATTATGATGCTCATCAAGCACATGCTGCCACATGAGGATTTTGGTACTGGTTTGGATGGCATTCACAAGCCCAAGAAGATTGACAACAAGGCTTAGAAGACCTCTCACCCTTCCACTGCCCCCGAGTCCTTCATGCATGATGCACGGGCTAGTGGTTGTCGGTCTGCGGTGTCCCCAATGGCACATGAGGTCAAGTAGCTCAACTGGTTTTAGCGGCATATCCTTTGCATGGGCATCGACACTCACAAGGGCCAGTATGATGCCTACAGGAGGATCCATGAGATGGCCCACACCCAGCAGCTCATTCTCCACCATGTGTCTGGGGCGACTGGCCATCCACCACCTCCTATAGCTCCGGAACTGTATGCTCAGTGGAACACCTCAGGGATCAACTATGGAGAGCTCGAGAGTCACCTGTTTCCTCCACCGTTGAGGGCTCCTACTCCTCCATTTGATGATGATGATGATGAATATGATGACGAGGAAGGGGACAGGGATGACTACGACAAGGACGATGAGGAGTGATCTTCTGGGGCGCTAGCATCGCTCTTCTTCCTTTTTGGCATTTCGATGCCAAAGGGGGAGAAGTAGTTCTATTAGGTCTCGGATTTGCATGGGTCGGGCGCAAGCATTTGCCAATGTAGAAAACGAATGATAAAGAGGCAAATGCTTGTGCCCTTTTATTGTTGAACTTATTTGTGCTTGGTTTGTATGAGACTATGTCGTGTGGTACTATTTGTGCACTTGTGTGGAATTCTGGATTTATCTTGTGGAATTATTCGTATGGAATTCTGGATTTATCTATGGAGTATGGAATTATGTTGACGTCATATGGATTTATGGAATTATCTATTGATTGCATCAATATGGTGAGATCTGTTCGAGGCCTAATATTTTCTTTGTTCGCATTGGCTATTTCACATTCCAGTGGTATGACTTATGTTTCCTAACTCATCCTTGTTTTAATTGTCAATGTTATGAAATTGGCTTGCTCTCTAGTGTGTGCATTTGTATTCAAATGCAAATTATTAATATGCACATATTTAGGGGGAGCCTCTTTCATTTCCTAAAGGTGTTGTTAGTAAGTTTCATTGCAAATCCTAGTATTGTCATCTAACACCAAAAAGGGGAGATTGAAAGAACATTTCATGATCCCTAGTGTTTTGTGAGTTAGATAACAATGCCAAGGATTATTTAATGTGTGTTGAAGTGATGCAGATCTTAACTTGAAAAGAAGTCTGAAACTGATTTTGGGGGCGGATAATCCGCCCCTACCAGCGGCCGGATAATCCGCCCCTCCCCAATCTCAAAAGGGCGCAAGGGCGCGACCGTCTGTACGGGGGGCGGAATATCTCCTAGATTTTCTGGCCAGGGTCGGAGTTTTGTCCCAGGCCGGATAATCCGCCCCAGGGGGCCGGATAGCCCCCCCCCCCCCCCCCCCCCAAGATTTGCTTCAAAGGTCACCACGACCATATCTCAGAGAGGGGGCAGAATTCCCCCGAACTTTCTGTCTCTAGGGCGGATTTTCCCCAGGGGAGGATAGTCCACCCCTTGAGGGGGGTCGCCCCCTCGAGGAATTTCACCAAGTCATGTTCGGTGCCACCGTTAGAGAGGGGGCGGATTTTTCCCCGGACTTTCCGTCCAGGGGGCGGATTTTTCCCCTAGGGCTGATAATCCGCCCCCAAACTTCACCAACGGCCAGATCTGTGCAGGGGGTATTTAAACCAGCCATCTCCCTCCTGCCAGAACTCTGGTTCATTCGAAAAAGACCAGATCTACTCCTCAAGCTTCATCCAAGAGATCTCCACCTTCATCCACCCAGAGGCCCCGTTCCTTGGGGAATCGAAGGAGGGCTCGATCTTCACCAACTGGAATCAAGCGCTTCATCTCCTCTCCAATCATTTGGAGAATCTTCGATCTAATATTTCTTGCAAATATCTAGATCCTTGTGTTGATTATATTGATAATCCTTGTTCTTATGACAGCTTGTTGTCATTACGGGAGCCTCCAATTCGGTTGTGGATATAGAGTTGTAAAGGCACCGGTTCCCGCCTCGAAGGGTACCAATAGTGGAGAAGGTGGATCAGGCCTTTCGTGGCGAGATCTATTGGAGAATAGGGTGAGGCCTATTGTGGCGTGGTGGTCTTAGAATCGCCCACCGCTCCAACGCAGATTTACTTTCCTTAACAAGGAAGGAACTGTGGTAAAACAAATCCCTGTGTCTTCACGTGCTCCACTACGGTTTCCTCGCTCCTCTCTTTACGTGCTTAGTAGCTAGGGTTGTATATAGGAAAATTATCGTAGTTGCATATCTAGAGAATTTAC
The DNA here is from genome assembly GCA_910589765.1 of Avena atlantica. NCBI lineage: Eukaryota > Viridiplantae > Streptophyta > Magnoliopsida > Poales > Poaceae > Avena > Avena atlantica. Next base: position 403,190,180 of record OU342737.1, on the reverse strand, counting down.
TTTGTGTCAAGCCTAAAATTGAAAAAGAACTAAAAATTGAGTAGCATCTATTCACCCCCCCCCCCCCCCCCGTCTAGGTGCCCATACAATCCATTTCAATTGCATCGTAAGATGCCGCCATCATAGCCAAGAAGAAGGTCATCAACACATACCATGATAAGGTGGTAAAGTCCATCATGAAGTGGTAACCATCCATGTCCACCTTCATGATGAGAAAGATGTGTGAGATCATCAAGAGCGGCGTGACGATAGAGAAGATATTCAAGGAGGTGGACATGAACACTATTGGCAGGAATGTGTTTGAGTTCTGTGGTGCAAAGGTGTCCTCATAGCGGGTATACAACCACATGTGTAAGTGGAGAACTAGGTGGTTGCATGTGTCCAAGCTTAGAGACCTTAGTGGTGCTTAGTGGGATATGGACACCTACACCATCATCCTAGAGGACAAGCACTGTAGGGGCCATGTATGTGCACTAACCTCCCTGATACTCCCTATCTAGGGTCACCCCAAGGATGCTGAGCACCTGAATAAGCCAATTGCAAACTATACCAAGATGCAATAAATCTTATCCTTTGGCATTTACACTATGTACGCCACGGGTTCACATTGAGCCTCTTGGGAAACATAGCCCTGACTACTTCTAGACCAGGGAGTCCTAGATCGTGGTCTTTGATGACAAGGGAGAGAACGACCTTGCTTCTAGTGCATGCGTCGATGATGTCATTGGTGTTGGGAAGTACACCTGCCTTTGTTGATCCTTCTAGGAAGAGGAAGAGGCCGATGCTAGGAGAGGACGATGGCATTTCCATCCTACATAACCGAGGCTATGAAATAGGTGGTGTCCGCCATCACCACTACTTACCCTCCCTATGTGCACCCATGTATCTATGACTCCATTATGAATGCCATCTAGTTTAGTCCTGAGGCTCTAATGGTCGCTCTGAGCCACCTCTTCGACAACAGGGACCAGGGTAATGGTTTTGTTCAGATGGTAGAGAACCATAGGGCACTCTGGATAAGGACCTTCCTGACCAAGCATTGTTACGTGTAGTGCTAGCCCCCTTGTTATGGTGTTGATGGCGGTGATGCATGACGAAGATGAACTTGTTGGCTCTATATTTGAAGTAGCTAGGACTTGACAAAAGATTATTCCAAAGCATGTTTATTATGAGGTGGTATATACTAACCTCTCCCATGATAGAGAACTTGCGGTGATAGGATTACACCCCTTTTTGATGCAGTGGTATGATAATACCATAGAAGCTGGTGTGATTGATAGGATCACACTTTCTTGGCAGATTGAACTTGTGATTCTCTTGCCTATATATGACCATGCATGCTTAGGTTTCTTATGTTGATTAACTTGTGTTCTGAACTTGATTTCTCTACTTTACTTGTGTTCATCATGTTGAATATGTTCTGTCTCGGTATAAATACAAGTGGTATGTAGTGTACTACCGCAAGGTGCCAGGAATCTACAATACATGAGAGGAGTGCAGCGAACAAGTGAAGGGTTATGAGTACAACCGCCATAAAGGGTTTAAGAGTAGAGAGGATGCACAAAAAAAAATTCCAAGCTTTCTCGGTGTTCTTAGCGCAAGGTACCAACAAAAATGTTGATCCATAGGTTGCAGCTCCGCAGATTGCAAGTCAATGTGACTGAATTAGGATCAAATACTTCATTATCGTTGGCTTGGTCATGTGTATTATGTATTTTTTGGTCCTAATCGTAATCACATGTAAGGCCTTAAACCCTAGACTGATAGCTGGTAAGCTCGTCACATATGCTGAAAGGTAACCATATCATGCTTTATGTGAGCTGCCAAACGTTGTGCTTTGCATCAACTGGGCTAATAAACATAAATTATGGACAACCAAACAATATGGGCATAAGTGGTGCCATCATGCTGCCAAGGAATTTGTGGGCAAGCAAAGTAAGTGCAAAAATTAATAGGCCCAAGCACAATATCCGCTCATGGTGCATCCGGCGAGCCAAAGCCCGAAAAAAAGGAAATATGCATGCAAGTATCCAAACATGCCATAGGTTCAGAGAAGCTTGATGGTTGATAAAGTCCACTCAACCAATCACTTTTTAATTTTTACATGGTAGTATACCAGGAAAAGAATATGTCGACATAAACATACAAACTGATCGGAATTCGATGGACTTAGTGGGATCGAGAAAAAAAATGGTGATCACTGCTCAGATGTCAAATAGATTATCCATGCTCAAATCGACAAAATAATATGTTAATAAGAAGGATAAAGCTTTAAAAAGATATCTTATCATGTGGATCAAATTTATATTTTTGAGAGTTCCACAAAAAGATGCAACTATTCCAATGGCAAATGAGCAATCTGCGAGAGTTTAACCGAGATCTCGACTACGAATGAAATGACAACTAGAACAATAAACATGTTGTATTATGAAATAAATTCAAGTGCTCTTTAGCTACTAACATTTTATCTTATCAAGTATCCCTTAATATTGCATGTCGCATTTAATTAATGGTTGATTTTTCTTGATTCTAGATACTTGATCTAGTCATTGAAGTGACTTGTGAGAGAAAATTGAACTTTGTATTTCTATTTGGCATCTTGACACTGATCACACTCTTTTATTTTAACTTTTACTTATTGCTGGAAACAGATTGAGAACTACGTAGAGTAGAGGTAAGAGCTAATTACCACCTGATTTTTTATCATGTACTTTATTCTACACAACTTGGTCTAGCGAGCACTTAACATTAAACCTGGAAACTTTGCCAACTAAATATTTACAGAATGAGATGTGGAGGAGTTCTTTGTGTACCTAATATAACTGAAGATTATCCTCCTTTGAATATGAATGTGGAACTTTAAGTTCATCATGCGATGTTTTCCTTCTAGAGGAAGATCAAGTGTCAAGCGTGGATATTTTGACGAGTGTATTTTACACTCATTTTTTCCATGTCCAGCCGACGTAGTTAGTGCACATTAAGGCTTCATCTAGTGAATAACACCTTGATAACTTTGGTGTTGTAAGGGAATTGACGACACCGAGTGGATAACTAAAACCTCAATGTGGTAGATTGTTTAACTATTGAGGCGCCATTTTGGACACATCATCCATGTATCCAAATAATTGTTTTCACACCAATTATTATAGTATTTTGTGATATCTCACAATATGTGCAAGATTTAAGATGAAGCTCCTCTAGACCCTTCATGCGTGAAGGGACGGGAGGAAAGAAAGGGCGGTAGATGATAATGCGAAAGGGCGCCGCGTCTGGGCGGGCGGGCTGAATGGATGAGCGAAAGATGCCATGGAGTGGGGAATATCCCGAGTCTCAATTTAGACAACTAAATGCACTTCAAGGTGCAGCCGAGGAACTGGGGGACCTTCTCGAGCACAGGATAGGCAATTGAGAGATAGAGTGGGCCTTTACCCGCCTCTTGTGTACAATCTATCGCATGCTCCATGCCTGAAAATCGATATGAGATGCTTCTACAGGGTTTGATTGGCTGAAGCGAGGAGTGATATGATTGCAGATCCAAAGAAGCTTTGGAAAAGCCTTGTCAACAATCAGAACAGCGAATATTCCATCATCCAAACTAAGCTTCCTCAGATCCTAACCCATTGGTCATTATCGAGCCCTATAAATATTCACAGCCCGGCTCATACGGGCGGACAATATTCACCCAGAGCCCATGTAGAAAAGTTTCAACCAGGCAATCAAATCGCTTTTTGACCCTTTGATAAGTAGCCACAATGCCTGAATGGCCTCCTATGGGAGAGTTGTGAAAGGCCATCATGGACCAAGATCCAAACAGATCAATCTTGTTAGGAGGTACTGCCCAAGGAAAAGAAAAGGTGACTTCCGGATCAGGGATAATAAATAAAATAGGAACCGGATAACCTCCCTAGAACTTTCTGACCTGGATCCAACCAATGAAGGAAGATGTATGGCCTCCCTCGAACAAAAGAAGGAAGTATGGGAGTTTACCGGTAGGCAATGACCGTCCTGGAATCTGGACCCCCCCTTTTCCTTTGACCAACGGGTCCTCGAACCCATGGGGGTTACGAATCATTCATTCATTGATTGATTCCAGGTAGCTTTAGCCATTGTGGGGCACGGAGTTAGCCGGGGCTTCTTCCTCGAGTCCTGTCATGATCGCGCACTCGACGAAAGAGCGAGAAAACGGGTGATACCAATCCATTTTCCTTCGAGTCCGACCTCAGGAGAGCGCTATAGCTACCCTCTTCTCCAATAAGATGAAGATAGTCCTACTTTTTGACCAATATGCAACCGAAACACATCAAGAGAAACGAACGGAAACGCTACTTTAGTGCGCGATTTACCACACATTGTCCACGCTTCACTTGCTTTATTGACATGCCTTCATAATCCCGTAAGGGAATAATAAGGAAGTCTAGTTCCACAACTGAATTGGGGAGAGGAGCCGAAGGCGAGCTCGAGCCAGAAGCAGGCAGAGAGTCGAACTCAAAAGAGTGACTCGATGCCGAATCAGCAAGAGTGTCTGGAACGATACCTTAAATTATTTCCTATTCCTGTGGGTCGAGTAAAAGATCGTGCATCTGTGGCCGCAACATAATGGCCTACAGGGTCGTACTTTTTGTCCATCGACGAGGGCTTGCTATCAAAGTAGGTGGATTGGTCTGTGGTGCTCACTAAACCTGCTATTGGACGGGATCAGATATAGGTCTTAGATGATCTCGATCTTGAAGAAAGCATAACTAATGTCATTTTAAGAGAAAGATGGCGCGTCGAGAGAACCATGTCAAAGGAACTCGGCAAAATGACCCCGTAACTTCGGGAGAAGGGGTGCTCTCCTATCTTTTGATTAGCGAAGAAGCGAATCAATCAGAATGGAGACAAGGAAAGGAGGAGAGGCGAAACTCAACAAAAAAGGAAAAGGGAACTCGACCGACTATCATGAGCGAAGTGAGGGAATTCCTTCTTGCCGGTATCAACAACGAGAAAGAAGAACCAAATGGAAACAGCAACTAATTATGGCTCTTGGCCCAGACAACGTCCTAGGCGTAGGGGAAGGCCAATCATTTATTTCCCACTGAAGACTCTCCTATTATACCTAATCAACTACCCGTTAGGAAAGCCATTACCACTGATGACTCACGTGTGACGAATATTCTATCTGAGAGAGGTTCACAGTTAGTACATAGTTTGTTAACTAGTTAGTTTCTCATTCAGTGGTGAGGTGTTCATAGAAAGCAAGGCCTCGCCCAACGAGTGGCGGATTTGGTTTGGATGGGGTCTCGCTTGGACGCTGGGGAGATCTCGCACCCACTCTGGCCCGCCCAGCGAGGCCTGAGTGAGCTCAGTGGTCAGCCCCTGACGTTAGGGCTGAAACAGCATCTTGAGGCAGCAGGCCCAGAAGTTCCTCGATAACATGAAGTTACACTGTAGAAGAACAAGCATGATTCGGGCTCCATTTCTCACCACAGGTGAAGCAAAGCCCCCGCGCACGGCAAGCTAAATCCATTCGTTTGGGATCATTTTGATCTGGAATCCCGGAACGGAGATCTGACCCAAGGAAGGAATTTGCCCGGGCGGGCCTCGGTTCAATCTTGACGATTCTACCTGGACTCCAAAGAAAGGCCAAGTGTTTGTTTACTCATCGCTAGTAAGACTGTCTGCTGATCCCAGAAGATCAGGACTCGTACAAGTATCTGACGTGATTAGGCGGGGACAGGATTCGAACCTGCAGTCTTCAGGTCATGAGCCTGATGAGTTGACCAATTCCTCTACCCCGCTTTGAGTCTAAACCTTTCATTGACATACAGAAAATCGACTTCTAAAAAGGCGGATAACTTCATACTTATGAACCATCTTATGATGACCAGGATAAGCGCAATTCTTACAAATCACATCAGCAAACTCATCTGAACTATGTGTCCCTCAATCAACCAAGCTAACGCACGGATCACTTGTTGGAAAAACATAATGCTCACACATGTTCCACACGGACAAGGAAGCATAATATAATGAAAGCCGTCTGAGATTCTCGAAATCCATCATTAGCTAAACAATTATTTGGTTATGCCATTTTGGGCTTTGCTCTTACCGATACCGGTGTACCGGGCACAGGGGATGTTGACTCACCTAACTCATTTCTCTCTGGCATCTATGTCTCTTTGAGAAGACTGACTTGTCATTTCTCGTAAAAAAGGATCTCAAAATCTAGCCAATAAATAGGGCTTGGTTCTGGTAGCGGAAACCGACTTCGTCGAAAGAAACAGATCAATCACGGCTTCCAGCTTATAACAACATGTAGCCACCGAAGTCCAGTTGTGAAACTTGGAAAACATTTATGATTTTGCCAGAGGCCTCTTTGACCCTGCCCTTCGGCTTGATCTTTCTCTTGCTTCATTCAATTCCGAAGCTACAAGAGTGCTTGGTCTATGGCTATGGCACGTCCAGGTGGCATCCATGGAGTTATGGAAGTGAAAAAAGAAGACCATTGAAGGAAAGATTTATGAGTGTAAGCTTCTTGCAGTTACTAAGCTCTTTTGGTATGCTCCCACTGAGCCCAGCACGGTAGGGGTGAGTGCAATGCCCCTACCCTCCCCTTCCCTACGAGGGCTCCTCTCTCTCTCTACCTCCCCGGGATAGATATATTTATCTTGAGAAATAGATTTATCCCGGTAAGGGAGGAAGTGAGTCAAGCATTCCCCGGTCGAGATGAGCTCCCAACCATCTCCCTAGATTCATGGAAGGACTTTTTGACTCTAAGGTTTCAAATTGATCGAGAAATGAATGATGAGTTGTTTAAGTTCCTGCTGAATCCACTATTATCGATGTAGGTAGAAAGGGCATAAAGCCACGGAATGCAGAAGGGAGCAGCAGGATCAAAGAACCTTTATAGATCCTCATCATCCTCAGGTTCTGGATACACAGCGAGAAGGGAATCTTCCTGTTCGAATGGAAGATTTTCGAAAGAGAGGGGAGAAATCAATCACATGCGTGAGCGGATCAAGCTATTATATAATAAGTAACGGCTGAAACTTGGTAGATCCACTTGTCAAGGCGCGGAAAGCCGTGTTCCTTCTCAGCTCACGCTTTCCTGATTGATTTGAAAGACCCTACACACCACCGTATCCTTGGCTTTCTTGCCCGCTGGAGGTATGATTCCTATCTTTGAATCGAATTGGATTTTTTGTCTGAAAGTGAGGGCGATGAGTGGGGAAGGAAGCTGACGATTTTCTTAGTGTGTAAGGTGGCCCCGAGAGCTGAACCAAAGGAGCCTAGAATCGAAGGTGTAGGTCACTCACCCGCGCAAACAACATTAGTGAAATCATCAGTAGGCCCGCCTGTAAGTTAATATTCTTAAGGCTATGCCAAGTGGGTTCCAATGCTGCGCTGCGGAGGAAGGGGGTAGGATGTTGAATCTATCTGAACCTGAGCTTTATCTTCTCTGATGTTCCATTTCTCTTTCTTCTCTGATAAGCCTTCTTTTCTCAGCATTTTTCTTTGCTGCAACACTCCTCTTAGGATTGACTGGTCTTTTGGGGGCTGTAGACTAGAAGATTCAGCTTTCTTTCCTTTCTCCTGAATCTACAGATAGAGAAGAGGGCACTGGTAGCAGAAGTAACGAAGTGAAATGAAAGTAAGGAAAGAGTAACGAAAGTTTCACTAGAATAATGCCTCCTTAACTCCGAGCGCTTTAGAGTGCCTAGAAGATCCAGCAAACGGGGGTGCCAATGCTGTCCCAAGACCAGATCACGGTGATCCACTGGAATCGGCCTCGGGCCCTAGTCGTCGAAAGATTTCATCCCTCGGTCGTTAAGGTGGGGGTGAAAACTGCAATTAATTGCGCACTAATAAAATAAGGAAATCTGAAACTGATACTAAGGATAAAGGGAACGAAGTTCAGAATCTTTCACAAGCCATTGTGGGCATTCATAGAATATGAGACTAGTGCCTTACTTGGGGATCTTCTTGAAATAAAACAGATGTCCATTCAATCGGAATTGAGAACAGAATACTCATCTTTATTGAGATTCCACGTCCAACATCCGTGGTTCAAGAAATGGAATTGCTATTCTCGATTCAGACAAGACACTGATTTGTTTACGAAACGCTCTTCATTTTATAGGATCTCCCAGTCGTCAAAAAGGCCGTTCCTTCTTTTTAAAGACCAATCATTTATTTTATTTAGAGATAATGGCCCCAGACTCTATCTAGTATTCCCCTTTTCCAGTGAGAAAGGCAGCTTGCTCCTAGATCTTCTACACCGCTTATCCGGATAGAAAGATCGAGAGGGGCCCGAACCAAACCGAGAACGTTAATTGCTTCATGCACACACACATCATTTCTCATAGGCAATTTAAGCAATTGTTGACACCTTGTGTTATTTCATATAGAATCCAAAGAGAAAATTGTGAGCAACGTGTTTTCATACATCACCTCAACAACGAGCACCTTCATATCCCATGGATTTGATAACCTATAGGTCGGTCAAGGAAAAATGGTGCTATGTGATCCAGTATGCTGACCGGCCCAAACATCACATCTTCCCTAGCAAAGAAATGGTGATAGTTTGATTGCTTAAGTTGTTCCATGCATTGTATTTTCATCAAAAGCAGCATCCACATTAAGCTTGGCCATATTCTTGAGTGGCCTTTCACAACCATGTCGTCCTTAGTTTTATATCATGCCTTTTCTAAGCTTTATGGTGTGTTTGGTTGTGTAGAGGTGGAATGAACTGGAATGGTTCTATTCTAGTGTAATGGAATAGTTCCATTCGTGTATTCGGTTTGGAAAAAAGGTGGAATGGAATGGTTCCCTGTTTTGTCCGACTGTGATAAAAATGGAATGGAATGGCTAGAATTTTGTTTAGCTCACCACTTCCATAGCTATGGTGAACATACCTTCCACATGTACCACACCATGCTAACAAAAAATTAAGCAACATTTTGTTTATATTTTCACAAATAAGCAATAGCAAATATATTCTCACAAGCATAACACATATATGGCAGCAAACATAATACACATTTCAATCCATACAACCATAGTATTCATCGAAATAGTCCAAATTCAACCATGTCAAGTTTAATGTCATCGTAGTGTTTAAAAATCACTAACTAGAGTTCATTACAGTCCATCATATAATTGAACTTCATACCATAACTTCAAATTATAGATCACTCCAAATGTCTTCTCCATATACCTACTCACCCAAACTAGCTTGTTGTCAAGTTTAAGTGTCATGAACACTTTTGTCGTCTTAGGATTGTAAACAAGATGATCATACCAGTGAGCAATATGTCCCTTGTCAAATCCATTGATTGCAACCAAATCATACCACAAGTCATCAGTTACAACATCAACATCTACACTATATTTCACAAGAGCATCAACGATCATTTGAACCATCATTGAGAGTGGTGACTAACACATCAAATTCATTGTGCACAATCTTAGCCTTATTTTTTGGTGGTGCATTAGTCGAAGACTCGCCTACATTTTGTGACTTTTGCACCACACTTTTATTTTCAAGATCAATAGAGAGGGTAACATTCCCGCACACAGTGTCTCTCTACCTAATTATTTTGTTGTCCTCCACTGCTATGTACCATACAAGTTTAATCAATGATGCCTTAGGGTTATATGCCTTCTAGACTTACTTTGCACAAATAGACATGAATACTTAACATCTTCTGATCCTACAACACACACCGAGCATTGGGTACTCGTCTATTGACATGTGGAGTAGCCAAAATTTCTATACACGGCAACATACTACACACCATTTTCCACAAATAAAACATTTTTTCTCAATACATTGATCCCAATAGTTTCGTGAAAATCCTAATTTTGATCATACTTCTATGCAACTCCTTATTTATGCATTGATGCTCACTCAATATAATATGCTAGTGGCACCAAGAAAGTTCCCTATTTCGTAAATTGCCATATACCACAAAATCTACAAACTTTTCATTAACTGGGGTTTGTAGAATACGACACGCATCCAGTGGCGAACCTTTTTGAAGTGTCATCATTGCCAAAACTATTTGCATCAAACCACTTTTGTTATCCTCGTGATCAAACCCCTTAAATGTTGTTTGGAATTCATGAATCCTCCCAAAATTTAATCATCGATCCATCTTCTTTACGCCATCTAGAACCACTTCTAAATGTTGTACCCTCCTCGTGACCAAACCCCCTCAAGTGATGTTGGGAATTGATGAGTCCTCCCAAAATTTAACCATCGGTCCATCTTCTTTGCGCCATGTACAACCACTTCTAAATGTTGTACCCTCCTCATGACCAAACCCCTTGAAGTAATGTCGAGAAATGACGAGTCCTCCCAAAATTTAACCATCGATCCATCTTCTTTACGCCATCTACAACCTCTTCTAAAAGTTGTACCCTCCTCGTGACCAAACCCCTTGAATGTTTTCTGGAATTCACTATTCCTCCAAGCATGTAGCCTCTTATCCATCTCATGTACAACCTCTTCTAAATTTTTGCACTCGTTCCGTATATGGTATTTGCAAAGTAAAAGGGTCACCCTTCTTCAATTGTGCTACACGAATATCTCCATCTGCGTAATACTTTGGCCTAAGGATTGTTGCCATGTAAATAAGTTGCTAGCTACTTTATTGTGGCACCGAGAAAGTACCTGATTTAGTAAAGCGCCATATACCACAAAATCTATCAACTTTTCATTAACACAGGTTTGTAGCATACGGCACGCATCCAATAGCAAACCTTTTTGAACTGTCATCATTGCCAAAAACCATTTGAGTCAAAAACACTTTTGTTATCCTCGTGATCAAACCCCTTAAAATGTTGTTTGGAACTCACGAGTTCTACCAAAACTTAACCATCGATCTATCTTCCTTATGCCATCTAGAACCACTTCTAAATGTTGTACCCTCCTCGTGACCAAACCCCTTGAGGTGACACTAGGAATTGACGAGTCCTCCCAACATTTAACCATCGATCCATCTTCTTTACGCCATCTACAACCAGTTCTAAATGTTGTACCCTCCTATTGACCAAACCCATTGAAGTGATGTCGGGAATTGATGAGTCCTCCCAAAATTTAACCATCGATCCATATTATTTACGCCATCTAGAACCACTTCTAAATGGTGTACCCTCCTCGTGACGAAACCCCTTGAAGTGATGTCAGCAATTGATAGGTCCTCCCAAAATTTAACCATCGATCCGTCTTATTAACGCCATCTACAACCACTTCTAAATGTTGTACCCTCCTCGTGACCAAACCCCTTGAAGTGATGTCGGGAATTGACGAGTCCTCCCAAAATTTAACAATCGATCCATCTTCTTTATGCCACCCTCCTCGTGATCAAACCCCTTGAAGTGTTTTCTGGAATTCATGATCCCTCAAAATATGTATCCACCGATCCATCTCATGTACAACCTCTTCTAAAAGTTTTCACACACGTGCTGTATATGTTACTTTGCAAAGTAAAAGGGTCACCCTTCTTAAATTGTGCTACTCGAAGATCTCCATCTGCGTAATACTTTGGCTTGAGGATTGTTTCCATGTAAACAAGTTTCTAGCTACTTTATTGTGGCACCGAGAAATTTCCTGATTTAGTAAAGCGCCATATACCACAAAATCTACAAAATTTTCATTAACTGAGGTTTGTAGCATACGACATGCATCCAGTGGCGAACCATTTTGAAGTGTCATCATTGCCAAAACCATTTGTGTCAAAACCACTTTTGTTATCCTCGTGATCAAACCCCTTAAATGTTGTTTGGAATTCATGAGTCCTCCCAAAATTTAACCATCGATTCATCTTCTCTACACCATCTAGAACCACTTCCAAATGTTGTACCCTCCTCGTGACCAAACCCCTTGAAGTGATGTCAGGAATTGACGAGTCATCCCAAAATTTAACCATCAGTCCATCTTCTTTGCGCCATGTACAACCACTTCTAAATGGTGTACCCTCCTCATGACCAAACACCTTGAAGTGATGTCAGGAAATGATGAGTCCTCCCAAAATTTAACCATCGATCCATATTCTTTACGCCATCTACAACCTCTTATAAAAGTTGTACCCCCCTTGTGACCAAACCCCTTGAATTGTTTTCTTCAATTCACTATTCCTCCAAACATGTAGGCTCCGATCCATCTCATGTGCAAACTCTTCTAAAAAATTATGCCCCTGTCGTATATGGTACTTTGCAAAGTAAAAGAGTCACCCTTCTTCAATTGTGCTACTCCAAGATCTCCATCTACATAACAATTTGGCACGGGGATTGTTGCCATGTAAAGAAGGTGCTAGCTACTTTATTGTGGCATCGAGAAGTTTCTGTTTAGTAAAGCGTCATATACCACAAAATGTACAAACTTTTAATTAACTTAGGTTTATAGCATACAACACGCATCCAGTGGCGAACCTTTTTGAAGTGTCATAATTGCCAAAACCATTTGCGTCAAAACCACTTTTGTCATCATCGTGATCAAACCCCTTAAAATGTTGTTTGGAATTCATGAGTCCTTCCAAAATTTAACCATTGGTCCATCTTATTTACGCCATCTAGAACCACTTATAAATGGTGTACCCTCCTCGTCACCAAACCCCTTGAAGTGATGTCGGGAATTGATGAGTCCTCCCAAAATTTAACCATGAATCCATCTTCTTTATGCCATATATAATCACTTCTAAATATTGTAACCTCCTCGTGACCAAACCCCTTGAAGTGATGTCGGGAATTGACGAGTCCTTCCAAAATTTAACCATCGATCCATCTTCTTTACGCCATCTACAACCTCTTCTAAAAGTTGTACCCTCCTCGTGACTAAACCCCTTGAAGTGTTTTCTGGAATTCACGATTCCTCTAAAAATGTAGCCTCTGATCCATCTCATGTACAACCTCTTCTAAAAGTTTTCGCACCCATAACGTATATGGTACTTTGCGAAGTAAAAGGGTCACCCTTCTTCAATTGTTCTACTCGAAGATCTCCATCTACGTAATACTTTGGCCTGATGATTGTTGCCATGTAAATAAGTTGCTAGCTACTTTATTCTGGCACTGAGGAAGTTCCTGATTTAGTAAAGTGCCATATACCACAAAATCTACAAACTTTTTATTAACTGAGGTTTGTAGCATACGACACGCATCAAGTGGAAAACCATTTTGAAGTGTCATCATTGCCAAAACCATTTGTGTTAAAACCACTTGTGTTATCCTCATGCTCAAACCCCTTAAAATGTTGTTTGGAATTCATGATTCCTCCCAAAATTTAACCATCGATCCATCTTCTCTACGCCATCTAGAACCACTTCCAAATGTTGTACCCTCCTCGTGACCAAACCCCTTGAAGTGATGTCGGGAATTGATGAGTCCTCCCAAAATTTAACCATCGGTCCATCTTCTTTGCGCCATGTACAACCACTTCTAAATGTTGTACCCTCCTCATGACCAAACCCCTTGAAGTAATGTCGAGAAATGACGAGTCCTCCCAAAATTTAACCATCGATCCATCTTCTTTACGCCATCTACAACCTCTTCTAAAAGTTGTACCCTCCTCGTGACCAAACCCCTTGAATGTTTTCTGGAATTCACTATTCCTCCAAGCATGTAGCCTCTTATCCATCTCATGTACAACCTCTTCTAAATTTTTGCACTCGTTCCGTATATGGTATTTGCAAAGTAAAAGGGTCACCCTTCTTCAGTTGTGCTACTCAAAGATCTCCATCTGCGTAATACTTTGGCCTGAGTATTGTTGCCATGTAAAGAAGGTGCTAGATACTTTATTGTGGCACCAAGAAAGATCCTGATTTAGTAAACCGACATATACCACAAAATCTACAAACTTATAATTAACTGAGGTTTCTAGCATATGACATGCATCTAGTGGCGAACCATTTTGAAGTGTCATCATTGCCAAAACCATTTTTGTCAACACCACTTTTGTTATCCTCGTGATCAAACCCCTTAAATGTTGTTTGGAATTCACGAGTCCTCTCAAAATTTAACCATCGATCCATCTTATCTACGCCATCTAGAACCACTTCTAAATGGTGTACCCTCCTTGTGACCAAACCCCTTGAAGAGATGTCGGTAATTGATGAGTCCTTCCAAAATTTAACCATCGATCCATCTCCTTTACGCTATCTACAACACTTCTAAATGTTGTACCCTCCTGATGACCAAACCCCTTGAAGTGATGTCAGGAAATGACGAGTCCTCCCAAAATTTAACGATCGATCCATCTTATTTATGCCATCTACAACCTCCTATAAAAGGTGTACCCTCCTCGTGACCAAACCCCTTGAAGTGTTTTCTGGAATTCACAATTCCTCCAAAAATTTAGCCTCTGATCCATATCGTGTACAACCTCTTCTAAAAGTTTTTGCACCCCTGTCGTGTATGGTACTTTGCAAAGTAAAAGGGTCACCATTCTTCAATTGTGCTACTCGAAGATCTCCATCTGCATAATACTTTATCATGATGATTGTTGCCATGCAAAGAAGCTTCTAGCTACTTTATTGTGGAACCTAGAAAGTTCCTGATTTAGTAAAATGCCATATACCACAAAATCTACAAACTTTTCATTTATTGAGGTTTGTACCATATGACAAGTATCAGTGGCAAACCATTTTCAAGTATCATCATTGCCAAAACCAATTGCGTCAAAACCACTTTTTATCTGTGTTATCAAACCCCTTAAATGTTGTTTGGAATTCATGAGTCCTCCCAAAATTTAACCATGGATCCATCTTGTTTACACCATATAGAACCACTTATAAATTTTGTACCCTCCTCGTGACCAAACCCCTTGAAGTTATGTCGGAAACTGACGAGTCCTCCCAAAATTTAACCATCAATCCTTCTTATTTACGCCCTCTACAACCACTTCTAGATGTTGTACCCTCCTCGTGACCAAACTCCTTGAAGTGATGTCGGGAATTGATGAGTCCTCCCAAAATTTAACCATGGATCCATCTTCTTTATGTCATCTACAACCTCTTCTAAAAGTTGTACCCACCTCGTAACGAAATCCCTTGAAGTGTTTTCTGGAATTCATGATTCCTCCAAAAATGTAGCCTCCAATCCATCTCATGTACAAACTCTTCTAAAAGTTGTCGCACACATTTCGTATATGGTATTTGCAAAGTAAAAGGGTCACCCTTCTTCAGTTGTGCTACTCGAAGATCTCCATCTACATAATACTTTGGCCCGAGGATTGTTGCCATGTAAAGAAGCTGCTAGGTATTTTACTGTGGCACCGAGAAAGTTCTCGATTTAGTAAAGCGACATCTACCACAAAATCTACAAACTTATCATTAACTAAGGTTTGTAGGATATGACATGCATCCAGTGGAGAACCATTTTGAAGTGTCATCATTTCCAAAACCATGTGTCAAAACCACTTTTGTTATCCTCATGCTCAAACCCCTTAAAATTTTGTTTGGAATTCACGAGTCCTCCCAAAATTTAACCATCGATCCATATTATCTATGCCATCTAGAACCACTTCTAAATGTTTTACCTTCCTCGTGACCAAACCCCTTGAAGTGATCTCGGGAATTGACGAGTCCTCTCAAAATTTAACCATCGGACCATCTTCTTTACGCCATCTACGACCACTTCTAAATGTTGTACCCTCCTGATGACAAAACCCCTTGAAGTGATGTCAGGAAATGACGAGTCCTCCCAAAATTTAACCGTGGATCCATCTTCTTTACGCCATCTACAACCTCTTCTAAAGTTGTACCCTACTCATGACCAAACCCCTTGAATTGTCTTCTGGCATTCACGACTCCTTAAAAAATGTAGCCTCTGATCCATCCCTTGTACAAACTCTTCTAAAGGTTTTCGCCCCCTATCAAAAGAGCCACCCTTCTTCAATTGTGCTAATTTAAGATCTCCATCCGTGTAATACTTTGGCCTGAGTATTGTTTTCATGTAAAGAAGGTGCTAGTTACTTTATTATGGCACCAAGAAAGTTCCTGATTTTGTAAAGCGCCATATACCACAGAATGTAAAACTTTTAATTAACTAAGGTTTGTAGCATACGGCATGCATTCAGTGGCGAACCTTTTTGAAGTGTCATTATTGCCAAAACCATTTGCGTAAAAACCACTTTTGTTATCCTCGTGATCAAACCCCTTAAAATATTGTTTGGAATTCACGAGTCCTCCCAAAATTTAACCATCGATCCATCTTGTTTACGCCATCTAGAACCACTTATAAATGTTGTACCCTCCTCGAGACCAAACCCCTTGAAGTTATGTCGAAAACTAACTGAGTCCTCCCAAATATTAACCATCAATCCATATTCTTTACGCTATATACAACCACTTCTAAATGTTGTATGCTCCTTCGGGAATTGATGAGTCCTCCCAAAATTTAACCATGGATCCATCTTCTTTATGCCATCTACAACCTCTTCTAAAAGTTGTACCCTCCTCATGACCAAACCCCTTGAAGTGTTTTATGGAATTCACAATTCCTCCAAAAATGTAGCATCTGATCCATCTTATGTATAACCTCTTCTAAAAGTTTTCGCACTTGTGCCATATATGGTACTTTGCAAAGTAAAAGGGTCACCCTTCTTCAATTGTGCTACTCGGAGATATCCATCTGCGTAATATTTTTTCCTAAGGATTGTTTCCATGTAAATAAGCTGCTAGCTACTTTATTGTGGAACGGGGAAAGTTTCTGATTTAGTAAAGCGCCATATACCACAAAATCTACAAAATTTTCTTTAACTGAGATTTGTAGACACGCATCCAGTGACGAATCATTTTGAAGTGTCATCATTGCCAAAACCATTTGTGTCAAAACCACTTTCGTTATCCTCGTGATCAAACCCCTTAAAATGTTGTTTGTAATTCACGAGTCCTCCCAAAATTTAATCATCGATCCATCTTCTCTACGCCATCTGGAACCACCTTTAAATGGTGTACCCTCCTTGTGACCAAAACCCTTGAAGTGATGTCGGGAATTGACGAGTCCTTCCAAAATTTAACCATCGATCCATCTTATTTACGCTATCTACAACACTTCTAAATGTTGTACCCTCCTGATGACCAAACCCCTTGAAGTGATGTCGGGAAATGACGAGTCTGTTGGAGATATGCCCTAGAG
Source organism: Avena atlantica (assembly GCA_910589765.1). Taxonomy (NCBI): domain Eukaryota; kingdom Viridiplantae; phylum Streptophyta; class Magnoliopsida; order Poales; family Poaceae; genus Avena; species Avena atlantica. Next base: position 403,173,065 of record OU342737.1, on the reverse strand, counting down.
GAAATAATAAAAGTGGTTATTATTATATCTTTGTGTTTATGATAAATTTTTACATTCATGCTATAATAGTATTAACCGAAAACATTAATACTTGTGTGATTTGTAAACTAAATTAGAGTCTCTCGTAAAGCCTCTTTATAATACTAGCTTGTTGGTCAATAGATGATCGTGGTTTCTTGATCATGAACATTGAGATGTTATTAACAACGAGATCATATCATTAGGAGAATGGTATGATGGACATAATCCTATAGATAAGCGTAGCATAAAGATCAAGTCATTTTAATAGTTCGTTTGCTATAAGAGTTCTGATACATAGTAACCTAATTCCTTCGACCACGAGATCATGTTAATCACCATCACCGGAAGGATGCTTTGATGACATCAAACACCACACCATAACTGGGTGGCTATAAAGGTGGCATTGAGTGTTCGGAAAGTATGTGTTGAGGCACATGGATCAAGAGTGGGATTTGTCCATCCATATGATTGATAGATATACTTTGGGCCCTCTCGGTGGAATGTCATCCGATTAGATTGCAAGCATGTGACTGGATCACAAGGGATCACATATCACAGGAACAAGGAAAGAGTACTTATTGGTAATGAGGTTGAACTAGATATGCAGAGATACTGACGATCAAACCTCGGATAAGTAAACTATCGCGAGACAAAGGGAAATTGGTATCGTATATAAGTGGTTCATTCGATCGCAAAGTAATCGTAGAAATATGTGGGATCCATATGAATTTACAGATTCCTCTATTGGTTATTGATCGGAGAAGTGTCTTGGTCATGTCCGCATAATTCACGAACCGTAGGGAGACACACTTAAGGATTCGATGTTGTTTAGTAGATATGGAATGTAAGTAGGGAAACCAAATGTTGTTCGGAGTCTCGGATGGGATTCGGGATATCACGAGGAGATCCAGAATGGTCCGGAGAATAAGATTCATATAAGGAAAGTCCGATTCCGGAGTTCGGGAATGATTTCAATGATTTCATCGGAGAAGTTCTAGAAGGGTCTAGAAGGTTCACCGGACCAGAAGGGGAATGGTTCATGAATGTGTCATGGTTAAGTGGGATGATTGGATCATGTCCTAAGTCACTTTGGTTGGGCATTTGCGGGAGAGAAATAAAGCTCTAAATTGAAAGTCAAAAGGGAGGTTTGAAAAGTCAAACTAGAACAATAGTTTCCTAGTGGAAGAAGGAAAGAGTCCTTCCTTCTATCCAACTTGGGTTTGTGTATGGATTCAAACTCCCCTCTCCCAAGCCTCCCTCCCTCTCATAAATAGAGGGGGAGGGCTGCCCCAAAGCACACAACACCAGCCCTCCCCACCTGTGCGCCGTCGCCGCCGCCCAAGCCGCCGCCTCACGCCGCCGTCGGCCCGTCGCCGTCGCCCTAGCCGCCGCCGACACCTCCTCCTATCCGTCCTTCTAAACCTAGATCGTCGGAAACCCTAGATCCACCATAACTCGCACTGGCTTAGACGAAGCCCTGCGGGATCTTCCCTCTACTTCCGAAACCACGCCGTCGTGCTGCCAGAATCGCGAGGGGAGAACTACAACCTCCACTGCCTGCTAGAACAAGGGAGAGGAAGGTCTTCATCGAGTACCGAACCTGTGACCGACTGCGGAAGCGCTGCCAAAACGCAGCGCCGGAAGGATCGTCTACGCGATCTTGAGATCGGCAAGTGTACGACTACATCACCCACGAGAATCTGCTCTCGTTAACCTCTTTGGAATCTTCGAGGGTGAGTACTCTAATCGACTCGTTGCTTCAATCTAGTAGATATATCTTGGATTGTTTGTATGCATACGGTAGAAATTTTTTGTTTTCCATGCTACGAACCCCTACAGTGGTATCAGAGTCGTGTCTATATGTAGATCTGTTGCACGAGTAGAACACAATGGTCATTGTGGGCGTTGATGCTTTTGCTGTCGATTTCTTCTTGTGTACTTTGCATCTTGCGGGATGGTGGGATGAAGCGGCCCGGGCTAACCTTACATGACATCATTCATGAGACTTGCTCCATGCTTGACATGCAACTTGTATTGCATAAGTGGCTTTGCGGGTGCCTGTTTCCCCCAACATAGTGAAGATTCAATTTACAACGGATAATTGACAATACTAGTATCAATGTTGTGGTTCTTGTTTGTAAGTTAGAACGACACTTATTGAAAGCCCCAAACCACGTAAAACATGCAAAGAAAATTAGAGGCGTCTAACCTTATTTTGTAGGGATGTGTTGTGATGTGATATGGCCATGATTGTGATTGTATACGATGTATGTAATATTCCTTATTGTAAGTTGGCAACCGACAGGAGCCATATGGTTGTCTTTTAATTCCGTTAAGACCTGCGTGTCTATTATTCAAAGTAGTTGTAATAGTTGATGCTGGTGGATGACAACCATGAAGCGGCGCCATTGACCTTGACGCCATACCGGTGATGATGGAAATCATGTTCGTGCTTGAAGATGGAGATCGGAAGCACAATAAGAAAGGCCATATCATATCACATATTATGAATTGCATGTGATGTTAATCCTTTTATGCATCTTGTATTGCTTAGTTCGCGACGGTAGCATTATAAGATGATCCCTCTAGCACAAAATTTCAAGTTATAAAGTGTTCATCCTTAGTAAGCACTGTTACTAAAGCTCGTTGTTTCGAAGAACCACATGATGATCGGGTGTGTTAGATTCTATGAGTGTATACAACGGGAGCAAGACAGATTTGCTCATGCGGAAGCTAAGGTTTGATCTTGACGAGCCTAGCATGTACATACATGGTCTCGGAACACGGATCACCGAAAGGTAAAGCATGTGTCATATAGTAGATATGATGAACATGTTGATTGTTCGCTATTGAAGCTACATCAACTCTCGTGATGATCGGTTTTGATGTGGTGGATTTGGTTCGTGTGATCACTAAAACAATGTGAGGGATATTGTTTTGAGTGGGAGTTCACCTAGATTAATTTAATTATTAATTAGAACTCAATTTGCCATAAACTTAGTCTAAACTATTGCAAATATGTTGTAAATCAATGGCGGCCCCTACCATCCATTTTAATGCGTTCCTAGAGAAAGAAAAGTTGAAAAATAATGGAAGCAACTTCGTGGATTGGTTCCGCAACTTGAAGATCGTCCTCAATGCTGGTAATTTGACCTATGTGCTAGATGCACCGCTGGGTGACCCACCTGCAGCTGATGCTGCCGATGAGGTAAAGAATGTTTTCCTCGCTCGGAAGAATCAGTACTCCACAGTTTAGTGTGCTATCTTGTATGGTTTGGAATCGGAGCTTTAGAAAAGGTTTGAGAACCATGACCCACATGATATTGTCCGTGAACTCAAAATGATATTTGAGGCTCACGCGGTAGTTGAGAGTTATGAGGCTTCTGAAAATTTCTTTAACTGCAAGATGGAAGAGGGCAGCTCTGTCAGTGAGCACGTGCTTAAGATGTCTGGGCACGCAAGCAAGCTTCAAAGCTTGGGTATAGTGATTCCTAATGCTTTGGGGATTCACCGTGTCCTCCAATCACTACCACCAAGTTATAAGAATTTTGTGATGAACTACAATATGAAAAACATGGACAAGTCGTTGCCCAAACTCTTCTCCATGTTAAAGTCTGCGGAAGTGGAGATCAAGAAAGAGAACCAAGTGTTGATGTTCAATAATACCACCAAATTCAAGAAGCAAGGCAAGTCTAAGAAAAAGGAAAACTTCAAGAAGGGCGGTAAGAAAGTTACCGCGCCGGCGAAGAAGACCGAGGCTGGGCCTAAGCCTGATACTGAGTGCTTTTACTGCAAGGGAGAGGGTCACTAGAAGCAGAATTGCCCTAAGTACTTGGCAGATTTGAAGAACGGCAACATCAAGAAGAAAGGTATATTTGATATACATGTTATTGATGTGTATCTCACTAGTACTCGTAGTAGTGCCTGGGTATTTGATACTGGTTCAGTTGCTCATATTTGCAACTCGAAACAGGTGCTATAGAATAGACGGAAACTAGCGAAGAACAAGGTGACGATGCGCGTTGGAAATGGATCAAAGGTTGATGTGATCGCGATCGGCACGCTACCTCTTCATCTACCATCGGGATTAGTTTTATACTTAAATAATTGTTATTTGGTGCCTGCGTTGAGCATGAACATTATATCCGGATCATGTTTATTGCGAGATGGTTACTTGTTTAAGTACGAGAATAATGGTTGTTCGATTTATATGAGTAATATGTTTTATGCACATGCACCTTTGATAGATGGTCTATTCTTGTTGAATCTCGATTGTAGAAATACACACATTAATAACATTGAAGCTAAACGTTTGAAATTGAGCGATAACTCGACCTATATGTGGCACTGTCGTCTTGGTCATATTGGAGTGAAGCGTATGAAGAAACTCCATTCCGATGGACTACTTGAATCACTTGATTTCGAATCACTTGAAATATGCGAAGCATGATGGGTAAAATGACTAAGACTCCATTTTCTGGTATGAAGGAGCGAGCTACGGACTTATTGGAAATCATACATACCGATGTGTGTGGCCCACTGAGTGTAGCATCATGCGGTGGTTATCTCTATGTTCTTACCTTCACGGATGACTTGAGTAGATATGGGTATATCTATTTCATGAAACATAAGTCTGAAACTTTCGAGAAGTTTAAGGAATTTTAAAGTGAAGTAGAGAATCAACATAACAATAAGATTAAATTTCTACGATCTGATCGTGGAGGTGAATATCTAAGTTAGGAGTTTGGAGAGCATTTGAAGAAATGCGGAATACTTTCACAATTGACACCGCCGGGAACACCACAACGTAATGGTGTGTCCGAACGTCGTAATCGAACACTCTTAGATATGGTTCGTTCTATGATGTCACTTATAGATTTACCGCTATCGTTTTGGGGTTATGCATTAGAAACAGCCGCATTCACTTTAAATAGGACACCATCTAAATCCGTTGAAATGACACCGTATGAATTATGGTTTGGGAAGAAACCTAAATTGTCGTTCCTTAAAGTTTGGGGTTGCGAAGCTTATGTAAAGAAGTTACAGCCAGACAAGCTTGAACCCAAAGTGAAAAAATGCGTCTTCATAGGATACCCGAAGGAAACTATTGGGTATACCTTCTATCATAGATCCGAGGGCAAAAGCTTTGTTGCCAAGAATGGATCCTTTCTAGAGAAGGAGTTTCTCTCGAAAGAAGTGACTGGAAGGAAAGTAGAACTCGACAAGGTTGTTGAACCTTCTCTCGAACTTGAGAGTAGTGCAGCACCGAAAGTGGTTCCTGTGGCGCCTACACCAATAAGATAGGAAGCTAATGATATTGATCATGAAACTTCGGTTAAAGTAACTACGGAACCTCGTAGGTCAACGAGAAATCATACCACTCCTGATTGGTATGATCCCGTTATGAGTGTCATGTTGGTGGACAACACCGATGACCCTGCGACATATGAGGAAGCGATGATGAGCCCAGATTCCAATAAATGGCAAGAAGCCATGAAATCTGAGATTGGATCCATGTACGAAAACCAAGTATGGACTTTGGTGGACTTACCGGATGACCGGAAGGCTGTCGAGAACAAATGGATTTTCAAGAAGAAAACAGATGTTGATGGTAATGTTACTGTCTATAAAGCTCGACTTGTCGCAAAAGGGTTTCGACAAATTCAAGGGGTTGACTACGATGAGACTTTCTCACCGGTAGAGAAGCTAAAGTCTGTGAGGATTTTATTAGCAATCGCTGCATATTATGATTATGAGATATGGCAGATAGATGTCAAAATGGCGTTCCTCAATGGAGACATTGATGAAGAGTTGTATATGGTACAACCCAAAGGTTTTGTCGATCCTAAAGATGCTAACAAGGTATGCAAACTTCAACGGTCCATTTATGGATTGAAGCAAGCATCTCGGAGTTGGAATCAACGTTTTGATAAGGTGATCAAAAGTTTTGGTTTTATATAAACTTATGGAGAAGCTTGTATTTACAAGAAAGTGAGTGGGAGCTCTATAGCATTCTTAATACTATATGTAGGTGACATATTGTTGATTGGGAATGATGTAGACCTTCTTAATAGTGTCAAGGATTATTTGAACAATAGTTTTTCAATGAAAGATCTTGGCGAAGCAGCTTATATATTAGGCATAAAGATTTATAGACATAGATCGATACGCCTAATATCATTGTCACAAAGTACATATTTGGACAAAGTTCTAAAGAGGTTTGGAATGGAAGATAGCAAGAAAAGGTTCTTGCCCATGTTGCCCAATACAACCTTGAGTAAAACTCAAAGTCATGCATCGGCAAAAGATAGAGAAAGGATGAGTAAGACTCCCTATGCCTCAGTCATAGGATCTCTTATGTATGCCATGTTATGTACTAGACCCGACATTGCATATGCTATTAGTTTGACTAGCAGATATCAAAGTGATCCAGGAGTGGATCATTGGACAGCGGTCAAAAACATCCTTAAGTACTTGAGAAGAACTAAGGATATGGTTCTTTCTTATGGAGGTCTAGAACAGCTCGTTGTTAATGGTTACACCGATGCTAGTTGGAACACCGATCCAGATGATTCTAAATCTCGATCTGGATACATATTTACTTTGAATGGTGCAGCAGTTAGCTAGAGGAGTGCAAAGCAAAGTGTTGTGGTGAGATCTTCAACTGAATCAGAATACATAGCTGCTTCAGAGGCTTCACAAGAGGCGATATGGATGAAGGAGTTCATTATAGAGCTCGGTGTGGTTCCAAGTGTGCTGGACCCAATGTCTATCTATTGTGATAACATGGGCGCCATAGCCAATGCGCAAGAACCAAGGTCACACAAAAAGCTGAAGCACATCAAGCTATGTTTTCACGATATTCGAGAGCATGTGCAAGATGGTGACATAAAGATTTGCAAAGTACACACATATCTGAATGTGGCGGATCCGTTGACTAAACCTCTCCCGAGGGCAAACATGACCAGCACCAAACTGTCATGGGTGTTCGGTATGTTACCATGTAATATAGATTAGTTGACTATAGTGCAAGTGGAAGACTGTTGGAGATATGCCCTAGAGGCAATAATAAAAGTGGTTATTATTATATCTTTGTGTTTATGATAAATGTTTACATTTATGCTATAATAGTATTAATTGGAAACATTGATACTTGTGTGATTTGTAAACTAAATTAGAGTTTCTCGTAAAGCCTCTTTATAATACTAGCTTGTTGGTTAATAGATGATCGTGGTTTCTCGATCATGAACATTGAGATGTTATTAACAACAAGATCATATCATTAGAAGAATGGTATAATGGACATATTCCTATAGATAAGCGTAGCATAAAGATCTAGTTATTTCAATAGTTCGTTTGCTATAAGCTTTCTGATACATAGTAACCTAATTCCTTCGACCATGAGATCATGTTAATCACCATCACCAGAAGGATGCTTTGATCAATGGCTACATCTCTTGTCCACTTTAACCACAAACTTTGGTATCCAAATATGTTCAACCAAAAATTAAATGAGATCTTCGTATCCACCACATAAAACACGAGGAAATCCCTTTCAAATAACGTGCGCCTCTAATAAGATCTCATTTCATCCAAAATAAAACTCATTCCTTTTTTCCTGGAGTAGTGTTGACCACGTTTGCATCTAGAAATTTCGTTAGTTCATAACGGGGCACGAGTCGTATACATACAGATCCGAAACCCGGCAGGAGCTCCCGTGGTTTGGTGGCCGCTCACCCAACTGAAAGGCACCGGCCAACGCCGCTGCCTCCACAACTCCCACCAAAGCGCGCCAAACGTCCCCCAGCTCCCTAGAGCCGGTCCTGTAGACCCAGCCCTCCCTGACACCTCCGGCCCCGCGACGCCAAACCGCGTCTCCCGCCGAAGACCGGGTCCATATCTACGCGCGGCACCGGCCGGGTTCCTTTCCCTTTCCCTTGGCGGAGACGACGCGGTGGTGCAGGTGCGACCTCCATTTTAGCAGGTGCGCCCACCCTTCGATCTTTCCGTCGGTTCAAGCAAAGAACTCCCGGAGCTCGCCGCCCTATACCCGCTTCAGGTGCTCGGGAGGCGATTTTCGATTGGATTGGGATTCGGATTCGTCGACCGGTCAGAGGTGCGTGCCTCTTTCTTGGTTCTTGATTTCTCCCGGCCCCCTTTCTGCTTCTTATTTTTAGCAAGTACTATGCCGTGCCTGTATGGTTGGATTTTTACTCCTCGCATAGTCCGGCACTTCGTATATGCTGTGGATTCACGGGGCAGAGCTCTGAATGGACTCTTGGATGCAAATATTATGATCGAACGGTTCTTGCTTCGAAAATATTGCTTCCAAACAAAGTGATAGAACGGTTCAAGCAACCTTCCTCGCTGGATAGCTAGCGATGCTCTGTCTGCAGTCTGGTACCCTAATCTTCTTGCACTAGGCTGTGCAATACAAACTGAACTGGTTCAGTTCTTTGGAATCGAAATGATGAAATGGCACTAGTTCGTGCCTCGTCCTCACTTGCTCTAAAATTGATACTCCCTCGGTCCTGAAAAGGATGTCGCAAGTTTATTTAAATTTGGATGAATCTATATATACCAAATAGTGTCTAGATACATTCGAATTTGGACAAATCAACGACATACTTTTCAGGACGGAGGGAGTATTTAAGAAACATCGAGTCCTAAAGTGGCATGTGGTCAGTTTGATGACCGGCACGATAACTCTTTTTTGTATTTTAGGGAGTGCGCTCCACTGGGTCACATTGTTTCCTCCTGATATTTGTCTCCTTCCATGTTTCAAATACATTTCGGAAATGCAGATAAAGAAATGAGGTGCGTGCCAGCATTGTTTATTCACACTGTTAATGTCTGTTTACAGAATGTCGAGCCTCGAAGAGCCACTTGGCCTTGGGGACCTGCCAAAGTTGAGTATTAATAGACTTGGAAGGTTCTGTCAAAGTGCTTGCAGATCAAGAGCTGATGGACACAACAATGGAAAGTAAGTTGCCAAAGTGTCTTATTTTCAATAGTAGAATATTTTTTTCCACTATCTCCAGATGTGTGACCAATCATCTAATATCACCACCAGTTCTTTTATTTTTCATCCTTTCGTCTTAAAAAGTACTCTTAAAAGAGTTTCATCTCTTAAATATGCGATGCCCATGGAACATGCAACTTATGTTCATGTGGACTTACTTTCTTTCAGTTACACGCCCAGCAACAATGGCAACAACCAGACACTCTTCCACAGCAGTTCTCATTCGTGGCATATGCAAGGCAACTATACCGATTCATCCTACAATGGAGTGAATATGGAGTTTAGAGCTCTTCCACAGAAGGTAATTTATGTTATAAAATTGCATAATGGATGCCTGCATTCAGTTTGTGTTTGCTATTTTAGGTCTCATTGCACCCCCCTAATAGAATCAAGGAAGTAACATGTATCATTTTACCTGTGGCAGTTGAACAAGTCATAAATTTCTACTGTTTATTAACTCAAGCAAATGCGTGCAAGTTTTGACTGAAACAGAAGAACCATTAATGTACAGGTTCGTTTCCCCTTTGATCAGTTGATGAATAATTGTTTTTCAGATTTCATGGGATCTCCCAAGGTTTGTCAAGGTAGTTGAAGTTGGACCAAGAGATGGTCTGCAAAATGAGAAGAACGTTGTACCAACATCTGTAAAGATTGAGCTGATACACAAGTTGGTGGCTTCTGGTCTGTCGGTAGTTGAAGCCACAAGTTTTGTTTCCCCAAAATGGGTGCCACAGGTAATGTCTGGTGTACCTAAACTAGATGAAGCTACGTAACCTGCACAGTAGACAGCTTCACAATCATCTAACAGTAGCTAATTTAAGATAACGTACATGGCATCTCTCGTTACATTTTCAGACTATGCAAGAAGTATACTTAAAATTCCACCTGTCTTGATCAAAGAGTTAAGTATGCCCATGCACTCAGTTTAATTGTTATGTCACATATTTATTTCGAGAGGTGGTCCCTTCAATTGTTTCTAATTTTACATCTGGAGTTGTGCTACCAAGCAAAAATTAAAAAGATAATTACAGATCAAATGCCAAAGCTAGTACTAATTTTCCAATTATGAAGACCTAACCTTTCTCACCCAATTTTGGAGTTGCAGCTAGCTGATGCAAAGGATGTCCTTGAAGGGATCCAGCAGACGCCAGATGTGCGGTTTCCTGTGTTGACTCCTAACCTCAGAGTATGCCCATTTGGTTTTTTACTTTTCGGTAGACTCGCGCCGAATACAATTAACACATTTTAAGGACCGGGTATGTAATTGTAAATGATTCATTTCCAGGGATTTGAGGCTGCTATTGCAGCTGGTGCAACAGAAGTGGCAGTTTTCGCATCTGCCTCTGAATCCTTCTCAAAGTCGAACCTTAACTGCACCATTGAGGCGAGCCTTGCTCGGTACCGTGATGTTATTTCTGCTGCCAAAAAACACGGAATACGTGTCCGCGGGTAGGCTGCCTAATATTTTCTATTTCCAAGGCCTGAAACAAGTGTAGATGAAGAGCTTAATTACTGAAACTGTTCTAAAGCAATCTGTTCTGAAATCCCACATCCTCTGTTTGTGTAGGTATGTTTCGTGTGTGGTGGGTTGCCCTGTCGAAGGCACGGTGCATCCATCAAAGGTAGCGTATGTTGCCAAGGAGCTTTATGACATGGGTTGCGCTGAGATTTCACTTGGTGACACGATTGGTGTTGCTACGCCAGGTATGTTGTCGCGCATTTGCTGTTTCAAGGATCTCATTTAATTCATAGTAAGGAGTACCACGATACCTTTTAAAACTGTTATTTTTTTTAGACTCTGCTTATGTTTGTTAACCAGGACGAGTAAAACCAAAATATGATGATCAGATGCTGGTTATTGATCAATCATTCTATAGTTTCACCATGTGTTGTTTGTTTCAGGTAGGGTAGTTCCTATGCTTGAGGCCGTCATGTCTGTCGTTCCAGTAGACAAGCTTGCTGTACACTACCATGATACATACGGCCAAGCTCTTGCCAACATTCTAGTATCTCTTCAGGTACGCAATTGAGTACCAGATCCAACTCAGTTCATGGAGTCACCTAGCTGACGAGTGAACACAGCAACAGTCAGCAACGCTGCTCTGCTTTTCCTAACATTTTCCATGATATTGCCAGATGGGGATCAGCGTAGTTGACTCGTCTGTGTCAGGCCTCGGAGGGTGCCCGTATGCCAAGGGCGCCACAGGCAATGTCGCAACGGAGGACGTGGTGTACATGCTCCATGGCCTGGGGATAGAGACCAACGTCAACCTCGGCAAGCTCATGGTCGCTGGCGACTACATCTGCAAGCATCTGGACCGGCCTTCAGGCTCCAAGACCGCATCTGCTTTGTCCAGGCTAACCACCTGAGTGCCAAACCATATCATACCGAGAATTCAAAAAGGGCATAGTAGCTTTGCCGTCTAGAACATGTATTTACTGCACACAAGCCATTTTGTCTGTATACCATCTCAATTTACTCTGTTCAGGTCAGGTTAAACTCAAGGAACCATCGATATGTACCAATTTGTGTCTTACCTTCAGTTCTCAAATGTCCTTGAATAATCAGCCCTCTTCATGATAGAAATTTGTAACCGAAAGAAGTGTAGGAAAGTGGAAAAAATGGCGAAAATAAAGCAATGAATCATGAGTCAGGGCAGATTCTTTCATACGAGTCAGTTTCAAGAACCAACGGAGGAGAATACTGCAGCAGCAAAAGTTAGATGTAAAGTTTCTCTTCGTTCCCATTTCCCAACGATTGCACATGTAGCAAAAAAAAAAACGGTAGTAAAAGCATTCCACCTGGTTGTATAAAAGGATCGGGGACTAGGCTAATTTTTATATTGCATAGCTGAAAAACGTGCAATGCAATCATCGCCATAAATTTAAAGTATGCCATTTGTTGGCAGCATTTCATGTGTAGATATTTTACATGTATCCAAGAGAGCTGATTTAACCCATCACCATGGTTACTCCAGTGAGATCTTTGAGAGCAGTCAAGCATTGCTTCAAAAGTGCCTTTGCTTGCTCACTTTTTTCTGACTCACAGAGTTGGATTAGTTCACCCTCGAACATGGCATCTCTTCTCTCTGTCAGTGGGAAGTCTCTATACAATTTGATCAACTCAAGAAGGCACTCTGAAGCAGCAATATGTACCTGCAAAGAGAAGACAAGTCATGAGGATCAAGGTTTTTTCTGGACGATAAATGCCAATTGTGAAGTCAGACTGGATTTCCATGAACTGTTAGTTTACAAAATACTGCAAATAGTCTTAACTGCTGTTTGATGACCCGTAACAAGTAAATTAGAGAACAAACTTGGCTGTTTTAATCCTGTGGAGCTCCCTTAGCCCTCACAATCAGTGCAAGGGACCAATCGTTCTTCTCGCCTCGGCATTGATCAAACCAAAAGCAAGCATAGATAGTTTTATATCAAGAAGCAATGCTGCTAAATTCTGTCCAATTCAGTATCATATAATGTTCACACGCTTTCGTGATGCCAAGATAAACATGCATGTGGTTAGACTATGAGGCACATTTTGAATCCAGTGTCAAGTTATTATTCAGCAGCAGCAGGACAGCAAACCATCTTTTGCTAAAAAAGCGAGATGTTGATTGGAGAAAACTAGCTCGGCACCCGAGCATAGACGTATAGATGGAAAACAGCATCTAGCATGATAAGCATGTTGTACTCAAGGCTGTATGTCAGTGAGGATGGTATTTTCTGACTGCACAATTTCTGCAATATTACCAACAACCAAGCAATATTCGGAACTAATATAAAAACAAGTAAACATAACACATAATAAGTTGGGAGCACTAGGTGTATAGTAGATTACCTGAGCAATCTTAACTAAGCGTATGGAGTCCACTACTTTTGACGCCACCGAATGAAACATCTGAGTTTAGATAACCAAAGTAAAAGAAAATTGTCAGAACAATGAGAAAAATGACCAAATATTGAATATGTTACTAAACAACTATGTGGTATACCTCCTGAACCAAATCATCTGTGCCTTGAGGCCACGCCATGCTACCATCAGATTTCAAAAATTTGTAGCACACTTCTTTGATACACAAGAAGGATGATAATTTAACTGCTCATAAAATCCAGAGAAGTATCCAAGTATCAATGAACTATTGCAAAACTATTGCTTAGATTATATCACAGATCCTGCATAAAAAACATACCCTGCCAACCCTCTTCGGGTGAAAGAGAATTCAATAAAACTTCTAACATATTCTTCTTATGGTGGATAATATCCTGTGGCAAAGCAATAGTGATGCTAGATGCAACACAGTTGAGCACCTTGTCGAGAGAAACAGAGACACTTGCACTCTCATCTTGCTCTGCAGGTAAAGGGCAATATATAAGTCAATATGAGCATATGCATACAGGGTGTTATAAAATTTCCCCGCTAAGAATAAACAAAGCAAATGATCTCAAATACTATCACTTTATGATATAAATTATCATACCCTTTTTATATAACAAAAAATAATTAAGTATAGTTTTTAGTTAGAAAGGGCCCAAAATAAAAACTGACCATCTGCAGCGGATGTAGTTAGTGAAGATGAAGCCCTTGTTTTAGAAATGACAGATTGATTAGAAGCCTCACACAACATAGGGAAAACACTATTGAAGAACCCTGGATCTTTGAATGCCATGATCACCTGAAAATGACAAACAAAAAAGCAAACAAAACTAAGTAAAGGGTACTAATTCTAAATTATATATATCATGCCAAGGTATCCTGTCTAATAATCTTAAACAAGAAACGTGGTATTAAATTCCCATGCAGAAGATTCCGAGATACCTTTCTATTGTAATAACTAATAAGTGACAAGATTATCAACAATACCGTTATACCAATCTAGTTGCCTCCATAGGATATCTCGAGAAATGGATTTTCTTTACAGTTCTTGAAGACATAGAAGGGAACTGACCTACAAAGGCTGTGACGGCTGGGAGGAACTCCCACTACTAGTTAGGTCAAAGAGCACTGAGAAAAGGGACCTTATATAGGTCAGACACTGGGCTGGGCTAGATGGGCCACATAAAACTTAAAGAAGGCCCAGTAGGCATCCAACAGGTATCTCCAACAGTTATCCAACATCCAACACTCCCCCTCAAGATGGGTGATAAATGTCAATCATTCCCATCTTGGCACAAGCAAGATTACACTCTTTTGTACCCAGCCCTTTTGTCAAACAGTCAGCCACTTGTTGTCCTGATCTCACATAAGCCAGAGATACAATGCCTGCATCAATCTTCTCTTTAATAAAGAAACTGTCTATCTCCACATGTTTGGTTCGGTCATGGTGGACAGGATTATTCGCTATGTTTATTGCAGACATATTATCACACCACACCTTTAAGCTTTCCTGCCTTAACACTTTCAGCTCGCTTAAGAGGTTCCTTACCCACAACATTTCACTCAAGCCTTGTGACAAAGCCCTATACTCTGCTTCAGCTGTGGATTTTGAGACAACAGATTGTTTCTTGCTTCTCCATGACACCAAGTTCCCTCCAACAAAAACACAATATCCTGAGGTGGATCTTCTATCATCCAAGCAACTAGCCCAATCTGCATCACAATAGCCATCTACATTTAGATGTCCATTACTTTTGAACCATAGTCCTTTTCCTGAAGTGCCCTTTAAGTACCTCAAGATTCTTTGAGCTGCTTCCAAGTGTCCATCCCTGGGATCATGCATATAGCGACTCACTACACCCACTGCATATGATATATCTGGTCGTGTGTGGCATAAGTAGATTAGTCTTCCAACAAGTCTTTGATATTTCTCCTTGTCCACAGAGTCGCCGGACTCTGCTGTTACTTTATTGTTTTGATCAATAGGAGTTGAGGCTGCTCGGCATCCCATCATACCCATATCATTTAAGAGATCCAAGGTATACTTTCTTTGAGATAGTGCTATTCCTTTTGGAGATCTAGCAACTTCAATTCCTAGGAAATATTTTAGTTTTCCTAGATCTTTCACCTCAAAGGCTTGACTTAGGCATTTCTTCAATCTTGTAGTTTCTCCCTCATCATCTCCTGTGATGATAATATCATCAACATACACTGCCAGAATGGTGATTTTCTGTTCAGAATGTTTGTAAAATAAAGTATGGTCTCCATTGCATTGACCATATCCCATGCCACTGACTGACACAACAAGACATGTCCATACATCAGAGTGCACTAGCATAAATGGGGATACACTTCTCATCCCTCTACTAACATAAGAGGTTCTTGTATGCTTGGCATACTCACATGCATCACAGCTTAATTTGGTTCGGTCCACTCCCTTCATTACATCAGGGAAAGCTTCAAACATTTTATCAAAAGCTATGTGGCCCATCCGACAATGATGCACTAGTGCCATACTCTCCTTTTCTCCTACAATCGCAGCCAACATAGAACCTGCCTCGTGTCCCATCTTGTCACGATCCATGCGCCAAAGGCCTCTATGCCTGGTTCCAGTCCCAATCTTCCTGCCCGTTGTCCTCTCCTGAATTAAACACATATATTTATTAACCATTATATTACAATCTTGCTGATCAATTAGGGCACTCAGAGACATCAATTAGGGCACTCAGAGACACCAGATTCACTGGAAAAGCAGAAACATGCAGTACTGATGACAATTTTATATTGGGTGTACACTGAACTGACCCCACCCCTCTTATAGGTTGATATGTGCCATCAGCTGTTTGGATGGTGCCTCTATGTGTGGGAGGATATGGACTATAAGAATCAAACTCACTAATACTCCCAGTGACATGTTTGGATGCTCCAGAATCTAGAATCCATTCTGAATCAACATTATGAGTGGCTATAGACACTCGTTCAATATTACCTTCATTTGCATGGACGTAGTGAGCAAAGTTCCCAAATGATGCCTTCTTTTGTTCTTCTTCCTTTGATTGTCCCTGTGAGGGACTAGCCTTGATCTCAGTAGTTGCTGCCATATGTGCTTTGGAAGATGTAGTGTGCTGCCGTTCGTATTGATGTCCATACTGATGTCCACCACCTCTACCATATTGTTTCCCATATTGATGTCCACCACCTCTACCATATTGCTGCCCATACTGATGTCCACCACCTCTACCATCACCTCTTCCTCTATAGCTGCCTCTTCCTTGTGAGTATCCTCCTCTCCCCCTGCCGGGTGTCACAAAGGAGGTACACTGATGCTTCAAGTGTCCCTTCACTCCACACGTGTAGCAGTCTCTCATCTCCCTTCTCTCACTTATGTAGAAGGCAGGACGAGGGACAGAATCACTGTCTTTTGTCATCTTCAAACCGTACTTCTTCTCTAGACATAGCAGCAATGGCCTCTTTGAGTGACGGGGTAGTGGTCTGATGCAGTAGTGCAGCCCGTCTACCCTCAAACTCTCGATTAAGACCTTTCAGAAACTTTATGACACGCCGGCGCTCAATCCAGCTTGCAGCAGCAGTCACACATTCACTATGGACAAGTTCAAGAGGATCAACATGGTCCAAATCTCCCCATAGATGTTGCAGCTCAGCCACGTATGCCATCACAGTTTTATCTCCTTGTTGCAAATCATGTACCTTATCCTCAATCTCAGCAATCAACATAATGTTCCCCTTTCCAAAGTAGAGACTTGAGAGAGTATCTCATACCTCTGAAGCCTTTGTGAGTGCCTCTACTGAAGCAGCAATGTCAGGGACCAAGGAGTTCAGCATCCATGCCACGATCAGAGAATTTGTGGCACTCCACTTTTTCCACTCAGAACTGTTCTTGTCTCTTGGTTCTGGTTCTGCAGCTTCATCACACACACGGTCATCCAGCCCTTTCGTATTCAGAATCCTCAGAGCCCTCCTTGACCACTGAAGATAGTTGGTCACTCCTTCCAATTTGATGTCATTTGGCATCAGTTCCAGTTTTTGAACTGCTTCGGTATGAGGAACAATAGCTCCCCCTCCAGCAGATGCTCCTCCATCACTTTTGCTAGTGAGAAGTTCTGCCAACTTCTCTAGAGCTTTGGCCAAGTTCTCGCTGTCCCCCATGCCTTTCTTCACCTCCTTGCTGCCTTTTGTACCTCCACCCAGCTTGGCACCAAAACTACCTCTGAGAGCACCAAGGACTCACCTGCAGAATGCCCTCTTCTTCTCCTTGCTTGATACAGCCTCCGACTCCTTGCCGCCGCAGCAGACTGCTCACTCCTCCTCCTAGCTGCCACAGCAGCTTAGACTTCCGGATCCACCACTCTTGCTGCAGCCCCTCTCACTGTCCCTTGCTCTGATACCATGAAGACATAGAAGGGAACTGACCTACAAAGGCTGTGGCGGCTGGGAGGAACTCCCACTACTAGTTAGGTCAAAGAGCACTGAGAAAAGGGACCTTATATAGGTCAGACACTGGGCTGGGCTAGATGGGCCGCATAAAACTTAAAGAAGGCCCAGTAGGCATCCAACAGGTATCTCCAACAGTTATCCAACATTCATCCAACAGGTATCTCCAACAGTTATCCAACATCCAACAGTTCTTTTAAGATTTTTTTCCAAGATTATCCTATTCACTTAATACACTCGAAGGAAAAAACCTGAGGGATAGTTATATCCTGCTTAAAGTTCACATCATAAGCCTTTGGAGTATGTGGTTATGACGAGAACTGTGTAACAGACAAGGTTTCTTTCTTAAACATAAGGAACATCGGCCAATCACAACAAGTCTTCAGATTCGTACATAAGTGGGGCATGGAAAGAGAATTACTTGTTGTAAACACGAGAAGGCTGCTTCACGATACAATTTTGGCTTCCTACTGCATGCGGCACAAACAGCATTTAGAATAACATTGGGCATGTTGGAATCTTCTGCAGCTACAGCAACATGGCAGCACGAACACAGTGAAGCTAGTGCATCCAGAACAGCATCTTTTCCCTGCAAGGATGATAAGGAGATATATGATCATGTTGATATTTTTTCAATAAAACAAAGGAAACTATGGTACGCACAACTTCAGTAACATGGGATGGATGTTTCCAAAAATCTCGCGCTCACTGAATTTTGTTCATCCTCACCACTCCCACTTGTAGAATCATTAGTGGATTGCAGGAAAAAAGGATGTAGAGTGCATAATTTGCACATACGTGTCATAGTCACCCAAAACAATGTTTCTATTAAAAATATATACTCCCTCCGACCCATATTAGTTGACTCAACTTTGTCTAGATACGGATGAATCTAGACTACATACTTAACTAGATACATATGAATCTAGAAAAAGTTATGTCAACTAATATGGGTCGGAGGGAGTAAATAAAAGTATGATTACCTCCCAAAATCGACCCGGCAACTCTTTTAGAAGTGATTTGAGAATATTATGGTAGTGCGCAGAAAAGGGTTCTCCAAGGGCGTCGCACAGATTTTTTGTAGCCTTGGCTGACTGCAATTACCATGGTATGGTAAGTATACAAGCTACTGTCACCGATTTATTTTTATGAATAGCAAAATGGTGACAGAGACTGCACCTTTCTTTTGCCAGCCCATGATGACGAGGACATACAATCGCACAAAAGAGATACAATTTCTGGTAAGTAAAGCTGAAGGGTTACTCTTTCACTACTAGGAATGTCCTCCCAAAGTTCTCCATATAAGGCACTGGTCTCTTTATCATCATCAAATCTGAAAGAAAGTTTGTTATTTGAGATCCAGCACACAGACTACAGGGAACTGCTTTTGTGATTTAATGATACTGAACTTCAAACATCACGAATAGCTCACATATTAGTTTCAGAACTCAAGATGAAAGGTTAAGACATAAGGTATGTCTTCCACATACCTTGAAGAAAAAATTACAGGGATAACCACTGCATTGTATCCACTAATAACGTCTGCTGCATTGCTCAAGTAGGATTTAATAAGAACTGCACCAGATAACTGAGAATTTTTTTCACCTAAATGCAGAGAAGCGGTATCTTCAATAAGTTTCTGAGCCTGAGATTGACTGGCATATTTTAAAACTGAAGCACAAGAAGACGCAAAGGCCCTTTTGGCCGCAGAACTCCTTTCCTCAAGAACGGCAGTGTACAGTAACTTCAGTAACATTGCTGTGTATGGCTTGATGTTAATCATGACCTTCTGTACCAGCAAGGTGATAAAGTTAGCAACACCAACCCTGAAACCAGGCACGTAGACAATGAAATTGTAAGATTAAAGTATGTGAAATGAAATGGTACATGATATCATGAAAACTACAAGGCTTATATTAGCACGGAAGCTAACCTTGTATTAAGACCAACAGCAGACCTAACCATTTGAGCAAGTCGAGGAATCAATAGCTCGAGTGAATTTGTGTCGACGACTTTGATACAGATATCAAGGGTTTCCCACATTGGAGAATCTTTAGCTACAGCTACACGCAAGCTGTCAAGCTTCTCGGTTTGGATGCCAGCACTTCCTGCATGCATCTTTGGTCGAAATACATAGTGAGTATAGAACAGAAATAACATGGTAGACAAATAAGTAATAAATCATCAACAGTCCTACGGAAACCACCGAAAGTAGCATACCTCAACATAGTTTAACCTTTGGTCCTCCAGACTTGATAAACATTCGAGCATACAACTAACAAGTTCTGACAGATGTGGCCGTAAGGCACTGCCAGCCCCCTACAATAAGGAAGTCATAAGATGAAGATATTTTCTTTCTTTATTCCTTTCATTACAGAAACACACATAAAGCATGAGCACTAACTGTATGTTAAGGCAATGCATAGGCAAACCATAATAATGCTTGGGATGGAATTAACAAGCCATATCATACTGCAACCCCACTACGGTAATATTTTAGGAGAATAGCAGGGAAGGGACCTAATGAAATATAGTAAGATCAAACAAATAATTTACGTGCAAACATATAATGTTCCACAAGAACAAAGACACGGTTCAAAAGTCTCCTCAGCCCAACAAAACTGGCAGCAAACTTACAAGTGTTTATTAGTCACAGACTAGGCCTACTTCCAACAAGTAACTACAGTAAGCAAATCGAAATAAAGAAGCATGATTATACTATCAAGATCAACCAGCTCATTCGTGATGTTTACCTCCTAGGAGGCATGTAATAACTCTTTCTACCTTTTCAATATAATGAAAGGCAAAGATCTTTGCGTTTTCTCAAAAAAAAACAGCTCATTCGTCAGAGCCTCAGCCAACTGTTGGGAAATCCTAAGCTTCAAGGCTTACACCATTTCATGCAAGTCTTTTTTCCCACCTGATTTTGTTAGAGGGGACATTTCAAACATGTACTTATTCCTTCGTGTCCACATACTTGGAGTTGCATTGCCATCTTGCTACAACAATGATAGAACTTTTGGCCTCCAAAGAAGAAAGAAACTAGAATAGTTGTAGTTTATTTAAGTTTCTGTATAGTGCAAAAATATAAAGTTCACCCTGGAAACAATGAATAAGTGATGTTTTCGCACCAAGATCGTCTTGAGAAGAAATTCCATAAATATTGTAATCTACATCTTGTATTCACTTGATATGCGAAGCTAAAATAGAGCTTACAAAAACTAACAGTGAAATTTAATAGCATTAGATGCTGCATCTAGCTGGTATAAATAAACGCAGTTAAACATTTTAACTTTCACTCTTGATATACCTTAGCAAGCTTCATGACCAAACTTATAGAAGCTTTTTGAACGCTTGAAACTTTACTGAGTATGCCTTCAGAAAGCAAGTATGGAAGTACAATATTCATTGTTTCTTTTGCATCAGAAGCGTTAGTAAGTGACACATCACAGAGCCTAATTGTCAATGAGCTTACAGCTCGGCACAAACTGTCGCCAGCATTCCGCACAGTTTCTTTTATGTCATCCATCGCACGGAAGGTGGTTGTCCATATTTTTCTCAAATGCTTCGAAACCTTGAGAAGACAAAGGAAACAATGAGTTTGATTCCATTCTTAAAAGAACTCTAAAGGCACTTCCATGCAGATATGTCGACATAGCTTGTGTAGCTTAGTGCACTAATTGAAAATTGAAATTTTTATTTCAAAATAATCACTTACCTGACTATATCTTCGACCTTGGATGATGTCTGCAAGTGCAAGACAAGAAGCTTCACGTGAGCGCCAAAGCCGTGATCCAGACTGAACTAACAAATCCTCTACTATGACATCATAATGATCATCTATTGCTTTTTTGGGATCTGCAACAATTAACTTCCAGATGTGCCCCATTGAATCCTAAAAAGGCAACTGGAATTGTCAGCTAGGAGGAAAACTTATTGCTTCTTGAGATGATATTCTAGGTCATAATTAGATGATCTATGAGCGCACACATCAGTAAGAAGATCAAAAGATTGCTAATAAATGATACTCCCTCCGTCCAGAAATAAGTGACTTGGATTTGTTTAGATTCGCATGTATCTAGACACATTTCAGTGTATAGATACATATGAATCTAGACAAAGTCAACTCACTTATTTCCGGACAGAGGGGGTACCATAAAAGCAGAGCTAAAGATGCCTATAGCACTGTCATTATCCATTTCTTATAAATCGAAGTTTTGCTAACTGCAAGCATGGTGCGGCAACCATTGTTGATTGTGTCACAACTGGCTGGTCAACCATACGAGCCCATGGTAGTGAATGGTATGGCCAAGCAACAGCAGTCTCGCAAAATAGATAGGATTTTAACATGCAAGATTTCTTTAGCTAAGTGTCCTGCTGGAACAGGAAAGTGGTGGTGTCTACTATGATTAAAACCTGGATGAGGGAAACAAAAAAGCTCAATTTTGATAGCACAGCCAAACTTGTAGTAGTCAAAATTCTGATTTGTTCAGGGAAAATTATGACATGCAAAAAGGGCATCTATGTTATTTCTGGAGAAGTTAATTTTCCTGGTACATGCTACTGACACATCAAATTTCACCAAATGACACCACTGTATCAGGTGATACCGGCCAATACTAAAATGAGTCAAACTCCCTAACCAACTTTTTTTTACGAGAAGCTCCCTAACCAACTTTTTTTACGAGAATTGGGGGCATCTCATGTTTCACAGAAGCATGGCTCCCCAATAGCTAAGGTGACTCATCCACATCGAGGTGCAAATATTCACATACTGAAACTAGCAACTTAATTTCACCACAGCGCCAAAACTATTGGCAAATATGGTAATGTGAATGTAATATTTCGTACCTGGATGTTCTTATCAGGATCATATTGGTATCGGACAAGCCTAGGAATTAAGGTGTGCAGATGGGGTTGAAGTGCCTCCCCAGCTTGTTTGGCTATCTTGGAAAATCCAAAAGCAGCACCCCTCTTGGAATTGAGAGCAGCCTGGTAGTTAGCCAGATCCATGAACTTGTATATCAAGTCAGGTTGTCCCATCTCATTGGCAAGACTACAGAGCTCCTTGTATGTGCTAAGCTTTCCTCCAGTAGGATTACTGCCAATGGTTCCTTCTTGAAAAACCTCTGAATCCTCCATCAGCTAATGCAAATACATCAAGAAAGAATACCTTAGATAAAAAGAGATTTAGTGATCTCATACAAGGTAGAAGTTGAGAAAACGTTATGCACCTTAACAGCCTTTTTCTTTTTTGCTGCGCCAGTCAGTGTATTCACCAGAGCATGAACCAGCTGCCCTTTCATAGAAGCATCGCCAAGTTCATACACAATACTCATGCCTTGGGACGCCAAATCTTGTGTAAGCTCATTAGAATCACCAATAAGGTGAGAAAAGGCTTCCTGTAAAATAAATTAACTCCAAATGTTCATATCATCGCGAAGATGCATAACTTGAAAATAGTACCATAGCATGTGAGCTGACAAGTGGGCCGTAGGACCAGATCAGTAAAACGTTTATGGTATTTTCTAAATCAGGTGGTTTTTGCAGTGGTTGGGTGTAATGATCAATTGCAAACATCAAAATGGACAATATTTGATGGGAAAATACATGATTACCATACAAAAAAAGGATTAAAGATGAGAGAGTCAACAGTAAGGGCACTGTTTTCCTCCAAAGCAAGAACGTTGCTAGCTGTGGAAACAGCTAAACCAAATCACCAGCATATGGACATACAATTGTAGCAAGAAATGGAACTCACAGTTTATAATTGCTTCAATCAAAGGGTACACATATCCCAAAGGCCAAAAGTTACAATACGTTTCTAAAAGGAGATTTATTGTTGGCATCAGTAAACCTTTGAGTTTTAGACTAGGTGGTTATCAGTACTACAAAGCTGAACTTTTCAGTCATAGAATGGTAGAGAAATGTCTTGAGAGCTTGAACTTCTAAATCATATTAAAAGCTAGTACAGGTTTTAGGTGACAGATAGGAGTATATCATACTATTCTGGTCAATGCACCCCCAGACAGTGAGTGATGGCATTGGCATAAAATCATGCATACCAATGCTCACATTATGAAATATATCAGTTTAACGCGGTGCTACAGTTTACTAAGAAAAAATATTAGGATCTCTACGATGATCTGTAAGTTTTAGTGTTGATCAGAAACCTGAATCTGTGGAAGAAGTTCCAGGATCTTTGGATGCCGACCACAGTACATTGTGAGTGAGACCAAACAGACTGTACCCGCACAGCGTTCCTCTTTTCTGCTGCTATAAATTAGTGTATCAAACAACTTGTTTATAATTTCTTCTTGAGCCATCGTATGTGCTTCTTCACAGCTGCTTCTTTTACCCAAGTTGCTTGAGCCAAGTAGGGGTGCATCAACAGTAAGAAAGTTTGTGGCTTGGGAAAGGGAAACAAAGTTTGTTTCTAGTATCACATCTGCAGTCACAGGAACTTCACCCCATATGAAAGAGAGAGCCTCGCCAGATGCAAAAAGCACATCTTCAACCTAAATAGATGAAATCCATAATATGAGCTTTTTTCATAATATAGTATCAATAAATTTTTGAATATGTTACAATACTACCTTAGAACGAGCGAGACCAAAAATCAAGTCTAGTGCAATTTTTAGATGTGAAAAAGACAGCTCATTCCATGAAATATGTCCCAGTGATACCAAAATCTTTTGTATAGCTTTGGTATCATTTTCGGAAAGCAGCTTGGTTAATCTCTCATGCAAAATCGTCAAAACTGCAGCTGTATGACAAACAAAGTTAGCTTAAGACAGATAACTAGCAAAGAGAGGTAGCGAACACTGAATGGTTTTACCTGCAGAGGAGTTCCTACTAATGCACGGCAATGCACAACGGAGCCCGATATGGCCAATAGATTCCATCGCTAAGGATGCCAATGTTGAACCCTCGGACTCAACAACTTTTACAAGAATATCAACTACCTTTTCGACCAATTCTTCAGATATCTGTACATTTATTCGTCAAGTATAAGAGCAAATCAATAATTTCAAGGCTACATTCTTCAAACAATGTTTGACAGTGAAAGGATTTATAAGCCATAAAAACTGTCCAACTATACAGCCAATACTTTAATCAAACTTTTAGAAATAAGAATACTACATCATGATGACAAGTAGAGATGCAAGTGGGTCATAATTAGGGTACTCTTGTAGAGCCTGGTCCTTTTGTTTTAAAAGAGACCTCTTCATCTTTCTTATAGAATGAAGGATGATCTGAAATCCGTTCTTATAGCTTGGCTAGACGCTTTCTAATTCTCTTTGGGCTATACCCCTCTGTACATTCCCTCTTTCACCCCAATCTTGTAAATATTTTTGTCTTAATAAATTTTTTACTGTCAGGGCCTCCCCTACAGTTTTTAGCTCAAAAACAATTTAGGGTACTCTTTACCCTACTTAGTTCAACAAAATGAACTGTACAGAGGGTAGAGGGTACCCTGATGTTGACCCATTTGCATCTCTGATGCCAACTACACTATAAGCGAACATGAATTATAGTGCCTTCTTCCTCTCTTTCATACTACCTCCATTTCAAATTATACGAAGTTTGGTAGGCTATTTTAGCTTACCAAAACATCTTATAGTTTGGAACGGAGGAAGTAAATGGCAAGCGTATTTTTTTATTGAACATTTGTGAGATGTACTATAGTTATTATTCTAATACCAAGATGTGCATCATTATGTGGTGCCTATTCATGCCAAGCCACAACAAAACAGACTGGTCCAAAAGAACCTTCGAGCATCTAAGAAGGAGAATTAGGTAACGGGTCCTTAAAAATATTCTTCTCGCCAGCAAGAACCAACTCCTTTATCACTTGTCTAGCTGGCAAGGCTAGTGATGGAAGTGGGTCAACAATAGGGTACCCTCTACCCTCTTTACTTCAACAAAATGAACTAACTTTTGTGATGACATCATCATTTTGAAAAGGTTAGTTCATTTTTTTTGAACTAAAGAGGGTAAAGGGAACCCTAATGGTGACCCACTTCAATCTATAGGCTATCAAACTTAACCAATGGACTAGCTATGAACACCCCTCCTGCCCGCTTCCCTATGGTTGTGTAGACCAGCCATTTCGGCAGATCAATAACACGAGAAACCAGCATGAACAAACTCTAATAGGTAAGACCCCCCCCCCCCCCCCCAATCACACATGAATGATCAAATATCAATGCTATACAGGATAGGGAGATAACATAGAAGATACAAAATACACTGTTTTGTTTGTTGTTTGGAAATCTGGACCATGTTAAACAATTTCTCTATCCTATTCTCAATATAAAAGCATAGCATAGATGATTCAAACGGGCCATAATTGAAATCGTATGGCTATCAAGTAACTACGAAATAATATTCTAGATGGAGTTTCAAGGAAAGTGGTGAAAGAAACCATGCTAAGATTTCATGTGAAGTGCATGATTCAGCAAAGAATATTAAATATGCAATAATCTACAAAAAACAAGGCAGAGGAAAGCACAAGGAGCTTACATAAGATTCCTTCAAACAACAGGCAGTTACATACCCAATCGCACATAACGATCCATGATAAATCTCAAATCTGGCACAACCAATCAAATATATAACATGAATGGTATGGCAACACAAGTAAAACATCAAAGGATTGTACTTTTCTCTTGCATACCTTGGCGGATGATTTGGATCAAGTGTTGAAGTGAGTTCAGACAGAAGGTTCAATGCAGCCGAGCTTGAAAGTGCTGAAGAAGTAATGCCAAGCAGACGTGCGGCAGCTTCGCGAGCATCAGAATCGACGTGACTTAGTAAAGTTTTCAACCAATGTAAACGGTTGGCATACCGTGATGATACCAACTGTAAATTATCAAGAGAAAAGGTTAAAACATGTGAAGAAAGAATTAAGCTTGTTTCAACATAGTACAGAGAACAAAAACCTTTGGCTGACGGGAGGATATATCGACCAATGACTTCACTGCCAGTGCATGCAGTTCACTAGACCCTTCGTATGACATGGCATGTTCCAAAACCACACACATTTTTGCTACTGGGGAATGAGATGGATCTTCTTGCAAAAGATCTGGACTATCACTTGCCTTAAAGCACTTCATCAGAAACTTGATCATTGCAAGAAATGTTTTTGGTGGGAAAAGCAGTTTTCCCTGCCTGTGGTCATTAGAGTGCAACAGCTGAGGCTCCTGGCTGTAGATATAATCTAGAATCTCAACAACATCAGGATAGTTGAAATCAATAGCTATTGCAGATGACTGTCTCTCATCATTTAACAGATTTAGACCAGTTAGAGCCATTTCCCTGGGTAAAAGAAGAACCAAAAGTTGCACATTATGTATATAGGAACAACTGAAGAAAATGCATCAATGTGTTAGCGTCCTAAAATTCAAAAAAAAAAGTCTACTGTATTAGTTTACCAGTACCAAGTGCCAAAGCAAGATTAGTAGAAGTCATTTCAGTAGGACAAAATCATGGATTTACTAACTTACAAATACAAGTGTACAACTACAAGTCAACAATGATCTACATCCCCACTTCAAAACATTGGCAATAAACTACTTCCTCTGTTCCTAAGTATAAGACATTTTGGCAGTTCTGCCAAAACAACTTATATTTAGGAACGGAGTACTAAGTCTGCTTTGCATAATCCACAAAATGTTTGATACTAAATGGGAACTTCCCAGATACTACTCCCTCTGTTTTATAAATGTATGGTGCACATGTTTTCCAAGATTTTACTTTGACCAATAATTTGCAAATATGTGTGTTACTCCCTCCGTTTCAATAAAACTGCAGTATAAAGGGCAGACAGGTGAACGTAGCTCCCACTTGCGCAGGGTCCGGGGAAGGGTCCGACCACTTCGGGTTTTTCTGTACTGGAGTATGTGACACAAAAATTGACACTGGTGGAACATGCTTTCAATATATACATATCCAACAACATCAACTTTCTATCATATAATCTTTATACTGTTCATCCAATTGTTGGGCAAGAATCTTGGAAAGCTGTGCCTTATATTTCCAAGCATAGGTGGTGCTATAAAAAAGAAGATCCAAAAAGTTCCACCTGCCTGTATAGGTAAGAAATTGAGCGTGCATGCAACAGACTCAAATTTTACAGATTGCATGAACCTGCTAAGTGCATAAGTATAAGGAGCAGCTGAACTTGCATCTAGTATAACAGTGCAGAAATGCAACAAAACAGCAACAAAGCACCATGCTGGCATATTTTATATCTAGTATCTTTCATGACTAACCTTATATCCAGTTTTACATCTGAAGCACCAAGCATGCAAATGTACCGGCTTGGGCAGTGTCGCGTGTCGTATAACGTTGTTGCCCATCTTACAGCAGAAAATCGGACCTCAATTTGCTCCTTCAAGAAAATTTATGATAAAACATGACATCAGAGAACTATGAATCCAAAAAAAAACTAGGGCACCAGCATTCCTCAAATAAGGCCCTTAGAAAATAGCAAGATACTGCAACCCAAAAACATTACTCTAATGCATAATAAAAGTGTGACTGGAAGCGCATGTTTGCTCTATAGCACAGCAAAAATCAGGAGAAGAAAGTCATCTATCTAATGGAACCAATCACAACATCTGAGATTTCTTCCTTTCAAATACAGTAGACTTTAGGTGAAAGTCCAAGCAAAAAAGGTGAAAGTGTAAGTATCTCCACTACAAATGTCTCAGTTTGGCCTTCGTAGACTCCGAGTAGGTTCTGGACTCTGGAGTACTTGAGAATCAGTAATTAGAACGATAACCTTACCACTTGAGAATTTTCGAGAAGAAGCACCTCAAGATCCTTCAGTACTAACTTTGAAGCACCCTGATATCATGAGCAACAAAACAAGTTAAATACAGGTAATGAGTTAGATATAGCATCTTACAGTTGAGCCTAAGTTGTAGATTTATTTTTTCAGTAAAATAGTAACATCAATCCAACAACACTAGACTGCAGATGGGTTAGGCCATATATCTTGTGAAATGTGTTGTGAATGATTTTGCAATGACTTGAAAACGGTGCATAGCCAAGCAACTCCAGTTTAATCTTTTTAAGTGAAGCAAAAGGAGAAAAATTAAGAGTTGTTGTGTTGCCAAGATGCATGGTTTATTCTGCATACTAGACTAGCATGTCTGGACATAGGTCATTACAAAGTTTTCATGGACTTTCTCAACGATAAGCTAGAACTTATGTACATCAGGCGTCGCGTGCTGTTATTTGATTACTGAAGACAATAATTACGATCATCTCCACCGGCGTCTTAAATAGGTCAGGACAGCACAATTTAGCATGCCCTCCACAATTACCTTATATGCTGTAGCAAGGGAAGTGGCAGCTTCCTGAATTGTCAGACGGAGTGATTGATCCTCCAGCCTCAAAGCAGTAAAGAGTCGTACAGCCATTTCAGTTTTGTTGCTGCAATGTTCACAGAAGTAGTAGATCATTCCCCATAATAGAAATATAAAAAAATGAGCCAAGAAACTAAAAGTGTACAAGAAGGGCATGCCTGAATAAATTAGGCAAGCGAGAGGCAAGCAAACCAATGGCCTGGTACGCGAATATTTTGACATCTCTAACGGTGGAATCTGGAGATGGAGGACATCAAGAAATCACTGACTATTTTCTCAAGTACAACATGTACAATTTTTCATCAAAGGAATGTTGAATTCAAGCGACTTGAAGAAGCAGTGCAGAGATGAACCACATGCAGGTTTGAACAAGTAGAGTAAATAAGAAGCGCAAGAGACCTGCTTCTGTAGTAGATGAACCATCAAGGGACCGTAATATTCCACTGAGGATAACTGGACCGATTAACTTTAGTTGGTCCATTACTGCCTAAATCAATAACAAAATTACAATTATATATACACCAGTCTGAAATCATATTAAAGAACGACAACAGAGCATGCGGGGGGTGGGGGGTGGGGGGTGGAATGAAGTCATTAATGATGCTAGAACATGATCTATATATGATTTAGAAAGTGGACATACATGTTTAAAAACCCAAACGGTGAACTCCATTCCTAACTGTTTCAATCTTGAAGTAGTTCCACTTCCTACATGCATAGAGACACAGCAGAAACACATTTAGTATACCAACTACATATGGCAATGATGAAGTTGAATGTTGAGATGTTACGTTGCTGGAACTACAAGAGAAGTACTCCCTCCATCCTATAATATAAGATGTTATTACAACCAATATATGATGGTTGTAATAACATCTTATATTGTGGGACAAAGGGAGTAGTTTATTTCTTTAACAATATAAATTGACATGAATATAACATAATGAATTAATCTTTGATGGAGGACGATAATCATTGATTAAAGGTCCATATAAACACTACACAGACATATCAGAGAAATATGTGTTTCATCTCATGAAGAACAGATACCAGGTTGTGAGATATTGAGGCTTATTGCAATTGCTCTCAAAAGCAACTTAAGCATGAATATTGAATGGAAAAACGATGTTAGAAGTTAAATTGGGTTATTCAGCAGGACTTCATGCTCTTTACCCTGTCTTATCACATACTCCCTCCGTTCCATAATTCCTAAAACCACGACAGGAATTATGGAGCAGAGGGAGTATCATTTATTTTTCTTATTGCCCTTATGTTCATGTTCAAATTTTCTCTCTACATTTCTTAACTTTAGTGGAAACATCTCTGATGCGACTCTATAATAATAATGAGATGCCCAAACTGTTGTAAACACAACTTACCGATGACTATGTTAACAGAATTACCAGAAGGAAATGTTATAGTCCGAATGGCAAAGGTCAAGTTCAATGTCCTACTTTGTTCATCTACTTCAATGCACTTTATTAATGATAGAAATATACAAGTAGGAAAATACCCTTTGCTATCAAGTGCCAATAAAGCTTTTTAAATATGCAGTTAATTGGCAGTACGTCCTAACTATGGGCAAGAAACAATGTATAAGATTATAAAGATAGGGTACCATATATGCAGCCAAAGATGCATTGAAGTGTGTATGGAAATGCATTTGCTGCAGCAATAGATCGGCAGAATACACTCATTAGGCGAACACGCAATGAACTAGGTGCTGGGGCGACTTTCAGTTCTGCAGCTATATTTTCTGCACTCGCGGTACCTGTGATATCAGAGATCATTAGTTCTTACCATGAAACATGACTTGCCACAATATTAAGATTCAGATTGAGCAAACCAAGAAAAGATTGTGATGACAGAGAGGAAAGAGAAGCATGCACACATGAGTTTATGGATGTGTGCAACTAGGTAAGTGACAGGCCTGCTGGTGCAGGTAAATGTCAGTGGCAGGCATTTTGCGTATGCAACCATGCAAGTATGGAGGAGGTAGCTAGATGGTCTGCATACTGAGAGTCCAAGAACAGACCAGGAAGGCATGAGAACAGGCATTCAAACACAAATGACTTGTCACCTATATGACGACAAGAACAGAAACATGTAAAAGAAAGAAACTACATGTTCTTTAGTTTCACCATTCTCCTCCTATGTAGCAAACTGAATTTACAAACTGTAACACTTGGTCCACAAGAAAGTACGTCAGTCAGATCCTAGACCAAAACAATGAAATAGCTTATGCCAACCCCACAGAATGTGTACTGTTAGTTGAAATGTAAAATGCATAATTAGTAACCTAGAAAGTAATGCATACCGTTGAATAGTGTAAACAATTTCTTGATAAGCTTGGGATCTTCTAAGTTCGCAGTTGAAGCTTTGCGCTTTAACAACTCATCTCCTCTCTTAGCAACTGACTCTTGACTATATTGAAACAGTGATCAGCACAATTGTTGGTCATAACCAATTCTGCACATTGTAATCAATTTCTGAAATGAAAGTACCTGTCTGAAGCACCAGCTAAATAAATAGGGTAGACAATCTCAGATGCCAGCTGCATAGCTTCAAGGACATTCAAGATACCTAGCTGAAGAAGTAGAAGATAAATTCAACCACAAGAGGAAAGTGAAGGTAGTACACTCAACAGTTTAAATGTGTCAATGCATGTACAGACATGACTATGCACACATGATAAAATATATAATACCCAATGGTAAGAATGTTCGACAGAAAAATCACATGTACTTTGGTATTACCTTTCTTGATGCAAGTGTATCACCTTTCAGTGGTAGCTTTCCAGTAACACGATCTGCTTGGGCAACTGAAAGTCCTGCTGGGCATCCAATACTGAAGAATGATAGCAGTAAGCCTCCCAAATTCAGTATAATGTATTATAATTTTACGTAATATTGTAAGTAGAATGTACCCTTGAGATGGTGTTTGATACAATATTGAGTGAAAGCAAAAGTCAGCAAAAACTAAGCCATCATCAGATCCACTAACGGATCGATATTTCGATGCAACGGTATCATCCACCTTACGCGTGTTGCATTCACCAATAGCCTGGTCAACAAGAAAAGTAAAAGAATAGATCATGAAAGTATAAATAGAATGTAAGTATGCCAAGGCAATAAAAGGGCGCTACAATCAAACACTTCCAAAATAATCTCTGTATTGGCTAAACATGCACATGGTGAATGGAGTTACAGAGAAAAAGCAGGACTCTTAAGGGAAGTACTTATATCATATTTCTGTGTCCAACATAGGCAATCTACAATCCTATCATCAATTTGACAATCAACTTCAAGCACGGAATTTGTGTCATTAACTACAGTCCATGCCAAACCTAGATCATCATCTATTTTATTATTATTATTATGGAAAAGGATACTATTCCCCCGGGGGATCGTTTCGTTCGATCCCCCGGGTCGTTGCAGCGACACGGGAGGCCCACCTCATGTTCCTCTCCTCTGCCTTCTTCCTCCTGCAGACGCGCCACCGTCCTGCAGCTCCGGCCGCTGCCCGCGCACCGGCCTCTGCAGCTCTCCGCCGCGGCGCCGCCATGGGCCTTCATCCCCCGCCGCTGCAAGGCTCGCCGCCATGGGCCGTCCTCCGCCGCTGCGCCGGCTCGGGCAGCTCCGGCCGCCGCGCCACGCACCCGCCCCTGCAGCTCCCCGCCACCGCGGCGCCATGGGCCTCCACCCCCCGCCGGCCACTACTGCCCTAGCACCATAGAGGCCGCCTGCTCCGCCATCTCCCATGGTGTCGCCCATGAATCTACGCTCCTCCCCCAACGTTGGTAGCATTGCTATGTGCGGACGGCGGAGATGCTACACATCATGACCAAATATGCTACGTACGACTTCTGGTGTTGCTACCTATGGCGACAGTCGTTGCTACCCTGCGGTGAGCGGTGGTGCTACCTTCGGCGAGAGGCCCTGCTACACATGGCGATCGACCCTGCTACATTCGGCTTCTGGTGTTGCTACGTGCGGCGAGCGACGCTGCTACATAGCATTTTTTTCTTACAACTTTTTACTCCGGCGATGTCTCCGACGAAGTCGGCTTTTGCTACATTAGCATAATTATATTGCTACATATGTTTTCTGATTTTGCTACAATAGCACAAACTTCTTGCTACGAGGTATCCGACGAGGTCTCTGGCGAGATCTCCCGGCGATTCTCCAGCGAAGTCGATTTTGCTACATTAGTTCAATTTTTTTGCTACATGGTCTCCGGCGAACTCTCCGGCGAGATCTAGTCTGTCTATTATTTGTCTGAACCGAACCGTTTTCTGCTACATGTAGCAAAAGCGGGGCTATTTGTAGCAAAAACGGACAGTTTTGTAGCAAAAGCAGGATTTTAGGCATAAAAGGGTGGACACGTGGTTGGCTGGGGACCCGGGGGATGAAAACCACCGATCCCCCGGGGGACGCGTAGTAGTGTCCTATTATTATTGTGAAATTTCCAGTGCGATACTACACTGCACATCGTAAAATCATATGTGCACATTGGGGTTGACAACGGTCCTCGGTAAAACTAAAATTAGTTCAAGATGACCGACTTCTACATCAAATCATGTTTTAGGAAAATATATATGCATGACATGACCAACCTTTGATACAAGTCTCAAGATAATTCCTTGATGCTGAGCTGGAACGTTTGATATATTGATTAATAGATCAGGTGCAATGTTTCCCTTCTCCTGTTGCAAAATGTTAAGTTGGTGTTGTTAACTTCACAGTAAAAGTAAACAAAAAGACTATGAAAATGAGGAGCTAACCCAGGAAAGGAGGATACCTCGCTTGGCAGGCGTTCAAACGCCATCTCAATATAAACAATACAAAAGTTCCGAACAATTGACGATGAAGCAGATTCAGTATATATCTTCCATAAATCCAGCATGGGCAACGAAATCTCGGGCCTGTGCTTCACCCGTTTGTTGATGTGGCTGAGAATCTCCATAACCTAGTCAAATCCAAAAGCAGTACTGGCATTGAGCAAATGTATGTTTGTCATAACTAATAAAATCTGCCCCAAAAGAACAAACATAGCAGTATTACAGTAACCATTCTACCAGAAAGGGGGCATGTGTATTGCAAAGTAACGGGGCAGCACTTGAACAGGTGCAGCCCACTATTAAAAATTACATGCATGATTACTTTCGGTGTTTCGGAACTTCAAACAGACAATGCGGAACTACCGCAGCCCGCAGCTAATTTTGTATTGCTGGTAATATATAAGGGGCTCCGAATAACAGGGAACTTCTACAGAGTGCAAATTGCTATAAGAATAAACTTGGAAATAAGCAGAATTCCCTCTGTTTTAAGTAAATAAATGGGGCTCGAATTCCGTGACACACAGGCAAATCGGAGCATGAATCCCCCCTATGTAGCAAATATATCACCGCCCACCAACTAAACCAGCTGAAGCGGAACTAACTGAGCGCAGCAGACACTTACCGCCCCTTCTGAATCGAATCAGGGGACGGCAGAGGAGTGGTGATGCTTACGAGCTTGCGGACGGACGGGGATGGGGAGGCGAAGGAGGTGATGGCGTAGGGGAGCACGCGGGCGAGCAGCGGCGCGAGGCGGGCGTCCTCGGCGAGGGCCAGCCGCGTGAGCATCCGGTCCAGGGCGTCCTCCCTCTCCATGTCAGTCGGGGCCGGCGGGGCGGCGGCCGGCGACGACGGCTCCGCCATCTCGGTCGGCTGGGTGCTGTGTGTTGGACTCGCGCGGTCGCCGCTGGTGTGGCGCTTGCCTTCCGGCCCAAGAAGAAAGGGAGGAGTGCGAATTGGAGAGGATCGAGTCGAGTCGAGTCGGGTCTAGCCGTCTGGGTCTAAACCGTTTTAAAGGAGAGCGCCGAAGGGAACCGAAGCCTTCCTTCTTTCTTGCGAATTGAGGAAGCCGGAAGTCCAATTCAAAAAAAAAAAAAAGAGAAAGCCGGAAGTCCATTTTTTAAAAAAAAAAAGAAAGCCGGAAGTCTAAACTCAGAACAAGTGCGTGGTGCCGTGGTTACCCGTAGATGAGTTAAATCCATAGTTAGTAACTGAACTTACTAAGCAAAGTCAATTCGATCATCGTACACAGAAAATACGAGTTTACGGTTACCGAACTCGCACTAGAGCTTCAGCCACGGTCACCAAGCGATACGTAGCGGTGTATGCGATGACTAGACGCTCGGGAGGACCCATTGTCAGCATCACACTTGAATTGATGGTCATCAAACTTGCACAAGAGCGTTAGCCATGGTCACCGAGTGGTACGTAGCTTGGCAGGGTTTTATTGTAAAATGGTGAACATATACTAAGCCCCGCGTTCCAACCGTACTCGTTCGTTCCGACCCACGCCGCTCCTCGGCTGTCGCGTTCTAATCCTAAATTGCTGGTGCCACCGATTTAGATGCACTGGGTCTTTCGTACAGGCAAGCAACAAAAATCTCGTGGCTGCAACGCTACTGTCTGCCGGTCTTGCATGGTAACTTTTTACACCAGCAATCAGCACACATACGGAGGTGCCCAACAAGCTTACCCTGATGCACAGGAATATGGGTCCAAAACTTGATTTTAGCTGTGCTTACCATCTGAAAAGGGACAGTGCATCAGGCTCGGCCAGACGTTGTGCATCAGGCTGGAAAGCATGTAAACCAAGGCCAACGGGCATTTGGCGTCCCGCACGTCCGAGACTGCCCATGCTCAATCATACACACTCCTTCGTACACACAGCAGTTCGGCTCAATCGATTCGATCAAAGGGAAAAATTGTGGCATCGCACGTACCACACCTCGACAGCTCCTTCCATCCGATCATCGGTCGTCGCCGGCTCAGTCTATCGCGTCGCCCCTTTTCTTGATTCACCCGGTGATCGGTGGTCCGGTCCGGCATAATCTCTGTCCCAGATTCCCGATGCCGAACCCCGCCTTTGGATGAATCCAAATTCTGTAGATTTATTTCTTCCCTCCCTAAAGTTTCCTCTACGGTTACGGAAATTGTTCCTACGATTTATATATTTTCTTTGGTGAAATTATGACTAGGGTTTATATATTTTCTTTTGTTAGCGAGTAATCTAGTAGTTGTTCGCAAATAATTTGGTAGCCGTTCGCAAATAATCCGGCGATGAACAATCCGACAGTCGCTAGCAAATAATCTGATAGTCATGGCAAATAAATAATCTTGTGACTTGTGTAGATTTTGCGATCATTTCTTTTTAGTTGTACATGCCAACAACACGCTAGCATCTTATTGCACATCATTTGATAGCTGACGTATAAGAAATGAGTCGGAAATAGCAATAAAAAACTACACAAGATTTTTCATATGAATTCGTTTAAGTTTTTCAAAACAAAAACTGTTCACGTATCATTGAATTGGTGATAAAATATTATACTAGCTAATAAATAGATCTTGGACTACTATACACCAGCCCAAAATAATATAGTAGTCAAAAGTATCGTAGCAAATATTATTGTTGTGCTAGTGCGTGGAGGTAGAGAGCGGTCCTACGGGCAGAGCATTGAAGGATGGGGAGTACTACGCGTCCCCTGGGGATATTTGCATCCGATCCCCCGGGTCCTCGTGCTGACACGTGTCCACCTAAACCCGTTTTTGCTACACTTAGACTCGCTTTTGCTACATAGTGCCCCGCTTTTGCTACACTGTAGCAGAAAACGGTTCGGCCCAGAAATAGAAAAAGAGATTGGACCTCGTCAGAGATTTCGCCGGAATCCTCGCCGGAGACCGTGTAGCAAAAAAACATCCTAGTGTAGCAAACCAACTTTGTTGGAGATATCGCCGGAGACTCTCGTCGGAAAAAAACCTCGCCGGAGACCACATAGCAAAAGTTTTACGCTATTGTAGCAAAATCGAAGAACGGTGTAGCAGAAAAAATGTGCTAATATAGCAGAAATCCAACCTTGCCAGAAACTTTCGCTGAGAGAGCTTGCCGGAGACTTCCACCGGAAAACCTCGCCGGACACCTTGTAGCAAGGTTCCACGACCATGGTAGCAAATGCTGCTGCCTCTTGTAGCAAAGCGAATTCGCCATTGTAGCAAGCGCCACCCCCATGTATAGCAAAAGTGATGTTGTCATGGTAGCAGAAAAAATGTGGACAGAGAACTCGCGGGCATGTGGTAGCAAAAAAATTATGCTATTCTAGCAAGACCATACTATGGTTGTAGCAAAAAAAAATAAACACCAAAAATCTAGAAACCTAGCATAAAACAGGTGAAGAAAGCTTTGACGGCCATGGCCGCAGGCCACCTTGCTCCCCCTGGACAGAAGCGTCACTGCTTCGTGGGCGCAGAGGAGAGCAGGGGCATAGGCCGGCACGGGACGGTAGAGACCTCGCCGGAGACGGCGTCGGCCAAAACCAAGCGCGGCGGCGAGGCTTCACGGAGGAGGTACTGTAGAGGCTTGCGGCGGCGCCGGCGACATCCACCATGGGAGGAGGAGAGTAGCCGGACACGGAGGCCGGCACGGCGGAGGAGGCACACGGCGGCCTGGCGACGGCTACAGTGAGCTGGGCGGTGTGCTTTTCTTACGTGTTGGTGGAGTCGTGGTCTTCGTGGAAGATGAGAACGAAGTGAGAAGATAAGAAACGATTTGTGGGGCAGTAGTTTTGGGAGGCCTGGGATTGAGAGGTGTGTGGTTGTCTTGTGGCCACGTATGCGTGCAAGAGGAGGCGGGGGATTGCAACGGCGCGATCCCCCAGGGGAGCCGAATCATTATCCTTGAAGGATTACCGCGGGTGTTGAACCCTGGTGTGAGCATGGTACGTACTATAACGGTTTGCTAGCATAATGGACGAAGGGGGGCAATTGTACGGGACGCCGCATGCGAAGACAATCTATCCGTTAAATTACTCTGAACCAGATTGTGTGCTCTATGAGGACAGTAGTGAGCTAGCCTTCCCAAGCGTCACCGCCGATTTAGGATTAGAACGACGCCAACAGAGGAGTGGCGTGGGTCAGAA
This sequence comes from Avena atlantica, assembly GCA_910589765.1. Classification (NCBI taxonomy): domain Eukaryota; kingdom Viridiplantae; phylum Streptophyta; class Magnoliopsida; order Poales; family Poaceae; genus Avena; species Avena atlantica. The sequence goes on along the minus strand of OU342737.1, from coordinate 403,135,348 downwards.
GAAACAGATCCGGTTGAAACGCGGGACTTAGTACACGTCCGCCATTTTGCAATAAAACCCTCCCAAGCTACGTCACTCGGTGATCATGGCTGACGCTCTTGTGCAAGTCCAGTGACCATCAATTCAAGGGTGACGTTGATAGTGGGTCCATTGAGCGCCTAGTCATCGTATACACCGATACGTATCGCTCGGTGACCGTGGCTGAAGCTCTAGTGTAAGTTTGGTGACCGCAAACTCGTATTTTCTATGTACGGTGATCGTATTTACTTTGTTAAACAAGTTTAATTACTAACCATGAATTTAACTCCCCGTAGATTGTGAGCGCCTCACCAAAACAAACGTCACGATAGACGTTTCCAAGTGTGACGATATTTACGTATATGTTCCTAAATAATACAAAAGATAAAAGTAAAAAATTCTGATGTAATATTGTTAATTTTCAAACGCACTCTTCTTTACCAGGGTATCTAAGAGAACTTAGGTTTTAATAAAACGGCTTGCATGTTTAATATATGACGACTTACCAAAAAAATTAACATAGTTTTAACTTAGACATCAATCAACTCCTTATCTGTTTTATGTTACGTGGAGATTCGTGTTGGTCACTTGCATCATGGTTGCAATTGAATTTTCTTTTCAAATATTGGTGAGGCTATTCGAATAAGAACTAAGCTCATTTTCTTCATAGGAGTGTTAGGCGGACTCATGTTTGTACAATGTAGGCTTTTATATTCTTTATTAATAATTAAAACAGAATTGCTGGGACACAATTGGTTTGTACCTGAGTTTCAACGAATATTTTGCTGTAGTATAACAGTCCATGGGAACTACCTTAGCTTGTTTTTTTCTTTACCTTAGGGCTACATTTGCTGGTTCCACAAGCAATTAGTCCTTGAGTATAAACATATTATCAAAACTACTTTTACTACCCGTTTTGTAATCCTGCACAAATTAGAAGGAACTGTGACAACCGATTAAGTGCTAAATGATCATTTGAATCAAATATTATTCACATGCATGCATTGATGCATTAATCAGGTTGCTAGCATTATTTAGCGTGACCTCAATGATCTTTTCGGATCTTGAATTCTTGTGGGGTTTCTTGTAGGCTTATGAGAAGAGTAGACAAAGATGGTTTAGTTCACTTGCCATCTACTTTTTTTCTAGAACTAGAAGGATACCTCACGCGATTGATATGGAAATTTACTGAAAAATGGTATTTTTATTCAACACGAAACTACAATTTCAACAATTGATGCACTAATTTACGGTGTGCTTTTTACATAGATAATCATGTGTGTCTTTTAGTCAAGCTCACGCATGACCCATGGAAAGCTCCAACAAATACCAACACTGAAAAATAATGTCAAATACGGAGTATGTGCCAAGCCCTGCTATGGAGCAAATATATTTCACAAAATGTATAAAAAAATTCAGGGAGAGTGAGAAGCATAAACTTGATATTTTCAATACAACTAAATAAAAAGATAGACAATAACACGACGGTTGTGGTATTGTTGCTAGTACACACTAGTAAGTGTGTTTTTTTTTTTGAAAAGTGTGCACGTGCAACCAACGCCATTGAACATTGTCAATCACATTGACGATAGTACAAATAAAAAAACTAGAAATGAGTAGAAATTGTTATGATGTTTGTGAATCGAGAGAATAATGTCACTACATAGAGAAAATTTCATGTACAAAAGCATAGATTCGATTACAATTAAGAAATTACCAAGAAGCAATAGAACAGATTCCTTCTTTAGGAGAAATAAAAGTTTATATGTACACAATTATATTGTGGTTTCTTACAATGAAATATTCCATAAAGTTGAACCATGTAAACAGAGAAGCCCTAGACAAAGAACATGCCTCCCATGGTTAACAAGCAGCCCATTCTTTGTACAAGCAGAAATTTCGCAATGTCAGGCACATTAGTGAAACCAAAAAAAGGTCAAACCATTTGTTTGGAATACCGAGATGATCATTCTTACAGTGCACATCCTAGATGCTTGGAATTGAAGAAGGAAATCCCAAACACGTTGCGAGAAATGGGGGTGACAGATGATCACTCACCAAATTAGTACCCAAACTTTTTAGCATATAATTTTAAGTATCCAGTCAAGCCCATGAACAGGGTAATATTGTAGAAAGTTAGACAATAATGTCTAATCCTTTAGATATGGGTTATAAATAATTTTTCTTCCTTACAAACATATCAGAACTAACGTTTCATTTTATGGCTCATACAGGCATATAGTATTACCATCAACAGGGGTACGTGGTCTGTCAATAAACAGATAGAAACAAATGGGATGAAATGTTTGAAATTTCTCAACTGACGCCCTCGGATCAAAACATATGTTGAAATTACAGTCCCTGTTGTGATGATCCATCAATTGCGAAGCTAGCAGGAAAAGAAATGCCAAATTAGCACAAAAAATAGAAAATATTATGAGTCAACCTGCTTGCTTTGCTTCAATGGTAGTATACATTTATAGGTAATAAGAAAACAGAATAAATAAATAGAAAGTCTTAATGTGTAGCAAATCCTACGGTAGAGACGATGTGGGAGAGAGCGGTGGCATCCAAGTCTGCAGCGTCCATGCCTGTGGGGTTGTCTCTGTCATCTACCTGCAAGCTTCCAAGAGTAATCGTTAGGGATAGCAACAACAAATTGATAAAATGGTGTACAAGAATTTCCTAGAAGAGTACACTTGGAGCAATACAACAGATGTAAAAGGAAATTTAGATGTTGGGGCAGTAGTAAAGAAACAATTGTATGTATAAAAATGATCGCAACACACCCTATGTTGCATACATCCTCATATAAAATAAAAGAACTGATGCAAGTAGTATTACTGTCTACTGAAACAAAATACAATTCCATAACAAATCTACAGGTTTGGAATGAATATGATCTATTTTGTTATGGCTAAATATAAATATAATATGACCCAACATGTGTCACGGACATAAAATTAGAGAGAAAATCAATCACATTGATAAGAAAAATTGTTGGAAAACACACTTCTACGGTTATGGTTGGAATTAACACTGTATGATATACTATTTTATAAGTAAACATTGTCAATAAGGTGCTCTTTTACCAAATAATTAAGAAACTCGTTTTAAAGGTAATTGAGAAACTTATTGCAACTAAAATACTGAATGCAGCTAATTAATGTATGGCAAAATGGTTTTGAAATCTAACCAGATGATCAACCAACCAAATAGTATACATTATAGCAAATTATGAAAATATTCAAAAATTAGGGACCTTGCCTTTGTTTAATAATAACAAAAGGTGGAGTGGTTAGACATACCATGTAGATAATTAGAGATATTGCATGATGTTTAAATCTTCTACAAAGGATACATCAACTAATTTGAATGGCTAACATGGCCATAGGAAAACCGTGAATCAAGTGTTGCTTGATGCGGTGCACATCACCTTGGCTTTACTCCTCTTCCAATAAGACATGATCGAGTCAAGAACAGTGGTCGCCTAAAAAAGATTCAAGAGCCACGTACATAGATTTAATGGTTTAATGACGAATTTAACGGATGGAGAATAGAGCATGAATCCATGGGCCAGCAATCTGGTGCAGTGTCTTCATTCAGCAGCCTTGCCGTGACGATGGCCGCCTCCCGGTTGGCTCAAAGTTTAAACTATTGTCAATACACCTGATACTACATTGTCAGACTGATTTGAAGGGGATGTGCACTAGAGTCAAAAAAATAAATAGGTTTATTATCATATCTCAAACTAGTTCATGATAGTTTCATATTATGCTATAACTGTATCAAGAGGAAACATTGATACATGTGTGATATGCAAATAAACCTGGTCTCTAGCAGCCTCTATTTAAATAGTTCGTTGGGCAGCCAATGATCAACGTTTTCTGATCATGGAGCATTTTTAATAGTTGACAACAAAGTCATTTTATTAGAGAATGATATGATGGATATTTCCACATAATTATTGCAACATAATCTAGTCACATGGTTCATCGTTGTAGTGATTAGAAACGAAGTGGAATTTTTCTTAGATCGTGAGACCATATTAATCATTGTCTCTGGAGGAATGCTTTGATCTCACTAACTGTCATGTTCGTAAATGGGTGGCCATAAAAGTGTGCTTTGGATATTCCAAATGAGAAGTTGAGGCCTATGTATCAAGATCAGGATTTGTCCACTTGTGTGATGGGAAGATACACTAGGCCCATTCGGTGATATTGCATCCAACAAGTTGCAGCGTATGACTAGGTCATGGGGTTACAATATCACGATAATGAGTTAAGTAGATTTGTCGGCAACAAGATAAGTATGATGATACTAAAGATCAAATCTCGGACAAGTCTTGTATCGAAGAGACAAAGGGAATAGGATGCAAAGTTTATGGTTCAAACACGATAGAGTTTTGCGGAGTGCATAGGGGTCATGTGGACATCCCGGTTCCGCCAATGATCATTGATTAGAGAGATCTCAATCATGTATGTGTGTACGACAACACACTTAAGGGAATAACGGCGTTTTAAGATCAATATGGGAAGAAGGGATCACCGATGAGAAATAAAGAATTATCGGAATAGTTTTGACGAGGGTCTGAAGATGTTCGAAAGAAGGGAAAGACTAAAACGTGTTTCAAAAAATGGTAATTTATAAATATACATATATATATATTAATTATGAATTAATATATTTAATAAATATATTAAACTAATATTTATGGGGCAACTTCCTGCATTGGGACGAATTCCTGGAGGGAAACAACCCAAGAGGAAGCCACCCAAACGGGCAACAAACATCCATCACACCTGGGCCCACACGGGCCCATGAGGGCGCAAGCAAGCACGCGCTAGCTGCCGAGTCGGGCGGGCGCGAGCCACCGCCGTCTCAGGCCACGACATAGGCGGGCGCGGGCAGGCACACATTGGCGGCTACCAATATCCCACCCGAGTCATCGCTGTTGTTGCCACAACTGGGCCACACGGGCGGGCGCGCAGGGGCAGGACGGCCCTTCCCGAGCCACTGCTGGTTCGCGAGCAGGCCACACCGCGAGAGCCCACCCGGACGACTGTTGTTCTGCCGGCTACCTCTATTCTTTACTTTTTTCCTTTAGTCCCACATGGGGACTTTAGGGAAGGGTGCGGTCCAGCCTGGCAGAATCCCTTACAATCACCCGCTCCGGATGGTGAAACCCTAGAAGGATTCGGGTGACCCAGGCCCATGAATGATGCGACTCCTTGGAGAACACGACCAACTTTAGATAGAAATTCAAAGGGTCAAACTCTAACTTGTAACCGACTCGACCTAACCCCGAGACCTGGCCTCCCCATATAAAGGCCAGGAGGGCACGGCGAGGAGGACATCCATAACCCTAGCATACAACTCGCCAGATCTTATCTACGCACCCCAGTAACCTTCGGTATCGCCATCAATAAAAAACAAACAAGCGGGAGTAGGGTTTTCTCTTCTGGGGCCTGAACCTGGGTAAACCTCGTATCCCCTCATTGCAAATCTGTTAGCCGTTCCGCGATCTCCGGCGTCCCTTCCTTCTCCAAAACCCAAGTCCATAACAATGGGCATTGACGAGTTGAACCCTTGTCAATTGGCGCCGTTTGTGTGAACCGGAGATGCTGATTTTGCGATCGTGACGGCCCCATCACCAGCAATCTATGATTTGTCGGCTACTGGAGACCAAATTTGTTTCGATTTCGCCATCATCAACATCGTCTAGATCAGATCACATCCGGTTGATTCGTCTACGTCTGCATCGGCACGCTCAGCTTTGTCACCAACAAATCCTCCATGTTGCGTCATGTTTTCGCCGTGAGCGCATGGCCGACTCGCCATCAAGGCGTCCTGCAGTTGAAGAGAAAGCCAATATGTTTGTCAAACATCAAGGGGGTCGCACGATCGATTTCTTGGTGCCAGGCTATCAACCAAGACCGTATTGCATATACCAAAGAGAAGAATGTCCAACAAGCACCACATCACAACGTGCCCATACCAGCAGTGAAGGGATCAAGTGGTCCATGCCCCAACGTGGAAAAGAAGCGTGAAGAATTAATTTTCCAAGGAGAAGCATGCAGATAGAAAAGCAGCGTCAATGACCAGGAAGGAGTAATAGGACACGTCTTTGCATCAAATTCCCCAAAAAAAATAAGTGGTAACTTTCACTTGCACTGCGATCGTCTACATGCATTCATGCAAATTGATGGAAGGCGCGCCGACGTCGGCTGGCCAAGATCCTGCAATTTCTTGGTTGCCGGCTCCACACATGGAGTTATCTTTAGACTCCAAGTGGACAACTGTTTAAAAATAGTTTGCTGGCAGGAGACTTGAATATGACCTGTCAGCAAAAGTCTGATTGATTCCATGGGGTCGGTTACGTGTCTGCTACGTCCACTCCGGTCTGCCACGCCGATTCCGTCTGTCGCGTGACCTACTGCCGCGTTGACTCCATCCACTGTGTGACTCGCCGTCACGCGAATCCATCAACCTAGACCACACGTCCGTGGCATCGACTCTGCCATCACATCTGCTCGAGAGCTGCGACGCCATGTCCGCTGCGCCAACTCCGTCGCGTGAGCCGCTATGGTCTTCAACTCTGGCGACTCGGGGGCTCCCTCCTCTTCGGAGACCCGCCATGGTCTTTGACTTCGACGACCCACTGTGGTCTTCGACTGCGGCAACTTGCTATGATCTTCGATTGCGGCAAATTGTTGACGCCATCGTCTTCTACCCGCTACCACGTTGACTCCGGTTCGCCGTATCATCTCTCGAACGCCGCCTTGGCCATATCGACCACATCGACTTTACACTCGGGGGCTGCTGTGAGATCCAAGCACATGGCTTAATAGGATTGATAGGATACTCATACTAACAAGTTGCAACTTCTTTTCCGGAAGCTCATTCGAAAAGAACTTTAAGTTTAAGCGTGCTTGGCCTAGAGCAATTCTAGGATGGGTGACCGACCGGAAAGTGGGTGACCGGGTGCGCATGAGTGAGGACAAAGTGTTGGTCTGTGGGGTCAGTCTAGATATCCCTATTAAGCTACCAGGAGTGACACCCCCGGGGCCTAGTGGACGGGGTGTTACAAGTGGTATCAGAGGTGATCCTCGCGGTTAAACGGATGTGTGCGGGTCAGTGGCGAGACATGTAGAGCATGGCGCGTGTGGCCCGGAGTGGACACGGCATGACACATGTGTCGTCACTGGACGCACAGACGTGTGCCAAGAGGAAACGTTCCTGGGGTGTGCTTGATCGATGAGGGCATCGATCTTCTAAAGGATGGATGTATGTGAGATCCAAACACATGGCTTAATAGGATACCGATATGTCCATTTTGCATCACTATTTTATATCATAATTTGCTGTTATTCATTGATATATTTCATATTAAGAGGTGATACTTATGTTATTTTATCTATTTTACATGTTGGATGACTTTTGGAGGATGAACTGTCGGAGTCAGGATTTTGATGGAAAAAGCCTTGTCCAGATGCAATATTCGCGAAGATCATAAAATTTTAGAAAATATATGGAAATCCCTATTTTTCTAGAAGACGAAGGAATCCAGAAGGAGAAGTGGATGGGCCACAAGGGGCCCACACCACCCCCTGGTGCGTGCCCCCTGGGTCGCGCCACTAGGTGGTGTGGACACCCTGGCCCATTTGGCATCGCCCTTTCGTCTATATCATCCCTACGAAACCCTAAGACTAGGGGAGCGACCATAGAAAGATTCCGCCGCCTCTGCGGGGCGGAAACTACAGAGAAAGAAAGAGCTCTCCGGTAGACAAAAATCTGCTAGGAAAATTCCTTCCCGGAGAGGGGAGATCATCGCCATCAACACCGTCATCAAGCCAAACTTCATCGGGATCATCATCATCTTCACCATCATCTCCACCAGCACCATCACCACCACTCCATCCCGCTGTAACAATTGGATTGAATCTTGCATAGTTATTAGGGGAAACTTTTTCGGTGTTGATTACTGGTTGTAGTTAATGCTATTGAGTGGAACCATTGAATTGATGTTCATGTTCAGATTGTTACTTATCATTATTTCATATCTAATCTTGATCCATATGATGTCTCGTGAGTAGTTCGTTTAGTTCTTGAGGACATGGGATAAGTCATGTTGTTAGTAGTGGAATTGTGTTGATAAATATTCAATGGTTTGATGTTTAAGTTGTGGTGTTATTCTTCTAGTGGTGTAATATGAATGCCGACTACATGATACTTCACCTTTATGGGCATAGGGGAATGCATTGTGTATTTGGATACTAATTGTGGGGTTGCCGGAGTGACAGAAACCTAAACCCCCGTTAGGAAACCTTTGCACTAGAGAGTGTAGGATCTCAGAATTTAATGTTGTGGTTAGATTTTTATGTTAATTACTTTCTTATAGTTGCGGATGCATGCAAGGGATATAATCACAAGTTTGTATTAGTCCAAGTAAGGTTGGTACATTAGCATAGGTTCACCCACACAACAGTTGTCCAACCAAAGAAGATTAATCAACTATATGAAGCGAAAGCACTTGACAATATTCCCATGTGTCCTCGAGAACGTTTGGTCATCTTAAGTAATACAACCGGCTTGTCCTTTGCTGAAGAAAGGAATGGCCCACTTGCTGCAATTATTATTATTGTCTTTTATTTACTCGCACTTTATTTATCTGCATTATCTAAAACCCCTAAAAATCCGTTTGCTAAGTATTTAAAGTGCATTCCTGATCCAAACCACTTGTCAACACCTTCTGCTCCTCGTTGGGTTCGTGATGGCACTACGTCAACGTGTAGTGCTTCGTCGAGAAACCCCAAGAGCAAGGTGTGATGCAGCACAGCAGCAAGTTTTCCCTCAGTGAGAAACCGAGGTTATTGAACCAGTAGGAGGAAGGAAACGTCACACAGGTGTTGCAAGCAACATGGAAACCCGCACAACACAAACTCAAGACTTTGCCCCAACGAATCAGTGAGGTTGTCAAGCTCACCGGTTTGCTGTAATAAAGGATTAAACGTATGGTGTGGAAGGTGATGATGGTTTGCAGCAAGTAAACAAGTAACAGTGGAAGATGTATCAATGGTAAAGATTGGACCGGGGTCCATAGTTCACTAGAGGTGCTCTCCTTAGATAAACAACATGGCATGAAGGGTAAACAAATTACAGCATGGAAATTGACAGGAACTGAGCAAGGCATAACAATGCAATACCAGACAAAAAGATCCTATGAGATTCGATTGGGCAATACAACAATATACATAGACCGCCATCCAACTGCATCTATGACTAGAAGTCCACCTTCAGGTTATCATCTGAACCCCCTCCAGTATTAAGTTGCAAGCAACAGACAACTGCTTTAAGCAAAGTGTGTAAGGTAAACAATCCACGTGTTCCATGAACAAGAGACCGTTGTTTTCTCCCTAGTAGCAACAACACATCTACAACCGAAGAGATTTCTATCACTTCCCTTGGAAACTAGAGGCATGAACCCAGCATCGAGCATAAATACCCCCTCTTGGAGTCACTAGCAACTACTTGGCCAAGATAGCCACTAACAACGGAGAGCATGCAAGATCACAAACAACACAGACATGATAGTATCAAATAGACAAAACCATTAATCAATCTGACATAGTAATCTCAATATCCATCAGATCCCCGCAAACACAACATGGATGATTACAAATAGATTAGATCTTGATCATGAACGGAGCTCACAAGATCTATACATAAAAGCACAAGGAGGAGATACAACCATCTAGCTACTACATGGACCCGTAGTCCAAGGTGGAACTACTCACGCTTCATACCGGAGAAGAAGGCCTCCGAGATGGTCTCCCCTCCGGCATGGTGCCGAGAAGAACTTCAGACCCCCCGATCTAGGGACGATGGTGGAGGCGGCTACAGAAGGTTTCATGGATTTTGATCGGGTGCCTAGGGTTTCTGCATCGAGGGCTTCTTATAGGACAAGAGGCGAGGCTGGGAGGTGGCCGGAGGGCCCACACCCTACCCAGGCGTGGGGTGGGCCCACCCGCGCCTAGGGGGGTGGTGGCCTTGGCTCGCCTCTCCGTCTCTCCTTTGGACTTCGTGATTCCCACGGTAAAAATTGACTTTGGCTTTTGTCCCGTCCAATTCCGAGAATATTGATTTTCTGCCTTTCTGTAACTAAAAACAGAATAAAATAGGCAACTAGCATTGTGGATACTTGTTAATAGGTTAGTTCCATAAAAGATATAAAAACACCTCAAAGTGTAGACAAAGCAAAGCAAAGCAAAGTAGATACTAAACAAGCATGGAGCATCAAAAATTATAGATACGTTTCCGACGTATCAGTTCGACACTCTTATTTATCAAAAGTACTACGATACACCCCCTATACTTGTGGGTCATCAAGACTATTTTCTGGCGCCGTTGTCGGGGAGTGAAGCGCTATTGAAGAGTGGAACTGGTAAAGGAAATTTCTACTGTGAGTATTGTTTATTTCTTTTTGTTACTTTATTTCAATATGGATAATTCACATAGTTTCCTGTTACGGAAAGCTACTACCACTGCTAGGGTAGTTGATGAACCACCACCTGCTGAATTAGATCCTTTTAAAATACCTACAAAAATTGTTGATCGTGTTATGGATAACTACTATTTTGGAGATGGAACTGTCCATCCTGGTGATCATTTGCTTTTTATACATGAATTGTGCGGATTGTTCAAGTGTGAAGGTATCACAACGGAACAAGTTAAGAAAAAGTTACTCTCTATATTATTGAAAGGCAGAGCTGGGGAATGGTATAAGCTGCTGAAGAATGGACAATCTATGGAATGAGAGAAAATTGTACCTCTCTTTTATTCTAAATTCTATCCTCCTAGTGAGATTCATAGAGATCAGAATCAAATATATAACTTTTGTCCTCGTGATGGAGAGAGTACAACCCAAGCTTGGGGGAGATTGAAGTTACTAATGCTCAAATGTCCTATTCATGAGCTCCCTAATAATATTATTATTAATAACTTTTATGCAAGGCTTTCTCTTCATGATAAGGATTTACTGGATGCTTCTTGTGCTGGATTATTTACACGTATGAAAGAAGAAGCTAAATGGGATCTTCTAGACTGTATTCAAGAAAATACTGAAGCATGGGAGAATGACAAAGGAAGAAAGTCAGGTATAAATTATGATTATGAATGCATTAAATCTTTGGAACTGATGACTTTCATAATATCAGTACTTCTTATGGTCTTGATTCCCAAAGTATATCTAATTGTTTTAAGGCCTTTGCCTCTTATATTGAAATTCCTAAAAAGGAATGGAACAAGTTTCATGCACCATATAAAGATATTGTTAATCATGTTCCTGCTAGAAATCTTGAAGTTTGTACTATCTTTTATGGGAACTGATGACTTTCATAATATCAGTACTTCTTATGGTCTTGATTCCCAAAATATATCTAATTGTTTTAAGGCCTTTGCCTATTATATTGAAATTCCTAAAAAGGAATGGAACAAGTTTCATGCACCATATAAAGATATTGTTAATCATGTTCCTGCTAGAAATATTGAAGTTTGTACTATCGATCGCATTTTGCTTGAACCTTATATTGAGAAAATACCTTTTCCTGCTAAAGTAAAGGAACATTCTATGATAGATAATGTGGTTAACAAAAGTACAAAGAAAGTTATAGAACCTGATGAACAAATAAATGTTGAACCTGCAGTAGCAATTGTTAAAGACCTTGTCACTAAAAATGTTGAAGATGGGCACATTATCTTTTGTGAATATGCTTCTAATATTGTTTCACATCCTAGTAAAACTAGGAGAGCTAGTGTCCCAATACTTTCCATTAGGATTGGTGATCATTGCTATTATGGTTTATGTGATATTGGTGCAAGTTCAAGTGCTATTCCTTATGAGCTTTACAAATAAATTATGCATGAAATTGGTCCTTGTGAACTTGAAGAAATTGATGTGGTTATTCAGCTTGCTAATAGAGAAACCATCTGTCCAATAGGTATTATAAGAGATGTGGAAGTTATTTGTGGTAAGACTAAATATCATGCAGATTTTCTAGTACTTGGTTGAGCAGCTAGTAAAACTTGTCCTATCATTTTTGGTAGACCTTTCTTGAACACTTGTGGAGCTATTATAGATTGTAAGAAGGAGACAATTTTAACTAAATTTGATGGAGAATCTTATGAGTTTATTTTTTCCAAATTTGCTAAAACTCCTTATGAAAATGAATTGCCTAATGAGGATTTTAGTGTTGAACAACTTTCTTCTATTGATCTAGTTTTTGACCTTAAACCTCTATTTGACAATTTTAAATATGCTCAATTTGATGATAAGAATGTTTCATGTGATAGTTATATCGTTAATTTTATTCATAATGCTACTAAAAGTTATTATGAGAGAGTAAACATGGTTTTATGTATCTCAATAATATTAAGTTTCCCCGCTTTATGTTGAAAGTTTTGAAGTTGCACTTGTTTTGTCTTCCTATGCTAATAGCCTCTTGATTTAATAATTTGTTTTCTTACAAAATTCCCTTGCATAGGAAGTGGGTTAGACTTAAATGTGTTGGATATTTGCTTCTTGATGCTCTCTTTTACTTCAAATCAACATTTCCTCTGTGGGCATTGATACGTCGGAAACGTATCTATAATTTTTGATGATCCATGCTTGTTTAGTATCTACTTTGCTTTACTTTGTCTACACTTTGAGGTGTTTTTATATCTTTTTTGGAACTAACCTATTAACAAGTTGCCACAGTGCCAATTGTCTGTTTTCTTCTGTTTTTGGTTCCAGAAAGGCAAAAAACAATATTCTCGGAATTGGACGGGACAAAAGCCGAAGTCAATATTTTACTGTGGGGGACACGAAGTCTAGAGGATAGACGGAGAAGCAAACCAGGGCAGCCAGACCCCCTAGGCACGGGTGGGCCCACCCCGTGCCTGGGTAGGGTGTGGGGCCCCTGGCCGCCTCCCAGCCTCGTTTCTTCTCCTATAAGAAGCCCCCGATGCAGAAACCCTAGGCACCCGATCAAAACTCCACGAAACCTTCTGTAGCCGCCGCCACCGTCGTCCCTAGATCGGGGGGATCTGAAGTTCTTCCCAGCACCCTGCCGGAGGGGAGATCATCCCGGAGGTCTTCTTCTCTGTTATGATGCGTGAGTAGTTCCACCTTGGACTATGGGTCCATGTAGTAGCTATATGGTTGTATATCCTCCTTGTGCTTTCATGTATAGATCTTGTGATCTCCGTTCATGATCAAGATCTAATCTATTTGTAATCATGCATGTTGTGTTTGCGGGGATCCAATGGATAGTGAGATTACTATGTTAGATTGATTAATGGTTTTATCTTTATGATTCTATCGTGTCTGTGTTGTTTGTGACCTTGCATCTCTCCGTTGTTAGTAGCTATCTTGGCCAAGTAGTTGCTAGTGACTCCAAGAGGGGGTATTTATGCTCGATAATGGGTTCATGCCTCTAGTTTCCAAGGGAAGTGACAGAAATCTCTTTGGTTGTAGATGTGTTGTTGCTATTAGGGAGAAAACAACGGTCTCTTGTTCATGGAACAAGTGGATTGTTTACCTTACACACTTTGCTTAAAGCAGTTGTCTGTTGCTTGCAACTTAATACTAGAGGGGGTTCAGATGATAATCTGAAGGTGGACTTCTAGTCATAGATGCAGTTGGATGGCTGTCTATGTATATTGTTGTATTGCCCAATCGAATCTCATAGGATCTTTTTGTCTGGTATTGCATTGTTATGCCTTGCTCAGTTCCTGTCAATTGCCCTGCTGTAATTTGTTTACCCTTAATGCCATGTTTTTTATCTAAGGAGAGCACCACTAGTGAACTATGGACCCCGGTCCAGTCTTCACCATTGATACATCTTCCATTGTTACTTGTTTACTTGTTGCAAACCATTGCCTTTCACACCATACGTTTATTCCTTTGTTACAGCAACCGGTGAGATTGACAACTTCACTGTTAATTGGGGCAAAGTCTTGAGTTTGTGTTGTGCAGGTCTCCACGTTGCTTGCAGCACCTTTGGGGGCGTTTCTTTCCTCCTACTGGTTCGATAACCTTGGTTTCTTACTGAGGGAAACTTGCCTACTGAACTGCATCATACCTTCCGCTTGGGGTCTCCCAACGAAGTTCTGCTGCACTCATCAAGCATTTTTCTGGCGCCGTTGCCGGGGAGGCTAAGGACGTCTTCACGAGGGGAGTCCTCCACTTCCTTTCTCTTTACTTCGTTTTTAGTTTCCTTAGTTTATTTTGCTTGGTTTTTTTTGCCTCTCTTCAAAACTTCAAAAAAAAAGAGTCTAGTTTGGTTTGCTTTCTTTATTCAAAAACACAAAAAAATTAGTTCCTGCTCTAGGTGCCGATGCTGCTGTTTTTGGCTTGCCCACCTTTGCCAAAATGAACTCCGCTGAGAACACCAAGTTGTGTGACTTCACTAGCACAAAAAACAATGATTTCCTTAGCACACCTATTTCTCCACCTACTCCTGATGCTACCTTTTATGAAATTAAGCCTGCTTTGTTGAATCTTATGATGAGAGAGCAATTTTCTGGTGCTAGTTCTGATGATGATGATGCCCATCTCAATAACTTTTTTGAACTTTGTGAGATGCAAAAGTATAAGGATGTAGATGGAGATATTATTAAGCTCAAGCTATTTCCTTTCTCCTTGAGAGGGAAAGCTAAAGAATGGTTGCTATCCTTGCCTAGAAATAGTATTGATTCTTGGACTAAGTGCAAAGATGGTTTTATTGGAAAGTACTATCCTCCTACTAAGATTATATCTATGAGAAGTGATATTATGAAATTTAAACAACTTGAGAATGAACATGTTTCTCAAGCTTGGGAAAGAATGAAGTCTTTGGTTAAGAATTGTCCCACCCATGGACTCACTACTTGGATGATTATCCAGACTTTTTATGCAGGTTTGAACTTCTCTTCAAGAAACCTGTTGGATTCAGCTACTGGAGGTACTTTTATGGGCCTCACTTTGGGTGCTGCAACAAAGCTCCTTGACAATATGATGGTTAATTACTCTGAATGGCATACTGAGAGAGCTCCACATGGTAAGAAGATAAATTCTGTTGAAGAAACCTCCTCTTTGAGTGATAAGATTGATGTTATTATGGATATGCTTGTTAATGGGAAAGCTCCTCTAGATCCTAAGAGGGTTCGCTTAGCCTCTTTGGTTGCTCAAGAAGAGCAAGTTGATGTGAACTTCATTAGAAACAACAATTTTGGCAACAATACTTATGGTAATTATAGGCCTTATCCTCCTAATGGAAATGCTTATCAGGGTAGATCTGGAATGCCTAGTGAAGAGAGGATTCTAGAAGTTGAGAGATCCACAAAAAATTTATGCAAATGCAATATGAGCAAAACAATTTTTTCACTAAAACTATGGAGGAACAATCTATCATTTTGAAAAATATTAGTCATCAGCTTGAGAATCTGAATAGAGAAATTCCTAGTTTACAGTCAAAAATTTTGAGTGTTGAAAAGAATATATCCTCTTTGTCTGAAGCACAGTCCTCCTTGATTAATAAAATGGCTGATAAACCTGAAACCATGGCAAATATCTTTGCTACTGCTCATGCCATACAAGTTACTATTGATGAAAATGTTAGACTGCTATCTCAACTTCATGCTAAGTGGGAAAGGGAAGCTGAAATTGATAGAAACAATAGTGTGTGCACCATCACTAGAATGGAGACCACTAAACCACAAGAAGTCTCTATTCCTACTCCCACAATGCCTAAGCCTAATGAGTAAACTACTAGTGATGCTAAGTTTTATTTTGATATAGATGGTTGCAATATTTCTGAAGTGATTCTGTTCTTGCAAAAGCTTGCTAGAAGTCCCGATGCTAGTGATATGCATGTTGCTTTCACCAAACACATTATAGATGCTCTTGTTAAGATTAAGGAAGAGAAGCTAAAACACAAAGCTTCTATTCTTAGGAAAGTATAAGATAGTTGGGAACCCATTATTAATATGCAAGTGAATGACTTTGATCTCAAAGCCTCATGTGATCTTGGTTCTAGTATCTCTATTTGCTTTTTATTGATTCCTTTTTGAGTTCTCTTTTGGGGAATTGAGACTTTTTAAGGAGTTGCTACAGTAGCATGTGTTTTTAGTGAAAAGTTTTTCTTCTCCAAAGCTTTACCTAAGGGTCTATTATCTTTTGAATACACTTATGTTGCTAATGAAGATTGTGTGAAGTTTTGTATGAAGGAAAAAATCCAAGTGTAGAGAGAGAGAATGATGTAATGAGATGAAGAATAGACAAAAGCTCAAGCTTGGGGATGCCACCCCGGTGTCACCCCAAGAAATATCCAAGAGGTACAAACGTCAAAGCTTGGGGATGCCCAAGGCATCCCCTTCTTCATCAATAAAAAGCTCAGGTCTGTCTAGACACTTCGTTTTTATTGTTTCATGCACAGTTGTGTTGTTCTTGGAGTGTCTTAGTTTTCATTTGGTTTGTTTAGTTTGCTTGAATAAATTAGTTTGGACCCCCGTTCTCGCTCTGTTGTTGCAAATAAGTTGCTTGGTGTTGGAAAGGAGTAGGAAGTTCTTGCGTGATAAGTGCAAGAGGAGCCTGCATTGACTGTGACTTGGACTTTAGCATGACATTCTAGGTGTTGTTTTGACCTTATGCTTAGTGATTATTTCTGTAGCATGTCTTGTTCTAAACAATTGGGATTGCTTAGTGTGCCTTGAAAAAAAATTATGCGTTGTTTTAGATGCAAAAGCATAGTATTGTGGTATTCTCCTTTGATTCTTTGTTTGGGTTGACTTGGCACATGCTCACACCATGTTATGTCTCTAACAAGTCACCTTAGCCTCTATGATCATTTAGTCCTTGACTTGTAGTAGCACTCTATGCTTTGATTAGTAATGTTTTGTTGCTCTGCATGATTATGGCCATTATTTCTCTCTTAGTTGGTTGCTCCCAGTCTTTTGCTAGCCTCCACTTGTATGAGTAAGTTCTACTCATGCTTCCAGCTCCCAAGAAACCAAGTTATTCCAAAGTTTCCACTATAAACTCCTATGCATGGTGTGTTACATCATTCCAAGTATATTCTTGTTTTCAGCTATCTTCCAGTTAAAAAGTCTCTTTGTTATGTGAAAACTTAGTGATTAAAGCCCTCACAAACTTGATGGCACACTTTATGTTCTTTGCCCCTAATAAACTTGAACCATTGTGTCATATATGTTGTATATGCTTGCACTTATACGTTGGAATTAACAGAACCGTGCTGTCACGGGGAACGTTTTCAACATTGCACTTGTACTTTGTACTTAGTTGATATCATGCTCTTTTGTTTATGGATGTCACCGGTGTGAAATAAACAGGGAACTTGTAAGTCCATGCAGTATGTATTTTGTGTTAGAGAAATGCCTGGGCCGCTAGGCTAAGCCATGCCTAATCATGTGGAAACTTGCAGCATCACCATAGTGAGCTATCTATGAATCATCCTCAATAAAAAGCTATGCATATAGTAAATAAAAAGATCACTGAGATGCTCATTATCTGCTTGCCTTGTCATTTTGGTTATGGGATAGCTCCTGTACCATGTGCAAGGGGTACCCCGTTGGCGGTTCTCTATGATTTGCATGTACTTACAATGACAAGAACTTACAGGTGACTGAAGTTGAGTAGCATGAGGTGTGGCCCTCTTTGTCAAGCATATACTCCATCTTTGTTCACTTTAACCTTAACCACTTCAAGATGCTTATGATAGGGACAATAAGAGCTGAAAGCTAACAAGTATCATAATTTTTGGAAGCTCTTTTTGAGACTTGAAATCCCTACTTTCTTTATGAAAGGCCTTTCTTCCACCATTATTTGAGTCTTCACCTTCTACTTTTAGGCACCATTAAGAGAGCATAGTTGTCATTCTATGTACAGTGTCCCAAAACTTATTGATTGATGCATATTGTGATATTACTTGTTCTTGTGCTACTTATTTCTAGTCACCCTTGTGAACTTTGAAGGTGTCCTATGCATCTATTTGCTACTCTATAAGGGACAAGCTGATTGCCACTATGCTATGTTTTCTGCATGTGAAACAAACAAATGTTTTCAATGCATGTTATTCATGATCTTTGTTTGTAGCCTTTCATGTTGCATGCATAGTTACTATGTCCTATTGTTAGAACTCCATCTTTCATGCACATGTTTAGAGTTCTTTGTTCCCAGCTTTCAATGCTTGCAAATGGTTTGATCTTGGTTTTGACGGTGCATGTCACCTAAAAAATTGTTCTTTTTTATCACTTACCTACTCGAGGACGAGAAGGAGTTAAGCTTGGGGATGCTTGATACGTCAGAAATGCATCTATAATTTTTGATACTCCATGCTTGTTTATTATCTACTTTGCTTTGCTTTGTATACACTTTGAGATGTTTTTATATCTTTTCTGGAACTAACCTATTAACAAGTTGCCATAGTGCCATTTGCCTGTTTTCTTCTGTTTTTGGTTCTAGAAAGGCAGAAAATCAATATTATCGGAATTGGACGGGACAAAAGCCGAAGTCAATATTTTACCGTGGGGACACGAAGTCCAGAGGATAGACGGAGAAGCGAACCAGGGCGGCCATACCCCCCTAGGCGCGGGTGGTACCACCCCACGCCTGGGTAGGGTGTGGGACCCCTGGCCGCCTCCCAGCCTCGCCTCTTAGCCTATAAGAAGCCCCCGATGCAGAAATCCTAGGCACCCGATCAAAACTCCACGAAACCTTCTGTAGCTGCCGCCACCGTCGTCCCTAGATCGGGGGGATCTGAAGTTCTTCCCAGCACCCTGCTGGTGGGGAGATCATCCCGGAGGCCTTCTTCTCCGGTATGATGCGTGAGTAGTTCCACCTTGGACTATGGGTCCATGTAGTAGCTAGATGGTTGTATCTCCTCCTTGTGCTTTCATGTATAGATCTTGTGAGCTCCGGTCATGATCAAGATCTAATATATTTGTAATCATGCATGTTGTGTTTGTAGGGATCCGATGGATATTGAGATTACTATGTCAGATTGTTTAATGGTTTTGTCTTTATGATTCTATCATGTTTGCGTTGTTTGTGATCTTGCATCTCTCCGTTGTTAGTAGCTATCTTGGCCAAGTAGTTGCTAGTGACTCCAAGAGGGGGTATTTATGCTCGATAATGGGTTCATGCCTCTAGTTTCCAAGGGAAGTGATAGAAATCTCTTTGGTTGTAGATGTGTTGTTGCTATTAGGGAGAAAACAACGGTCTCTTGTTCATGGAACAAGTGGATTGTTTACCTTACACACTTTGCTTAAAGCAGTTGTCTGTTGCTTGCAACTTAATACTAGAGGGGGTTCAGATGATAATCTAAAGGTGGACTTCTAGTCATAGATGCAGTTGGATGGCGGTCTATGTGCATTGCTGTATTGCCCAATCGAATCTCATAGGATCTTTTTGTCTGGTATTGCATTGTTATGCCTTGCTCAGTTCCTGTCAATTGCCCTGCTGTAATTTGTTTACCCTTAATGCCATGTTTTTTATCTAAGGAGAGCACCACTAGTGAACTATGGACCCCGCTCTAGTCTTTACCATTGATACATCTTCCACTGTTACTTGTTTACTTGCTGCAAACCATTACCTTCCACAACATAGGTTTAATCCTTTGTTACAGTAACCGGTGAGATTGATAACCTCACAGTTAGTTGGGGCAAAGTCTTGAGTTTGTGTTGTGTAGGTCTCCACGTTGCTTGCAGCACCTTTGGGGCATTTCATTCCTCCCACTGGTTCGATAACCTTGGTTTCTTACTGAGGGAAACTTTCCTGTTGAACTGCATCATACCTTCCGCTTAGGGTCTCCCAACGAAGTGTTGCTAGTCTTGGTGACCCACAAGTATAGGGGATCGCAACAGTCTTCGCGGGTAGTATTACCCAATTTATTGATTCGACACAAGGGGAGCCAAAGAATACTTGCAAGCCTTAACAACTGAGTTGTCAATTCAGCTGCACCTGGAAATAGTTCTTGCTCACAGAAGTTTATGAGTAGCAACAGTTTGTAGTAGCAACTACAAAGCAACAACAATAGTAGAACAAGAGCAATAGTAACAGTAGCAGCAAACAATAGGATATGAGCGCGGTAGGCATAGGGATGGATGGACGGGTGTTGCATGGACGAGTCTAAACATGTAACTTCAAGATCTAGGGCATTGTAGATAAATAAGAATAAGCATCCAAGTACTAAAAAATCCTAGGCATGTTCTCCATATATAGTCATACGTGCTCGCAATGAGAACTTGCACAACATCTTCTATCCAGCCAGCCCGTGGCAGCGGGGCCTCTACGAAACTAGTGGCAATTAAGTTGCTCCTTTTAATAGAGCATCGGAGCAAAGCATTAAAACTCCGTGAACACATGTGATCCTCACACCACAGCCATCCCCTCCGGTTGTCCCAATTTCTGTCACTTCGGGGCCTTTGGATTCGGACAATGATATGTGTACACATATTACAGATAAGATCACAAGAAATACTATCATAATGATTCAATAATAAGTTCAGATATGAGATCATGGCACTCGGGCCCTAGTGACAAGCATTAAGCACAACAAGTTGCAACAAAGTCAAATAGCACTAATAGAGATACTAGGCACTATGCCCTAACAATCTTATTCGATTACATGATAGAACTCATTCAATCCCTACCATCCCCATAGCCTATAGGAGGGATTACTTACTCATGGATGAGGAAAACATTGATGGTCGATGGAGAGGCGTTGGTGATGACGATGGCGATGATCCTCTACAAATTCCCTGTCCCGGCAGGGTGCCAGAATGGAGTTTCTGGATCCGAATCTTGGTTTCTGATGGTGGCGGCGGAGCGGAAGTCCTTCTGGAAAAACGTCGACCCCCCTCGGTTTTTAGGTCAAGGGGTAACTTATAGGCGGAAAGGGAGCCCGAGGGGGTGCCTGGGGTGGCGGCACCCCTAGGCATGGGCAAGGCCCACCCGCGCCTGGCAGGGTTGTGGGCCCCCAGGTGTCCACTCCGTTTCGTCTTCTGGCTCTGTGGATCTTCTGGCGAAATATAATTTTTGGTATATTTTCCGGGATTTTTCCTGATAGTTGATTTTCTGCACAAAAACTAGACACCAAGGTAATTCTGCTGAAAACAACGTCAGTCCGTGTTAGTTGTATCCAAATCACACAAGTTTAGAGGAGAAAAAATAACAAAAGTGTTCGGGAAAGTAGATACGTTTTGGACGTATCAACTCCCCCAAGCTTATCTTATTTCTTGTCCTCAAGCAATTCTGTTGAAAACTGAATGCGATAAAAGAACTTTCACGAACACATTTGCTTCATATGATGTATATATTCTCAGCACAGGAGTAGATACTTAAACCATTCATAATAAGAAGTATGCAACCAAGTCTACTCAATAGTCATTGCAAGCTATGAAGAGAAACCAACTCAATAATAATAAGTAGCATGGAACATAAACATAAGCAACATTGCAATGCTCATAGTAAGGTATGATAGAGTGGTATCTCACTTGCCTTTGTTTGTGGATCACAATATAAATGCCAAGGCACCTCTGAAGTTCAAGTGAAGACTAGAAGTAAAAATGTCAGAGATACAAGCATCAAAGCCATGACATAATTAACCAGGTTCTGAGACAAGCACAAGAATGACAACTATGCTCTCAAGAAGGTTCTCATAGAATAAGTGGTGACTCAACAAGGGAGTGAAAATGGTTTTGAAAAGTTTGAAAGGCTTCCTAATGCTTAAAGGAAGATACTCATTAGCTTTGGGCTCTCATTGCCCCTATCATAGGCATCTTCATATGGTTAAGGTGAAAGTGAGGTCCAATATGAGTTATATGCTTGATAGACCATAAACTAGAAATCCCATGTCCCTTGAGTACGAGGGCCGGTCCGCATGCTACTCAACTTTGGTTACCTGCAAGTTCTTGTCATTGTACATACATGCATATCATAGAGAACCGCCAACGGGGCACCCCTTGCACATGATACAGGAGCTATCCCGTGATCAAAATGACAAGGCAAGCAGACAATGAGCACCTCACCGATCTTTTTATTTACTATGTGCATAGCTTTTTATTGAGGATGCTTCCCAGAATGCTCATTATGGTGATGCTGCAAGTTTCCACCATGATTAGGCATGGCTTAGGCTAGCGGCCCAGGCGTTTCTTTAACACATATATATACTCCATGAACTCACAAACTCCCCTTTTACTTCACACCGTCGACATCCGCAAACAAAAGAGCAAGGTATCAACTGGAAAGGTATCCATAAGTGTTGAAAGCGTTCCCCGTGACAACATGGTTCTGCTAACTCCCAACATATAACTTTCATGGACAGGTCACAATGGTTCAGGCTTATTAAGTGCAAGGAATAAAGTGCGCCATCAAGTTCGTGAGAGCTTTACTAACTAACTTTCTCAAAACAGACAAACATTTTATTTGGAAGAAAACAAGGCATATGGAATATGCACTCAAATAGCAAATGATGCTAATAGGTAGGTATGGTGGACACAGTTGGCAATATTGGTTTTGAGAAATTGAATGCACAAGTGAAGTTCATACTCATTGCAAGTGAAGGCTAACAGTAGAGAGGGAGCGACAAACGAGAGGGCAATAATTGTGATAATCATGCTTGCAACAAAACAGGACTGACTATGGCATGAAAGTGATACAAGAACTATGAGGCAAAATAAGTCATCGAGGCTTACTGACTATTGTTTAGTCATATGCATGTGTGAGCATGTGCCAAGTCAAATCACATGAAACTTCCAGAGGAGGATACCACAATATCATACCAAAATATGAATAAAACAATGCAAGCAAACATTCATATGACATGCTACAAACTATTAGCAAGCTGGAGCTAATCACAGACAAGCAAGAACTACCAAGCACCCATCAGTAACGCACTCATTACAATGAACAGACTAAGCATGCTCACAATGATGAGTATATGTACAAAAATGAAAAACAAATAGAGTTCGTTACCAGCCTCTTACCATACCTCGAGTTGTCTTAATCTTCATTATTGCCCTTCACTTGTGTGACTTGAATAATAACATGAAACCAAATCCACTGAGGACGACTGAACCCTGCAAAGAACTCACAAAACCAAAGAAGAACAACAAATATTTTCGTTGACCCACAAGTATAGGGGATCGCAACAGTCTTCGCGGGTAGTATTACCCAATTTATTGATTCGACACAAGGGGAGCCAAAGAATAGTTGCAAGCCTTAACAACTGAGTTGTCAATTCAGCTACACCTGGAAATAGTTCTTGTTTACATAAGTTTATCAGTAGCAACAGTTTGTAGTAGCAACAACAAAGCAACAACAGTAGAACAAGAGCAATAGTAACAGTACCAGCAAACAGTAGGATATGAGTGCGGTAGGCATAGGGATGGATGGACGGGCGTTGCATGGACGAGTCTAAACATGTAACTTCAAGATCTAGGGCATTGCAGATAAATAAGAATAAGCATCCAAGTACTAAAAAATCATAGGCATGTGCTCGATATATAGTCATACATGCTCGCAATGAGAACTTGCACAACATCTTCTGTCCAGCCAGCCCGTGGTAGCGGGGCCTCTAGGGAACTACTGGCAATTAAGTTGCTCCTTTTAATAGAGCACCGGATCAAAGCATTAACACTCCGTGAACACATGTGATCCTCACACCACAGCCATCCCCTCCGGTTGTCCCAATTTCTGTCACTTCGGGGCCTTTGGATCCGGACAATGATATGTCACGATGGGCATTCGGGTAAACCCGAATTTTCGGGTCGGGTACTTCGGGTAATGGGAAATTCAGGTTCTGAGAAATAACACCCGAAAGTACTGGACCTTTTATCTGACCCGACAAATCGGGTACCCTAGAATTTCGGGTCCGGGTCCGGGTAATCCCGTATTACCCGACATACACACAGATACAACAGATACAATGAATAAAAAAACACAAGTAAAATGTTAGCACGTCGACGCCAGCTGCTCCTCGTCCTCGACTCCTCCCGTCCTCGGCTCCTCCCGTACTCGCGTTGGGTGGAAGCGCAGGTGGGTGGCACTATGGCAGTGGCGCATGCCGGCGGCGCAGGTGGGTGGCTGCTGGTGGTGGCTCCTCTCGTACTCGGGTCGGGCGGCGACGCGGCGCACGTGAGGCGCAGGTATGTGCCTGGGTGCCTGCGCGGCTGTGCCTACGTGGCGCGTGGCGGCAGCGTAAGCCGTGAGGTCACTGGTGTCTGGCTGTCTGGCGCCGCTAGGGTATGGCGAGGAAATGAGGAGAGGAACGAGAATGACTAGCACCGCTTAGGCTTAGGGTTTGCGTGAGCGTGGGCGTGGGCCGCGCCGCCGTGGGAGGCAGTTATTGGGTCTGAGCGGGATTTACTGGGATGGGAGAGCTAGGGGTCACGGGATTTTCATTTACATCTTCGGGTTGTTCGGTCCAAACGGGTACCCGCAGCTGAAACCCGCATTTCCCGAAATTAAATCGGGGTTTGAGAACTGGCGCCCGATAGTAGCATCGGGATTCTCGGGTCCGGGTTAAACGGGTTCAGGGTCGGGTTAAACGGGTTTGGGGTTCGGGTTTCGGGTTTTATGCCCGACATGAATGATATGTGTACACAACTTGTAGATAAGACCACAAAAAATACTATCATAATGATTCAATAATAAGTTTAGATCTGAGATCATGGCACTCGAGCCCCAGTGACAAGCATTAAGCACAACAAGTTGCAACAAAGTCAGATAGCACTAATAGAGATACTAGACACTATGCCCTAACAATCTTATTCGATTACATGATAGAACTCATCCAATCCCTACCATCCTCATAGCCTACAGCGGGGGATTACTCACTCATGGATGAGGTCAACATTGATGGTCGATGGAGGGGCGTTGGTGATGACGATGGCGATGATCCTCTCCAAATTCTCCGTCCCGGCAGGGTGCCAGAATGGAGTTTCTGGATCCGAATCTTGGTTTCTGATGGTGGCAGCGGAACGGAACTCCTTCTGGAAAAACGTCGAACCCCCCTCGGTTTATAGGTCAAGGGGTAACTTATAGGCGCAGAGGGAGCCCGAGGGGGTGTCTGGGGTGGCCGCACCCCCTAGGCGCGAACAGGGCCCACCCGCGCCTGGCAGGAGTGTGGCCCCCCAGTCCTCCACTCCGTTTCGTCTTCTGGCTCCGTGGATCTTCTGGCGAAATATAATTTTTGGCATATTTTCCGGGATTTTTCCTAATAGTTGATTTTCTGCACAAAAACTAGACACCAAGGCAATTCTTCTGAAAACAGCGTCAGTCCATGTTAGTTGTATCCAAATCACACAAGTTTAGAGGAGAAACAATAGCAAAAGTGTTCGGGAAAGTAGATACGTTTTGGACGTATCAACTCCCCCAAGCTTAGCTTATTGCTTGTCCTCAAGCAATTCAGTTGAAAACTGAGTGCGATAAAAGAACTTTCACGAACACATTTGCTTCATATGATGTATATATTCTCAGCACAGGAGTAGATACTTAAACCATTCATAATAAGAAGTATGCAACCAAGTCTACTCAATAGTCATTGCAAGCTATGAAGAGAAACCAACTCAATAATAATAAGTAGCATGGAACATAAACATAAGCAACATTGCAATGCTCATAGTAAGGTATGATAGAGTGGTATCTCACTTGCCTTTGTTTGTAGAGCACAATATAAATGCCAAGGCACCTCTGAAGTTCAAGTGAAGACTAGAAGTAAAAATGGCAGAGATACAAGCATCAAAGCCATGACATAATTAACCAGGTTCTGAGACAAGCACAAGAATGACAACTATGCTCTCAAGAAGGTTCTCATAGAATAAGTGGTGACTCAACAAGGGAGTGAAAATGGTTTTGAAAAGTTTGAAAGGCTTCCTAATGCTTAAAGGAAGATACTCATTAGCTTTGGGCTCTCATTGCCCCTATCATAGGCATCTTCATATGGTTAAGGTGAAAGTGAGGTCCAATATGAGTTATATGCTTGACAGACCATAAACTGGAAATCCCATGTCCCTTGAGTACGAGGTCCGGTCCGCATGCTACTCAACTTTGGTTACCTGCAAGTTCTTGTCATTGTACATACATGCATATCATAGCGAACCGCCAACGGGGCACCCCTTGCACATGATACAGGAGCTATCCCGTGATCAAAATGACAAGGCAAGCAGATAATGAGCACCTCAGCAATCTTTTTATTTACTATGTGCATAGCTTTTTATTGAGGATGCTTCCCAGAATGCTCATTATGGTGATGCTGCAAGTTTCCACCATGATTAGGCATGGCCTAGTCTAGCGGCCCAGGCGTTTCTTTAACACATATATATACTCCATGAACTCACAAACTCCCCTTTTACTTCACACCGTCGACATCCGCAAACAAAAGAGCAAGGTATCAACTGGAAAGGTATCCATAAGTGTTGAAAGCGTTCCCCGTGACAACATGGTTCTGCTAACTCCCAGCATATGATTTGCAAGCATATAACTTTCATGGACATGTCACAATGGTTCAGGCTTAATAAGTGCAAGGAATAAAGTGTGCCATCAAGTTCATGAGAGCTTTACTAACTAACTTTCTCAAAACAGAGAAAAAATTTATTTGGAAGAAAACAAGGCATATGGAATATGCACTGAAATAGCAAATGATGCTAATAGGTAGGTATGGTGGACACAGTTGGCAATATTGGTTTTGGGAAATTGAATGCACAAGTGGAGTTCATACTCAGTGCAGGTGAAGGCTAGCAATAGAGAGGGAGCAACAAACGAGAGAGCAATAATTTTCATAATCGTGTTTGCAACAAAACATGACTGATTATGGCATGAAAGTGATACAAGAACTTTGAGGCAAAATAAATCATCGAGGCTTACTGACTATTGTTTAGTCATATGCATGCGTGAGCATGTGCCAAGTCGAATCACATGAAACTTCCAGAGGAGGATACCATAATATCATACCAAAATATGAATAAAACAATGCAAGCCAACATTCATATGACATGCTACAAACTATTAGCAAGATGGAGCTAATCACAAACAAGCAAGAACTACCAAGCATCCATCAGTAACACACTCCTTACAATGAATAGACTAAGCATGCTCACAATTATGAGTATATGTACAAAAATAGAAAACAAATAGAGTTCGTTACCAGCCCCTTACCACACCTCGAGTTGTCTTAATCTTCATTATTTCCCTTCACTTGTGTGACTTGAATAATAACATGAAACCAAATCCACTAAAGACGGCTGAACCCTGCAAAGAACTCACAAAACCAAAGAAGAACAACAAATATTTTTGGTGTTTTCGATTTTTCAAAGCAAGCAAACAAAGCAAAATCTTTTTGGATTTTTCTTTAAGGCAAACCAAAGCTAAAAAACAAAGAAACAAACCTAGAGAAACAACGAAAATATTTTTGTTATTTTTGTGTTTTGAGAAAGCAGAAACAAAAACCAAAAAGAAAGCGAAACAATGGATATACAAAGGACCGACAAAACATGATATATAGATGAGTGTGATGTCGGTATACATATCCCCAAGCTTAGGCTTTTGTCCTAAGTGGGGATCAACTCCATGGTGACCAAGAAGGTGCACCTCCATAGTACATCGAGGAAGCCCCTTCGTCCTGGTAAGAGCTCGAGGACTCACCTGTGTAGTACACAGAGGGGTCATATGAAGGCGCGTCCCCTGACAGTGTCCATGGAATCCAAGAATGCGCAGCTTGTCATCCATCTCCTCCTTGGAGAGTGACAAAGGTCCC
This sequence comes from Avena atlantica, assembly GCA_910589765.1. Classification (NCBI taxonomy): domain Eukaryota; kingdom Viridiplantae; phylum Streptophyta; class Magnoliopsida; order Poales; family Poaceae; genus Avena; species Avena atlantica. Next base: position 403,107,536 of record OU342737.1, on the reverse strand, counting down.
TGGGAAATACCGAACAAAGTGGTTTGGGGGAGAGGGATCTCTCTCTCTCTCTCTCTTCCCCGTCAATAAACAACATTCTATAAACCAAGCTCTCAAGGGTAGAGACAATAGTGACAAAATTATGTGCTTTCATAGCAGCAAGATCAAGCCTCTGAGGAGCCAAAACTATATCATTTGGATCAACAGCAAGGTCCAAGGCAGCAACAACACGTGCAGCAATAATTCCCCCGTAAATGGGTCCCTTAGTAGCTAAGCGACGAGCAATGAGAGAACCAAGATTGTACTTAGTTTCATTGTTGAGCGCAGCAGCTATGAATTCCAAATGATAGTTGGAAATATTACTAGTGTTCTCTCTACCAAGAACACTAGTTTCAAGATAGTAAGCAAAGTACCTGATGGCTGGAAGCTGAATATTTCTTATCTTTCCCTGTTGAGCTCTACGGTAATGATCATTAGTTATCCTGCGGTAGAGCTCCAACAAATCAGCGGGTTAAGCTGGAATCTTCTTTGCTGACCCAGCTGTACCAAGTCCCAGAGCCTCACAAAATTTCTTCAATGTCATATTGTAAGACCCGCCATAAATTTTGAAAGAAACATCTGGCTTGAACATGTTGTTAGTAAAGGAGAAGCTCTCCACAAATTTTTTAGTGAGCGTAGCATATTTCACGCTCTCATCCTGCATAAGGCTTGTTAGTCCAGCCCTTCGAACCAAAGTTGTAAAATCATCAAGAATCCTAGCAGCCTGCAAAAAGGTTGCGCAAGGAAAGGTGGAAGGGTGAGCATACCCCTCATCTCCCTCGCCGCCAAATCGCGGAGTAATGAGATCCTCATTGTATGAGGGCCTGGCTCGGGAGGATGATCTTGAAGGCCTTGCCCTCCTAGGTGCATCACCCTAAAATATCTCTCCAAATGTGTGGTTGTCCATGACCATTCTTTTCTGAAATTTTTAGAAAAACATCAAACCAAGTGATTTCCAAGTTGATAAATGATGAGAAAATACTATAGGAACTTGCTAGAGGGCTACACATGCATCAAAATGAAATCTTTAAGCATAGAACAAACATGCAAGCTCACACAATCTGTCACCTATAGCAGCAAAATACTTAAGATATAATCTATCAATCACAAATCTAATTGGACAAGAGGAGGAGGCACATACCAAGGAGCAATCATTCCAAAAAACAACAGCAAAGAGGGGCTGAGCAGGAGATCAAAAATCGTGAGCAAGAACAGTAGGAACTCGAGCTTGAGCAAGTTTTCCGATGTTTTTCGGGAGAGAGAAAGAAGATGGCTCGGAGGAGACACTTTGGAGGGGCCTAGGTGGGCCACGCCCCTCCTATGCGCCACCTGTAGGTAGGCCGTGCCTACCAGGGGTGTGTGTGCCTGGGGTGGCCTGCTGGGTCACTCCAGGTTTCCCTCTGCCCCTTTTTTCGAGGAAAAATTTATTTTGAATTTTCTGGAATTTTTCGGGAACTTTATTTTTGGCCAATTTTCAGGGTATGAAAATTGATTTTCTCGCAGAAACAGTTTTTTAGAAGAAGAAAAAGAAAACCAAAAGCCAAACTACAGAAGCTCTAAGGCACTCTAACAAACAAGCAATTAACAAAACCAAAGCTAACGAAAGAAAAGGCAAAGGCTAGGAAGGAGAAAAGTAAAAGAAAGCAAGTGTAACCATAGTGAAAACATTATTTTGTTCATTAAAATCCTTTTGTTAACAAGGTTGATCAAGTCTTGTTACCAAAATAATCTTATATGAAACAAAACTTTGTATTCCACAAGGTGATTATGTTACCTCATACTTGATAGCAGTGGTCCCAATCATAATAGTTTCAAAATTTTCTTGTGGGATGGGACAATATATTTCCCCAACCTTGATGCTCCCAATATTTTCAATGGAATTCAGGCGATAACTCTTAGCAACCTTCTCGGGGAAATAAAAAGTATGCTCTTTGTCATTAATATTGAATGTTACTTTTCCTTGATTACAATTAATGACAGCATCTGTAGTATTAAGAAAAGGTCTCCCAAGAATAATAGACATATTATCATCTTCAGGCATCTCAAGCACAATAAAAGCAGTCAAAACCAAGAAATTATGAGCCACTTGAACAGGAACATCCTCACATATACCAATAGGAATAGTAGTTGACTTATCAGCCATTTGCAAAGATATATCAGTTGGTATCAACTTTTCTAGTTGGAGTCTCTTGTAAAGAGAGAAAGGCATAACACTAACTCCAGCTCCCAAATCACATAAAGCAGTTCTAACATAATTGTTCTTAATAGAGCAAGGAATAGTTGGTATACCTGGATCACAAAGTTTCTTTGAAACCTTACCATTGAAGGAATAATTAGCAAGCAGAGTATAAATTTCCTCATTAGGAATCTTCCTTTTATTAGAGACAATATCCTTCATATACTTTGAATAAGGAGGCAATTTAATAGCATCATTCAAAGGAATTTTCAAAAATAAAGGTTTCATCCACTCACAAAACTTGTTGTAGTGTTCTTCCTCCTTTGACTTATGTTTCTTACCTGGAAAAGGGATAGGTTTCTTCACCCAAGGTTCTCTCTCACTACCATGTTTCTTAGCAATAAAATCTTCCTTAGTGTACCTAGTGTTCTTAGTGTGCTTCTCAGGTTCTTCCTCAACATCCTCCTTATTAGGAGCATCATTTTTATCATTACGACTCTCAGTTTCAGCATCAGAGACAGATATACTATTAGGATCTACACCAGGTTCAAGTAGTTCCTCAACTACCTTATGTTTCTTTTTCTTTCTCTTACAAGGACTACCACTACTTTCACCTTGTTGGGAATCCTGCTCAATTCTTTTAGGTTGTCCTTCAGGATATAAAGGATCTTGAGTAGCTATACCACTCCTAGTTCTAATTCCATAAGCATGTTTGTTTTTTGAGGCATTAACTAACATATCTTTTTGTACCTTAGCAAGTTGATCAAGTTGGGTTTGAACCATTTGAAAGTGTTTACAAAGCATTTTAATATCATTAGAAGTCCTTTCCACAATATATTTCAACTCATTTATAGCTCTAGAGTTTTCCAGTAAATGATTCTGAACTTGTTTATTAAAATTACCTTGTTTAACAATAAATGTGTCAAGTTCCTCTAAGCATTGATAAGGAGGCTTACCATAGGGAATATCACCTTCATTGAAGCGGAGAGAGTGTACCTCAATAATAGATGAGTGGGGAATTGGCTTACATAATTCTTCTATAGGAGGCAGATTCTTCACATCTTCAGCTCTAATACCTTTCTCCTTTAGAAATTTCTTAGCTTCCTTCATCACTTCATAATTTAATGCAATAACCCCCCCCCCTCTTCTTTGGTGTTGGTATTGGATCTGGTTTAGGCACAACTGGTTCAGGAGTAATAGGCTCAGGTGTATTTAGCTCAGTTGAAGTCCAATCATCATAATTCTTGCTTATCTTAGCCATCAATTCTTCAGCATCTGTAGGAGTTCTTTTCCTGAAAACACAATCAGCAAGGGATGTCCTAGAATCATCAGTTAGTCCATTATAATAAGTATCAAGAAGCTCATTCTTAGGCAATGGACATCTAGGATGTGCATGAATCAAGGCACAGAACCTTGTCCATGACTCAGGCAATTTCTCTTCTTCTACCTATTTAAAATCAAAAAGTCTCTGCAAAGCAGCATGTCTAGCACTGGGAGGAAAATGTTTCTGGAAGAAAGAAGCAATCAAGCAATCAGGGATATCAATGGAACCAGGAGGTAATCTATTAAACCAAGCCCTAGCTTCTCCTTTTAGTGAAAAAGGGAAGATTTTAGTAACAAAATACTTGTGCATCTTAAAATCATCAGAGAACAAAGCACTCATAGTAGAAATCTCAGTCATATGAGACACAACACTCTCATTTTCAGTCCCACAAAAAGGTTCTTTCTCAACAATGTCCAAATAGGATAAATCAAGAGAGAAATCATAATCTTTATCTTTAATATCTATGGGAGATGTGGCAAACTTAGGATCAGAGGAAAACTTAGGAATAATGGTATGTATAGCAAGGAGACTCTTAATAGCACTAGCACCATGTGTGTTTCGGCACTCTTCAACAAATTCATCAGTGAACTTAATGTAACCATCATTAATATCATAACTCTCTCTAGACTCAGGTGAGCTAACAAGTGTAACAGTGTCTTCACTAGGAGTTTTAATATTTCCTGGACTAGCCATAGTAGCATCTAGGAAAGGACCTAATGCACCACTCGCATCAAGCACATTAGAAGTAACATCATGAGCATCAAAAGCAGTTTCAGATTCAGCAGTAGTAGCAGTGTGTGTAGCATGAGTATGTGGTGGTGGTGTGACAAGCTTACCTATAACAGACGGTGAATCAAGAGCAATAGAGGTGTTTAGGACTGTACCTCTTCTTGTAGTGGATGGTAAAATAGGAAACTTTCCATCACGAGACTTACCCATGATGAAAGGAGTAGCAGTGAACAATAGTAGATCCAAGTAAACTTACAAATAAAGCTATGCTCCCCGGCAAAGGCGCCAGAAAATAGTCTTGATGACCCACAAGTATAGGGGATCGCAACAGTCTTCGCGGGTAGTATTTGTTGGAGATATGCCCTAGAGGCAATAATAAAAGTGGTATATATCTTTGTGTTTATGATAAATGTTTACATTCATGCTATAATAGTATTAACCGTAAACATTAATACTTGTGTGATTTGTAAACTAAATTAGTGTCCCTAGTAAAGCCTCTTTATAATACTAGCTTGTTGATTAATAGATGATTGTGGTTTCTCGATCATGAACATTGAGATGTTATTAACAACAAGATAATATCATTAGGAGAATGGTGTGATGGAAATACTCCTATAGATAAGCATAGCATAAAGATCAAGTCATTTTAATAGTTCGTTTGCTATAAGCTTTCTGATACATAGTAACCTAATTCCTTCGACCATGAGATCATGCTAATCACCATCACAAGAAGGATGCTTTGATGACATCAAACACCACACCGTAACTGGGTGGCTATAAAGGTGGCATTGAGTGTTTGGAAAGTATGGGTTGAAGCACATGGATCAAGAGTGGGATTTGTCCATCCATATGACGGATAGATATACTCTGGGCCCTCTTGGTGGAATGTCATCCAATTGGCTTGCAAGCATGTGACTGGCTCACAAGGGATCACATATCACGGGAACGAGAAAAGAGTACTTATCGGTAACAAGGTTGAACTAGGTATACAGAGATACCGACGATCAAAACCTCGGATGAGTAAACTATCGTGAGACAAAGGGAAATTGGTATCGTATGTAAGTGGTTCATTTGATCGCAAAGAAATCATAGAAATATGTGGGAGCCATATGACTTTCCAGATTCCTCTATTGGTTATTGATCAGAGAAGTGTCTCGGTCATGTCCGCATAATTCACGAACCGTAGGGAGACACACTTAAGGATTCGATGTTGTTTAGTAGATATGGAATGTTAGTAGGGATACCGAATGTTGTTCGGAGTCTCGGATGGGATCCGGGATATCACGAGGAGATCCAGAATGGTCCAGAGAATAAAATTAATAAAAGGAAAGTCCGATTCCGGAGTTCGGGAAAGATTCCGATGTTTTCATCGGAGAGGTTCTAGAAGGTTCTAGAAGGTTCACCGAACCGGAAGGGGAATTGACCATGAATGTGTCATGGGTAAATCGAATGATTGGATCATATCCTAGGTCACTTGGTGTGAGCATTTGCAAGAGAGAATTAAAGCTCTAAATTGAAAGTCAAACGGGAAGTTTGAAAAGTCAAACTGGAACAATGGTTTCCTAGTGGGATAAGAAACAAGTCCTTCTCTCAATCCAACTTGGGTTTGGGTTTGGATTCAAACCCACCCCTCCCAAGGCTGCCCCTCCCTCTCATAAATAGAGGGATAGGGATGCCCAACACCACAAGAGCCAAGCACTTCCCACACCCGCGCCGCCACCGCCGCGCCGCCGTCGCTGCCTCGTCGCCGCCGCCGACACCTCCTCCTGCTCCCGGACTTCTAAACCCTAGATCTCCGGGAAACCCTAATCCACCATAACTCGCACCGGCTTAGGCGAAGCCCTGCGGGATCCTCCCTCTACTTCCGACACCACGCTATCGTGCTACCGGAATCGCGAGGGGAGAACTATAACCTCCGCTGCCTGCTGGAACAAGGGAGAGGAAGGTCTTCATCGAGTACCGAACGTGTGACCGACTATGGAAGCGCTGCCGGAGCGCAGCGCCGGAAGGATCGTCTACGCGATCTTGAGATCGGCAAGTGTAAAACTACATCACCCACGAGAATCTGCTCTCGTTAACCGCTTTGGAATCTTCAAGGGTGAGTGCTTCTGTCGACTCGTTGCTACAATCTAGTAGATAGATCTTGGCTTGTTTGTGTGCATGCGGTAGAATTTTTTTGTTTTCCATGCTACGAACCCCTACAGTGGTATCAGAGCCGTGTCTATATGTAGATCTGTTGCACGAGTAGAACACAATGGTCATTATGGGCGGTGGTGCTTTTATTATCAATTGCTTTTTGTGTACTTTGCATCTTGCGGTATGATGGGATGAAGCAGCCCGGGCTAACCTTACATGACATTGTTCATGAGACTTGCTCCACGCTTAACATGCAACTTGTATTGCATAAGTGGCTTTGCGGGTGTCTGTCTCTCCCATCATAGTATAGATTCAATTTACAACGGGCACTTGATAGTTCAAGCATCAACATTGTGGTTCTTGTTCATAAGTTAGAACGACACTTATTGAAAGCCCCAAACCACGTAAAATATGCAAAGAAAATTAGAGGCGTCTAACTTTGTTTTGCAGGGGTGTGCTGTGATGTGATATGGCCATGATTGTGATTATATATGATGTATGCAATGTTCCTTATTGTAAGTTGGCAACCGGCAGGAGCCATATGGTTGTCTTTTAAATTCCGTTAAGACCTGCGTGTCTATTCAAAGTAGTTGTAATAGTTGATGCTGGTGGACGACAACCATGAAGCGGCGCCATTGACCTTGACGCCATACCAGTGTTGATGGAGATCATGTTCGTGCTTGAAGATGGAGATCGGAAGCACAAGAAGAAAGGCCATATCATATCACATATTATGAATTGCATGTGATGTTAATCCTTTTATGCATCTTGTATTGCTTAGTTCATGACGGTAGCATTATAAGATGACCCCTCAAGCACAAAATTTCAAGTTTTAAAGTGTTCGTCCTTAGTAAGCACTGTTGCTAAAGCTCGTTGTTTCAAAGCATCACGTGATGATTGGGTGTGTTAGATTCTGCGAGTGTATACAACATGAGCAAGCCAAATTTGCTCATGCGGAAGCTAAGGTTTGATCTTGACGAGCCTAGCATGTACATACATGGTCTCTGAACACGGATCACCGAAAGGTAAAGCATGAGTCATATAGTAGATATGATGAACATGTTGATTGTTCGCCATTGAAGCTACATCAATTCTCATGATGATCGGTTGTGATGTGGTGGATTTGGTTCGTGTGATCACTAAAACAATTTGAGGGATATTATTTTGAGTGGGAGTTCACCTAGATTAATTTAACCATTAATTAGAACTCAATTTGTCATAAACTTAGTCTAAACTATTGCAAATATGTTGTAGATCAATGGCGGCCCCTACCATCAATTTTAATGTGTTCCTAGAGAAAGAAAAGTTGAAAAACAATGGAAGAAACTTCGCGGTTTGGTTCCGCAATTTAAGGATTGTCCTCAATGCTGGTAATTTGACCTATGTGCTGGATGCACCGCTGGGTGACCCGCCTGCAGCTAATGCTACCGATGAGGTAAAGAACGTTTTCCTCGCTCGGAAGAATCAGTACTCCATAGTTCAGTGTGCTATCTTGTATGGTTTAGAATCGGAGCTTCAGAAAAGGTTTGAGAATCATGACCCACATGATATTGTCCGTGAACTCAAAATGATATTTGAGGCTCACGCGACAGTTGAGAGTTATGAGGCTTCTGAAAAGTTCTTTATCTGCAAGATGGAAGAGGGCAGCTCCGTCAGTGAGCACGTGCTTAAGATGTCTGGGAACGCAAGCAAGCTTCAAAGCTTGGGTATAGTGATTCCTAATGCTTTAGGTATTCACCGTGTCCTCCAATCACTACCACCAAGTTACAAGAACTTTGTGATGAACTACAATATGCAAAACATGGACAAGTTGTTGCCAGAACTCTTCTCCATGTTGAAATCTGCAGAAGTGGAGATCAAGAAAGAGCACCAAGTGTTGTTGGTCAATAAGACCACCAAATTCAAGAAGCAAGGAAAGTCTAAGAAAAAGGGAAATTTCAAGAAGGGCGGTAAGAAACTTACTGCTCCGATGAAGAAGACCAAGTCTGGGCCTAAGCCTGATACTGAGTGCTTTTACTGTTGGAGATATGCCCTAGAGGCAATAATAAATGTGGTTATTATTATATCTTCGTGTTTATGATAAATGTTTACATTCATGCTATAATAGTATTAACAAGGAAACATTGATACTTGTGTGATTTGTAAACTTAATTTGAAGTCCCTAGTATAGCCTCTATATTTCACTAGCTTGTTGGTTGATAGATGATTGTGGTTTCCCTATCATGAACATTGAGATGTTATCAACAACAAGATCATATCGTTAGGAGAATGATATGGTGGACATACTCCTATAGATAAGCGTAGCATAAAGATCAAGTCATTTCATTAGTTCAATTGCTATATGCTTTCTGATACATAGTAACCTAATTCCTTCGACCATGAGATCATGCATATCACCTTTACCGGATGGATGCTTTGATGACATCAAACACCACACCGTAACTGGGTGGTTATAAAGGTGGCATTGAGTGTTCGGAAAGTTTTGGTTGAGACACATGGATCAAGAGTGGGATTTGTCCATCCACATGACGGATAGATATACTCTGGGCCCTCTCGGTGGAATGTCATCCAATTAGCTTGCAAGTATGTGACTTGGTCACAAGGGATCACATATCACGGGAACGAGAAAAGAGTACTTATCAGTAACGAGGTTGAACTAGGTATGCAGAGATACCGACGATCATAACCTCGGATAAGTAACATATCGTGAGACAAAGGGAAATTAGTATCGTATGTAAGTGGTTCATTCGATCGCAAAGTAATCGTAGAAATATGTGGGAGCCATATGAATTTCCAGATTCCTCTATTGGTTATTGTTCGGAGAAGTGTCTCGATCATGTCCGCATAATTCACGAACCGTAGGGAGACACACTTAAGGATTCGACGTTGTTTGAGTAGTTATGGTGTTATGAGAAAGAGACCGAATGTTGTTCGGAGTCTCGGATGGGATCCGGGATATCACGAGGTGATCCGGAATGGTCCGGAGAATAAGATTCATATAAGGAAAGTCCCGTTTCGGAGTTCGGGAATGATTCCGGTGTTTTCATCGGGAACATTCTAGAAGGTTCCGGAAAGTCCGGCACTCCGGAGGGGGAAGGGGTACATGAATGTGTCATTACTTATTGGAATGATTGCATCATGTACTAAGTGTTCTTGCTGTCCCAAATAAAGGATTAAATTGAATCCTAAAACAGAAAAGTCAAATGTCCAGTTTGAAAGTCAAACTGCCAAAACAAGAAACTGTGGGAAACAAGCAAGAGGAGTTGGAATCAACCTGGAGGAGGAGTAGGACTCCTCCAGGCCGGCGCCCAGCCCAAGGCCGAGTTGGGGAGGGACTACCTCCCTCCCCTGGCGTGCCAAGACCCCCCTCCCATAAAAGGAGGGGCAGGGCTCCTCCTAGAGACACACAACTTTCACCTCTAGATCTCCGGTTTAGAGCCGTTTTGGATTAGAGCTTCTAATTGCTTTAGCCAACGGTTTAGAGCCTTCTAATTGGTGTGTCTAATTACTAGACCACTAATAGCCTCCCTCATAAGCTCCACCATACTCGCACCGGCTTAAGGCGAAGCCCTGCGGGATTTCCCCTCTACTTCCGGTACCACGCCGTTGTGCTGCCGGAATCGCGAGGAGAGTGCTACAACCTCCGCTGCCTGCTGGAACAAGGGAGAGGAAGGTCTTCGTCGAGTACCGAACGTGTGACCGACTGCGGGAGCGCTGCCGGAACGTGGCGCCGGAAGGATCGTCTACACGATCTTGAGATCGGAAAGAGTACGACTACATCACCCACTAGAATCCGCTCTCGTTAAACGCTTTGGAATCTTCGAGGGTAAGTTATACCGTTGACTCGTTGCTACAATCTAGTAGATAGATCTTGGCTTGTTTGTTTGTATGCGATAGAAAATTTTTGTTTTCCATGCTACGAACCCCTACATTTACTGCACGGGAGAAGGTCACTAGAAGCGGAATTTCCCAAAGTACTTGGCGGATTTGAAGAACGGCAACATCAAGAAGAAAGGTATATCCGATATACATGTTATTGATGTGTATCTCACTAGTACTCGTAGTAGTGCCTGGGTATTTGATACTGGTTCGGTTGCTCATATTTGTAACTCGAAACAGGTACTGCAGAATAAATGTAACCTAGCGAAGAACGAGGTGACGATGCGCGTTGGAAATGGATCAAAGGTTGATGTGATCGCGGTCGGCACGCTACCTCTCCATCTACCATCGGGATTAGTTTTATACTTAAAATAATTGTTATTTGGTGCCTGCGTTGAGCATGAACATTATATCCAGATCATGTTTATTGCAAAGCGGTTACTTGTTTAAGTCCGAGAATAATGGTTGTTCGATTTATATTAGTAATATGTTTTATGCACATGCACCTTTGATAGATGGTCTATTCTTATTGAATCTCGATTATGGAAATACACACATTAATAACATTGAAGCTAAATGTTTGAAATTGAGCGATAACTCAACCTATATGTGGCACTGTCGTCTTGGTCACATTGGAGTGAAGCGTATGAAGAAACTCCATTCCGATGGACTTATTGAATCACTTGATTTCGAATCACTTGAAATATGCGAAGCATGTCTGATGGGTAAAATGACTAAGACTCCATTTTCTGGTATGATGGAGCGAGCTACGGACTTATTGGAAATCATACATACTGATGTGTGTGGCCTAATGAGTGTGGCATCGCGTGGTGGTTATCATTATGTTCTTACCTTCACGGATGACTTGAGTAGATATGGGTATATCTATTTCATGAAACATAAGTCCGAAACTTTCGAGAAGTTTAAGGAATTTCAAAGTGAGGTAGAGAATCAACGTAACAAGAAGATTAAATTTCTACGATCTGATCGTGGAGGTGAATATCTAAGTTACGAGTTTGGCGAGAATTTGAAGAAATGCGGAATACTTTCACAATTGACACCGCCGGGAACACCACAACGTAATGGTGTGTCCGAACATCGTAATCGAACTCTCTTAGATATGGTTCGTTCTATGATGTCACTTACAGAATTATCGCTATCATTTTGGGGTTATGCGTTAGAAACAGCCGCATTCACTTTAAATAGGTCACCATTTAAATCTGTTGAAACGACACCGTACGAATTATGGTTTGGGAAGAAACCTAATTTGTTGTTCCTTAAAATTTGGGATTGCGAAGCTTATGTAAAGAAGTTACAGCCGGACAAGCTTGAACCCAAAGCGGAAAAATGCGTCTTCATAGGATACCCGAAGGAAACTATTGGGTATACCTTCTATCATAGATCCGAGGGCAAAATCTTCGTTGTCAAGAATGGATCCTTTCTAGAGAAGGAGTTTCTCACGAAAGAAGTGACTAGAAGAAAAGTAGAAATCAACGAGGTTGTTGAACCTTCTCTCGAACTTGCGAGTAGCGCAGCACCGGAAGTAGTTCCTGTGGCGCCTACACCAATAATAGAAGAAGCAAATGATGTTGATCATGAAACTTTGGTTGAAGTTACTACAGAACCTCGTAGGTCAACGAGAACTCGTACCACTCCTGATTGGTATGATCCCGTTATGAGTGTCATGTTGGTGGACAACACCGATGACCCTACGACATATGAGGAAGCAATGATGAGCCTAGATTCCAATAAATGGCAAGAAGCCATGAAATCCGAGATTGGATCCATGTACGAAAACCAAGTATGGACTTTGGTGGACTTACCGGATGGCCGGAAGGCTGTCGAGAACAAATGGATTTTCAAGAAGAAAACAGATGCTGATGGTAATGTTACTGTCTATAAAGCTTGACTTGTTGCAAAAGGGTTTCGACAAATTCAAGGTGTTGACTACGATGAGACTTTCTCACCAGTAGCGAAGCAAAAATCTGTGTGGATTATGTTAGCAATCGCTGCATATTATGATTATGAGATATGGCATATGGATGTCAAAACGGCGTTCCTCAATGGAGACATTGATGAAGAGTTGTATATGATGCAACCCAAAGGTTTTGTCGATTCTAAATATGCTAACAAGGTATGCAAACTTCAACGGTCCATATATGGATTGAAGCAAGCATCCCGAAGTTGGAATCAACGTTTTGATAAAGTAATCAAAAGCTTTGGTTTTATACAAACTTATGGAGAAGCTTGTATTTACAAGAAAGTGAGTGGGAGCTCTGTAGCATTCTTGATACTATATGTAGATGATATATTGTTGATTGGGAATGATGTAGACCTTCTTAATAGTGTCAAGGATTATTTGAATAATAGTTTTTAATGAAAGATCTTGGCAAAGCAGCTTACATATTAGGCATAAATATTTATAGAGATAGATCGAGACGCCTAATATCATTGTCACAGAGTACATATTTGGACAAAGTTCTAAAGAGGTTTGGAATGGAAGATAGCAAGAAAGGGTTCTTGCCCATGTTGCCCAATACGAACTTGAGTAAAACTCAAAGTCCTGCAACGACACAAGATAGAGAAAGGATGAGTAAGACTCCCTATGCCTCAGCCATAGGATCTCTTATGTATGCCATGCTATGTACTAGACCCGACATTGCATATGTTGTTAGTTTGACTAGCAGATATCAAAGTGATCCGGGAGTGGATCATAGGACAACGGCCAAAAACATCCTTAAGTACTTGAGAAGAACTAAGGATATGGTTCTTTCTTATTGAGGTGATGAACAACTCGTTGTTAATGGTTACACCGATGCTAGTTGGAACACCGATCCAGATGATTCTAAATCTCAATCTGGATACGTATTTACTTTGAATGGTGCAGTAGTTAGCTGGAGAAGTGCAAAGCAAAGGGTTGTGGCGAGATCTTCTACTGAATCGGGATACATAGCTGCTTCGGAGGCTTCACAAAAGGCGATATGGATGAAGGAGTTCATTACAGAGCTCGGTGTGGTTCCAAGTGCGCTGGACCCAATGTCTATCTACTGTGATAACATGGGCGCCATAGCCAATGCGCAAGACCCAAGGTCACACAAGAAGCTGAAGCACATCAAGCTACATTTTCACGCTATTCGAGAGCATGTCCAAGATGGTGACATAAAGATTTGCAAAGTACACACAGATCTGAATGTGGCGGATCCGTTGACTAAACCTCTCCCGAGGGCAAAACATGACCAACACCAAACCACCATGGGTGTTCGGTATATTACCATGTAATCTAGATTAGTTGACTCTAGTGCAAGTGGGAGACTGTTGGATATATGCTCTAGAGGCAATAATAAAAGTGGTTATTATTATATCTTTGTTTTTATGATAAATGTTTACATTCATGCTATAATAGTATTAACCGGAAACATTAGTACTTGTGTGATTTGTAAACTAAATTAGAGTCCCTAGTAAAGCCTCTTCGTAATACTAGCTTGTTGGTTGATAGATGATCGTGGTTTCCCGATCATGAACATTGAGATGTTATTAACAACAAGATCATATCATTAGGACAATGGTATGATGGACATACTCCTATAGATAAGCGTAGCATAAAGATCAAGTCATTTCAATAGTTCGTTTGCTATAAGTTTTCTGATACATAGTAACCTAATTCCTTCGACCATGAGATCATGCTAATCACCATCACCGGAAGGATGCTTTGATGACATCAAACACCACACTGTAACTGGGTGGCTATAAAGGTGGCATTGAGTGTTCAGAAAGTATGTGTTGAGGCACATGGATCAAGAGTGGGATTTGTCCATCCATATGACGGATAGATATACTCTGGGACCTCTCGGTGGAATGTCATCCAATTAGCTTGCAAGCATGTGACTGGCTCACAAGGGATCACATATCACGGGAACGAGAAAATAGTACTTATCCGTAATGAGGTTGAACTAGGTATGCAGAGATACCGACGATCAAACCTCGGATAAGTAAACTATCGCGAGACAAAGGAAAATTGGTATCGTATGTGAGTGGTTCATTCGATCACAAAGTAATCGTAGAAATATGTGGGAGCCATATGAATTTCCAGATTCCTCTATTGGTTATTGATCAGAGAAGTGTCTCGGTCATGTCCGCATAATTCACGAACCATAGGGAGACACACTTAAGGATTCGATGTTGTTTAGTAGATATGAAATGTAAGCAGGGATACCGAATGTTGTTTGGAGTCTCGGATGGGATCTGGGATATAACGAGGAGATTCTGAATGGTCCGGAGAATAAGATTCATATAAGGAAAGTCTGATTCTGGAGTTCGGGAATGATTTCGATGTTTTCATCGGAGAGGTTCTAGAAGGGTCTAGAAGGTTCACCGGACCGGAAGGGGAATAGTCCATGAATGTGTCATGGGTAAGTGTAATGATTGGATCATGTCCTAGGTCACTTGGTTGGGCATTTGTGAGAGAGAATTAAAGCTCTAAATTGAAAGTCAAAAGGGAGGTTTGAAAAGTCAAACTGGAACAATAGTTTCCTAGTGGAAGAAGGAAAGAGTCCTTCCTTCTATCCAACTTGGGTTTGGGTTTGGATTCAAGCTCTTCCCTCCCAAGGCTGCCCCTCTCATAAATAGATGGGGAGGGCTGCCCAAAGAACACAACCTAGCCCTCCCCACCCCGTGCACCGCCGCCACCCAAGCCGTTGTCGTCGCCGCATGCCGCCGCCACCACCGCAGTGCCGTCGCCCTAACCGCCGCCGAAACCTCCTCCTCCTCTCCAGCCTTCTAAACCTAGATCGCCGGAAACCCTAGATCCACCATAACTCGCACCGACTTAGGTGAAGCTCTACGGGATCTTCCCTCTACTTCCGACACCACACCGTCGTGCTGTCGGAATCGCGAGGGGAGAACTACAACCTCTACTGCCTGCTGGAACAAGGGAGAGAAAGGTCTTCATCGAGTACCAAACGTGTGACCGACTGCGGAAGCGCTGCCAAAACGCAGCACCGAAAGGATCGTCTACGCGATCTTGAGATCGGCAAGTGTACGACTACATCACCCACGAGAATCTACTCTCGTTAACTGCTTTGGAATCTTCGAGGGTGAGTTTTCTAATCGAATTATTGTTACAATTTAGTGGATATATCTTGGCTTGTTTGTGTGCATGCGGTAGAATTTTTTGTTTTCCATGCTACGAACCCCTACACGGCTACACCCCTTATTTCGTGGTATATGGAGCAGAAGCCATCCTGCCTTCTGACATCCTTCACAATTCACCAAGAGTTGCCGCCTACAATGGAGATGACGCTGAAGAATCCAGACGCCTAGATGTGGACCATCTCGAGGAAGAGCGCGTATTGGCATGCCAAATCATCTACCAGCAGAAGCTACATAGATACCATAGTCGCCGCGTCCGGCATCGCCGTTTAAAGAGGGGGATCTGGTGCTCCGACTTAAGCAGAAGAAGTCACACAAGTTATCCCCGCCAAGGGAAAGACTGTTCATCATAAGAAAGGCGCTACTCAATACTACCTCGTTGACAATCATGAACTTGAGGATAGACCAAACGAGGATCATAAGCGTAAGCGACGTGACCCGGATGATGACTACCCGGAGCTTGATCGGCTGTGGAACACTTAGCATATTTTTTATCTACTGTGTACCTCTTATATGATCAATGAAATAAAGCTCTTTGGTTCACTCATATGCTTGAGTCTTTTACCTCTTTTAGTGTTCATTTTTGGATCGTATAAAACCTTTATGCGCAAGTTTTGCATTTGCACTTGTGAAAATTCCGCCTATGGGCGTTAGCTTAAGTTTTCTTGTCTACATGTTCTTTGTCGTTTTTATGTGGATTCTGGAGTAGTGACTTTCGGCATTCGAAGTCGGCTATTTTGTGCTTAGGTTTTTGATGGTGCCATTGGGCATCATCGCCTGAGCGCATAGTTCTGACTACGAATCTTCCGACAAATGAAAA
Organism: Avena atlantica; assembly: GCA_910589765.1. Lineage (NCBI taxonomy): Eukaryota > Viridiplantae > Streptophyta > Magnoliopsida > Poales > Poaceae > Avena > Avena atlantica. The sequence continues at coordinate 403,091,306 of OU342737.1, read as the reverse complement.
GTCAAGCATAAAATCAAAGTAATGAATAAGCCAACACTTGCTTAAAAAATATATACATGCTGGAACTAGTACTTAAGTAGCAGGAAACATATAGCTATTGTTTTCCGCCTTAAGATTACAACTTTAGTTTTTTCGCATATAAACATCCAGAGGAAACAAATATTACAAAGTGTTTTTCATTCCTCTGGCGCAGGAGACTTTGAGGTAACGTCGTCGGCAGCAGGAGAGTCATCCTGATCATCAACAAAGTCATTGGTCTTGAGGGACTCGGAGGAGCTGGGTTGGTTGACATCAATGATCTTGAGAGGCACAAATATGTTTGGATCCACCAACTCGGCAACTCTGGTGTCGAATCCGGCGAGCGATGACCAGATAGCTTTGTGATCAATCTTCTGGCCATCATCGTCTACATCGGGAAGACCCAAGGTCACCGTGTCGATGTCGGCATTTTCGTAGTGGGCCTTGACCATAGCCAGCAACATTCTTGCACCATCATGGGTACATGAAGCTTTCCAACTTACGATATGCTCGGGGGATTGGCGCAGAATCTCCGAGCACTTCATGACGTAATCCACCAACTTGATGTTTATGTTCAGGGGCTTGGCAATTTCCTTTGCTTGCTTGATGGCGGTGCTGATGAAGTTGTCGGCAAGGACCATGCATTCCTTTGGCAGAGGAGGAGTATTGGTTAAACCAATAGGAGCTGCATTTCTGGCCAAGCAATGGAATACGTGAGTTCAACAACAAAAAAGTTTAGAGTACCTGTCTTACAGAAGTACAAGATGGAGATTGCTTACCAAAGATGCTTGCTTCGGCTTGTTGGAGCGTCTCAGCCATGGACTCCCCTTCTTGTCGGAGGACCTTGTAAGCCTCAAGGTTGCGTTTATTCTGCTCTTCGGCAGCCTTATTCTGCTCCTTGAGGATCGCAATTTCGTCCTTCAGTCGGTTGATCTCCGTGTTGGCAGACTCCTGCACGGACTTCATAGACGTTTCATGCATCTTCAGAGTGTTAGCCCTCTCCTGCTTAAGGATCTTATTCTCGGTATCCAACAGTTCTGTGTGCTTGGATTGCTCGACAATGTACTTCGCCTTGGCAATAGCTTCTGCATGTCGGAGAAATAACAGCGCACAATGAGTAGTCGGAGAGTGATGGCACAAAGCACAAGTTTGAGTGCAAAATTGAAAATAAAAACAGACTCTTGCTCTTGGTGATTTGATCCTTCAAGAAGGCAGTTTTACCCTCTTCAGCTTCCAGTTCAGCACGTATCTTGGCGATGCCTCTCCGAGCATTCTCATTCTGCAAAAAATATCAAAGTTACTTAGTCTACTTGGAGCATCTAGCTGGATAAATATCCACCTAGAGGCTTGGGGGCTACAGTGAGAGTTTTTTAACTCGACAATATGCTTAGTCTTTCTTTAAGCATCTAGTCGGAACTAATTTTGTTTCAACTAGAGGCTTGGGGGCTACAGTATTGAAATTTACAAACACTGTGTATGCTACTCTAAAAGTATCTAGTCGGAATAATTTATTCAAACTACATACTTCAGGGTACAGTGCGAAGTTTTCTAGCTTAGTCTGAAAGGATAATTGCCCCTATGTGTGGTTTTGGTGATTAATGACAATCCCTATGGTCTAATGTTTTCACTGGGTTTTATATGAAGGTATATTCCATAGGTCATGCTTGTAGTCCATGTGTTGGATTCAAGTATGGATGCCATGAAGATAAAGATATACCTTGAGTATTGGCATCAAAATCATCGAGATTAAGAGAATAATATGATATGATCAAGATCTTGAGAGTGTGATCTCAATAGAAGAATTCAAGATATGGCTCTAAGTCGGTGTCATGATAGCCTCATTAGTTGAGCTATGGTTGACTAAGATTTAGATCATGTAATCAAATTAAGAGTTCCTTATGTACATCAAGATATTAAGATGGAGCGCGAGAAGATACTTGGTTGACCAATACAAAGAGTGAAGAGTGATTTCAAGTTAGTCAACACATGAAGCATAAAGAATGTACCACATGGTCTTGTGGTATGGTAAGCCTTGTCAATTATGCATCATGAACTAACCCAATATATATTTGTCTTTGCGTTTTCTATATGGGACATGTATCTTTCCATGGGCATGCTTCAAAAATGAAGATATTATATAGCTCATGAGAGGTTGACATCAAGTGGTGGTCGTCATCAAGGTTGAGAAGGGAAAGTTCAAGATAAGCATCTCGAGAAGATCATTTGCTTGAAACTTGCCGTCCATATTGGTGATAATGGATATGTGAAGACATGTATTAATGAATCTATCCCATAGTGGTGTATGGGGAGCAAATTAGGAGTCTTCACGAAGCAACAATGATCAAGTGTTGCATTCTGGCTTGGGTGGATCTTGAAGCGTTGTCATCAAGATCAAGCAGGATGCGCAAGGCAAAGGTATGGCCTTGCTAGGTTTTCCTTTTACCGGTCTCAAGGTGGTTGTTGGGAGACTGGGTTATAGGATAGATAGCCGCACTATCAAGAGGGGCTTTCGGTTGTGTAACTTGATCACATCGTCATAGGGAGCTCAATCCTTTGCATACTTTGCATCTTCCTATTTTTTTGCTTCTTGGTGTTTCTCCATGTGAGGTTCTTGAGCTTGTTGCTAGCTCTTCAACAAGCCCAAGTTCGTCGAAAACGTAATTCGTATGCATCTTCTATGGCGTTTTCGAGTTTGAAGTTTTTATCGGTTCTTATTTAGGGAGGCTTCTTACCTTTCTTCATTTGGTTCTATCCTGCTTTGTTGGGCTATGATGTTTCTCTGCACAATCTTGTAAAGCTTGTTGTCCTTGTCAAAACAAGCCCAATTTCATCGAAATTTGAGTCCGGATGCAAAATTTATTGCGTTTTTCGTGAAGCCTGGTTCATCCCGGTTGTGGATTCGGTTCAACCGGCTCCCAGACCGGGTGGTCCGGTGTCAGGACCGGAAAACCGGATCTGAAACCGGGATTTTCGGTTTTTCTATACCGAGTCTATCCGAGACTGTGTACTGACCCTAATTCCGGTTTTAATTTCGGTTTTCCGGTCCAGGAACCGGACCGTCCGGTTCTGGAGCCGGTCCAACCGAACTTTCAACCGAGTTCGCACAGATTTCTTCCAACGGCCATATTTGCTTTCCACTATAAAAGGGGGTTCTTCCCCCAACGTTTTAGATTGTTCTTGACCACGAAATTGACCTCCATTGTTGAACCTCTTGAGCTTGCTTCCTCCCCCTTACCTCCTATGATTCTTGCATCTTTTTGAGGGCTTTGGAAGAGGAGATCTAGATCTACAATCCCCACCAATCAATTCCTCCTCTAAGTGAGGGGAACCCATTGGATCTAGATCTTGGAGTCATTGGTTGACTTCCACCATTGTTCTTCCTCTCTAATTCCTCCCTAGCACTTGTTGCTTTGGTGGGATTTGAGAGTGAAGGATTTGAGCACCCTTGGTGGTCTTGCTTTGCATTCTTGCATAAGTGTTGAGCTCTCCATTGCGATTTGTTCGAGTGAGAGACCGTGAGCTTGTTACTCTTGGAGGGTGACCTCCTAGTTGGCTTGGCGGTTTGTACCACGGTGTTCTCTTCGTGGAAGATTGTGAAGAGACCCGGGATTCGCCTTCATGGAGCTTGTGAAGTGGTTGTGGATCTTGCCATCTCCGGAGTGGAGGAAAAGCTAGCCATAAGGAAAGGGCCTATTCCTTCGTGGGATAGACTCGGAGAAGAAGGTGAGACTTTGTGGCGCGTGAGGAATCCTTCGTGGAACCTCACACCTCTCCAACGTGACGTAGCCCCCTTCCCAAAGGTGGTGAACACGGGAATACATCTTCGTATCCGCGTGCCTCGGTTATCTCTATATCCGAGCTTACTTTCCTTGTGATAGCCATCGAGCTTGAAGTACTTATATCTTGCTTATCACTTGTGGTATATTTATCTTGTGCTATCTTGCTTAGCTTAATTTGTTGTTGGTGCACTTGGTTGAGCCTAGTGTATTTAGGTTTTGTGCTTGTAAAATAAACGTTAGTTTAATTCCGCATTCTATCAAGCCAAAACCGTAATAGTTTTGAAATTGCCTATTCACCCCCCTCTAGGCGACATCTCTATCCTTTCAATTGGTATCAGAGCAAGGTATCTCCTTGTTTAGGCTTCACCGCCTAGAGTGTAAAGATGTCGGCTAGTAGTATAGTGCACAATGACACAATTATCTTTGATGGCACAAATTATGCTTTGTGGAGAAATTGCTTGCTTTGTAATCTTCGGACCTTGTGTCCAAATATTGAGCTATTTATAGATGTCGGTTTTTCTCCTCCTATGGATCCTCAAAATCTATCTTTAGAGGAGGAGAAAAATTTACATCTCGAAGCTCAAGTATCTAATGAGCTTATTTTCTCTTTGAGCCCCACAGTTAATTTGTTCTTGACGATTGTAAAGCGCAAGTCGTCTCATGAGAGGTGGACCAAGCTTAAATAAATATTTGGTGGTTCCATTTCTAATATTGTCGGTGGTTTCTCCGAGGAGATCTCTTTTCCTTCACATCATGAAGAGCTCCAAGTTGTTTCCACCTTCGGCCGCGATGAGTTCTCATCTTCACCCACTTCACCAATGTGTGGAAAGACACAAGGTAAACATATGGCGAGTGGTGTTGGGAATTGCAATGTTGATATTGTGCTCGCTAATGATGATCCTTCATATCTATCCCATTGCAATGTTTCTTCTTTGGACTTAAGCACTTCTTGCAATAATAATGCTATATCCCCTTGTGTTGCTAGTCCTTGTATATCATATAGAAATTATTTGAGTACTAGTGTAGATGATACACTTGATTTGCCTTGTTACCATGAAAAAAATGCTTATATTTCCTCTAGTTGTTTATCTAACAATGTAGAGGAAATCAAACATTCTATGAAGCAAGACATGATCGTGAATGAAGATTCAAAAATATCCTCATCTTCATTCTCCCATGCTCACATGTGCCTTATGGCAAGAGGATCAAAGGTATCTCCTACTTTGGATCCCAATATATCTTGTAAAGATAATAGCAATGATAATGATGATAGTGATGATGACATTGATGAGGATACTAGTGCTCTCTTGCTTGAGTTGACTTTTTTGTGTACCTCTCTTCGTGGTAATAATAAGGCTGTTACTTGTCTCAAACACGTTATGGACACCATAACTAAACAAACGGGAACCATAGAGGAGTTGGATTTCCAACTTGATGGTGTGATTCGGAGATTCAATCTCCTTAAGCAAGAGCTTGCTGAGGAGAAGCACACTAATTGTCTCCTCACACAAAAAATTGAATCTTATGAGCTTGAAAAGGAAAATTCCATTAATGATGCTTGTGCTACTAACTCTACTTCTTGTGAAGCATCTATCCTAAAGGATAATGTTGAGCTAATGGCTCAACTTGAGTTGCTAACTAGCAAGTATAGGAAATTGGAAGAAAGTCACGAAAAGCTCTCGGGCTCTCATAATGATCTTCTAATCTCTTATGATGGGATAAAGTTAGCTCGTGAGGCAAGTATTTCTAAGGTAACATCTTGTGATCCTCTTTTGGACATTAGCACAACTTCTACTCAAAATGCTATTTTTCCATGTTCTAGTCCTAGTAATTCATCTAGACATACTATTGATAAACCTTGTGTTGGATTAATTGCTTTGCCTTGTTGCTCTAACAATGAATCTCCTACTTCCTCTAGTACTTGTATTTATACTAACCATGTAGAGGAAATCAAAGAGCTCAAGGCTCAAGTCACTTCCTTGAGGAATGACTTGGAAAAGAGTCATGAAGGGAAATCCACACTCGATAATATCTTGAGTGTGCAAAAATCCCCTAATGATAAAAGTGGACTAGGATTCAACTCCAATAACAAGAACAAGTCCAATATAAACAAGAAGAAGCGCCAAAACCAAGTCAAGAATTCGGCCAAGATTATTTGCTTCAAGTGCAAGGTTGAAGGACATCATGTAAGATCTTGTCCATTGAAGAAAAAGAACTTGAGTGAGAAGCAACAAGGGAAGCGGCCACAGGTTCATGTTCAAGCCCAAGTTGAAGTTAGGCTACTTCCGAAGAAAAATCAAGATAATGCTCCCCAAGCCAAGAAATCAATGAAGAAGAGAAAGGGGAGCACTTGTTGCTACATATGTCGTGTGAAGGGGAACTTTGCCTCTTCATGTTCAAACGGTACCTTATCTAACCCTATCATTGTTGATGATGATTATTCTCTTAGGAAGGATAAGGATGGCAATGTGTTTGCCAAGTTTGTTGGAACTAAAAGTGGTGTCAAGAAAAGAACCATTTGGGTTGCCAAGCCTATTGTGACTAACCTCTTAGGACCCAACTTGGTTAGGGACCAACTAGCTCAAACTTGATCAATAGGTGTTTCTGGAGGGCATTGGAGACTTGGCTAACTCATGAAGAATTAAGGGATCTTCATATGTTATATTTGATCAAGCCAAGTCCTTTGGATTATTATTTCCCTATCTTATATCCAATGTGCGTCTTCGCGGTAACTTTTACTTAACTCATTTATATTGTAAGTTACTTGCCCCTTTACATGTTTTGGTTTTGTACCAAGTATGTGTTTGTATTTGGTGTGCCTCATGCTTGATTATTTTGTGTATTCAAGTATGTCTAGGTGTTTGGCACATCATTTACTCGTGTGTTTTATTTTGAGCCTCTAATGCATCTTGATGATATCTTATTTGGCTCTTTTAGAGTGGTTAATGGAACATACCATTTTGGGGGAGTGACATGCCTTGTGCATCTCTCAAGCCTTAAAATGTGTGTATGTGAGTACTACCACTTAGTATTGATATTGCAAGCTTATCTAGTCACTATGTGGTGTGCCATACTCATGAGAAATTCAAATTCTAAATGACCATTAATTCTCTCTAGTTTAGGTTACTTTGCCTCTTATTAAGAAAAAATGAATATCACATTATGGGGGAGTAATATGCTTCTTTTGCATATCACGATCCTAGGAAATGTGAACATATGAGGTAGTGCCACTTAGAGTTGATATTGTTGATTATCTTGTTTCTAGGTGGCATGTTGGCTCAAACAAGGTCCTATTTTTGGTAGAAGCTTTTATTCCTCGTATTTTGGTCTTTGTTTGAGTAAGAAATTCTTGGTGCGGTCTTTCTCAAATACATATCTCTATATCTTATTTGGGATACCATTTGCTTCAAGTTATTCTAATCATTGCTTTGCATGATTTGTGACTAGTTGAAGCTATCAAGAATCTCTATCATTGCATAGTTCTTAATCTTTTTATTTCTATCCTATGCTTTTTATTGTGAAGATTTATCTTTAATATTCGTGCAATATACCACCGGAAATCTATTCCAATACACTCATTGTCTTTGACAATTGATATACTTGTGTGTGGTAGCATTTGTGGATCATCTTCACTTTGGAGTTAACCTCCCATTTCCTTATTTTATTTCCAAAACTTTGGTGTGGCTCCCATTGTATTCCTTGGCTTTTGAACATATCTTTGATGATGTTTTTGATTATTATCAAATGTGTTTTAGTGGAAGACAAACCTTTTCTTCTCGGAACCTTGTGCCATTGTGAAAAGTGTTAAGGGTTTGGTTTATTTGTTGAAACCTTGCTCTTTTGGGAGTTTGTTATCTCATTCTTTATTCTCTATTTTATTTTCTTAAATGAGATAAATCTTTGAGCATTTGTGTTCTTATTTCATCTTTCATGCTTAATAGTTTTTGCTCGGTTCATTTGTTGAACTTTGTTGAACAAATCTTGTGTTGATTTGATTCTTTGATATAGTTTTGACAACAAATGTGTTTTGTCACACCTTGTATGCCTTCTTGAATATTTTTGGTGTTTTGTCCAAAGTATATCTTTGTTGGATCTTGAAATTCTCGCGCATGCATGTTTCATAAATGTATATCTTATGTCATGTTTTGCTTTCTTTGATCCAATATATAGGGTATACTCCATCAAATCCTTAAATGGCTAAGATGTGCATGAAATTCAAATTTCATCTCTAAATATGCACATATTTTTATGGAATGTATCCTATGTGTTGTGGTTATTCTAACCACTTTGGACCCAATAAGTGTGGGGACCAAGATGTACTTGAATGTTGTTTTAGGTACATTGTCTCGTCAATAAGGAAAGTGTTGTCACCACATGATAATTGGAGCGAAGCTAGGATGATCTAAAAATTCTTATCTACTACATCATACCATTGCTATCTCGGTAACAAGTATCTTATTCATGCATACTATTCTTCCATCCAATCTCTTGTAGGTTGCATCTTGGCATGAATTTATTTGTTTGTAAATGTTTGATTCTTGTAATTATCTTTGAAAGACTTTTGTATCCTTATTGCTTATGTGAGTAATTTGAGAAGATGCATATAATGGGGAGTATATAAAATCATGTTCATGATTCACCAATTCCAAATATGCCTTCTAGCAATTTATTGCATATCAACTCCTCAAGGTACTCTCATGTGCAATATTGTTGAAATTGCATTAAATCATTCCTTTTGATACTTGTTGCCTTTCTCAAAGTATCCCAACTAGCATTAGTTCCCTTAGTGTTAGTTGTGATGGTTTTGAGATTTTTTTTTGTTTTTATTTTGTGAATAGAGCCATGCGCTATATATGCACTTAAGCAAAATATCCTCTTTGGTATATCTTATGACTTCCGCTTGGATATCATGTATTCTTTTTATTAACCTCTTATGTGTGGATGTTTCTTTGTGGATTATTCTCATGTTTTTCCCTTAGAAACTTATATACACTAGAGTGTTAATCCTTGTATCTTTGCTGTGTTCTAAATAATATAGAGGGAGTGAGGATTCCATGTTTGTGCATATTGTATTCAAATGAAACAACTAATTTATGCACTAACCTTGGGGACCTTCCTTATTCCACTTAGAGCACTATTTGTCCATTTGATTATTTGGATCTTTTGATTACTTGCTTCATCCGTTGAAGTTCCTTCACCTTGTTATCCTTTTATCAATCCTTGATACTCAATATAGTTTGATTTACTCCAAGTGTTTGTCATTAGATATGTGCATGTGATTTCACTCATATTACGAGTAATGCACACCTTGTGTAGGAACTCATACTATATTGTACTTCTAACCTTGTTATCCATTTTGGCACTTTTTGTCAATGGGGGAGAAGTTTAGAGGGTTTTAAGGGAAATGGTTTTCTACTTAAGATTGGTTTGTTCTTAAGTGTTTGCCTTTCATGCATTTCATCTTTATTATGTTTTGCATGGTTGTATATATAGTGGAAACTCTCCCAAAGGTTATGCTTGACAATGTATGCAATGAAATTCAAGATCATCATGTGTGCATATATTGTGGGGGAGTTTGCTCTATATATGTTGGTACTACTCACATCTCCTACATTAGTTGTAGTTTATGTGAGTAGAATCGGTTTTGATATGGGCTAGTATCTTTGTGTTACTTAACCATATCAATACAACCTCTTGTATACAACTTATTCTCCGATAAGTTACGTACTTGTTTCTAATATTCATTATATAAACCCTCTTGTTGTGATTGTCATCAATTACCAAAATGGGGGAGATTGAAAGGGTAATTGCCCCTATGTGTGGTTTTGGTGATTAATGACAATCCCTATGGTCTAATGTTTTCACTGAGTTTTATATGAAGGTATATTCCATAGGTCATGCTTGTAGTCCATGTGTTGGATTCAAGTATGGATGGCATGAAGATAAAGATATACCTTGAGTATTGGCATCAAAATCATCGAGATTAAGAGAATAATATGATATGATCAAGATCTTGAGAGTGTGATCTCAATAGAAGAATTCAAGATATGGCTCTAAGTCGGTGTCATGATAGCCTCATTAGTTGAGCTATGGTTGACTAAGATTTAGAGCATGTAATCAAATTAAGAGTTCCTTATGTACCTCAAGATATTAAGATGGAGCGCGAGAAGATACTTGGTTGACCAATACAAAGAGTGAAGAGTGATTTCAAGTTGGTCAACACATGAAGCATAAAGAATGTACCACATGGTCTTGTGGTATGGTAAGCCTTGTCAATTATGAATCATGAACTAACCCATTATATATTTGTATTTGCGTTTTCTATATGGGACAGGTATCTTTCCATGGGCATGCTTCAAAAATAAAGATATTATATAGCTCATGAGAGGTTGACATCAAGTGGTGGTCGTCATCAAGGTTGAGAAGGGAAAGTTCAAGATAAGCATCTCGAGAAGATCATTTGCTTGAAACTTGCCGTCCATATTGGTGATAATGGACATGTGAAGACATGTATTAATGAATCTATCCCATAGTGGTGTATGGGGAGCAAATTAGGAGTCTTCACGAAGCAACAATGATCAAGTGTTGCATTCTGGCTTGGGTGGAGCTTGAAGCGTTGTCATCAAGATCAAGCAGGATGCGCAAGGCAAAGGTATGGCCTTGCTAGGTTTTCCTTTTACCGGTCTCAAGGTGGTTTTTGGGAGACCGGGTTATAGGATAGATAGCCGCACTATCAAGAGGGGCTTTCGGTTGTGTAACTTGATCACATCGTCATAGGGAGCTCAATCCTTTGCATACTTTGCATCTTCCTATTTTCTTGCTTCTTGGTGTTTCTACATGTGAGGTTCTTGAGCTTGTTGCTAGATCTTCAACAAGCCCAAGTTCATCGAAAACGTAATTCGTATGCATCTTCTATGGCGTTTTTGAGTTTGAAGTTTTTATCGGTTCTTATTTAGGGAGGCTTCTTACCTTTCTTCATTTGGTTCTATCCTGCTTTGTTTGGCTATGATGTTTCTCTGCACAATCTTGTAAAGCTTGTTGTCCTCATCAAAACAAGCCCAAGATCATCGAAATCGGAGTCCGGGTGCAAAAGTTATTGCGTTTTTCGTGAAGCCTGGTTCATCCCGGTTGTGGATTCGGTTCAACCGGCTCCCAGACTGGGTGGTCCGGTGTCAGGACCGGAAAACCGGATCTGAAACCGGGATTTTCAGTTTTTCTATACCGAGTCTATCCGAGACTATGTACCGACCCTAATTCCGGTTTTAATTTCAGTTTTCCGGTCCAGGAACCGGACCGTCCGGTTCTGGAGCCGGTCCAACCAAACTTTCAACTGAGTTCGCACAGATTTCTTCCAACGGCCATATTTGCTTTCCACTATAAAAGGGGGTTCTTCCCCCAACGTTTTATCTTGTTCTTGACCACGAAATTGACCTCCATTGTTGAACCTCTTGAGCTTGCTTCCTCCCCCTTCCCTCCTATGATTCTTGCATCTTTTTGAGGGCTTTGGAAGAGGAGATATAGATCTACAATCCCCACCAATCAATTCCTCCACTAAGTGAGGGGAACCCATTGGATCTAGATCTTGGAGTCATTGGTTGACTTCCACCATTGTTCTTCCTCTCTAATTCCTCCCTAGCACTTGTTGCTTTGGTGGGATTTGAGAGTGAAGGATTTGAGCACCCTTGGTGGTCTTGCTTTGCATTCTTGCATAAGTGTTGAGCTCTCCATTACGATTTGTTCGAGTGAGAGACCGTGAGCTTGTTACTCTTGGAGGGTGACCTCCTAGTTGGCTTGGCGGTCGGTACCACGGTGTTCTCTTAGTGGAAGATTGTGAAGAGACCCGGGATTCTCCTTCGTGGAGCTTGTGAAGTGGTTGTGGAGCTTGCCATCTCTGGAGTGGAGGAAAAGCTAGCCATAAGGAAAGGGCCTATTCCTTCGTGGGATAGACTCGGAGTAGAAGGTGAGCCTTTGTGGCGCGTGAGGATTCCTTCGTGGAACCTCACACCTCTCCAACGTGACGTAGCCCCCTTCCCAAAGGTGGTGAACACGGGAATACATCTTCGTCTCCGCGTGCCTCGGTTATCTCTATATCTGAGCTTACTTTCCTTGTGATAGCCATCGAGCTTGAAGTACTTATATCTTGCTTATCACTTGTGGTATATTTATCTTGTGCTATCTTGCTTAGCTTAATTTGTTGTTGGTGCACTTAGTTGAGCCTAGTGTATTTAGGTTTTGTGCTTGTAAAATAAACGATAGTTTAATTCCGCATTCTATCAAGCCAAAACCATAATAGTTTTGAAATTGCCTATTCACCCCCCTCTAGGCGACATCTCTATCCTTTCATAGTCACTCTTAGAGCATTCAGACACAAAGATCTATGGTTTTCCATCTAAATCCTTGGGGGCTACAATGGGATACTACATATGAAATGCAAAAGGCATATAAAACTTACAAGTGCAATGATCTTGAGTTTGGTTGCGCTCTCGGGAAATATCTTGCTGAAGGAAAGACATTTTCCACGCAGGATATCCGCATGCTTGAGGAGCTCCTCAACACCACATGTTGGAGAAGTTGGCGCTGCACCAGGAACCAGAGCTGAGCTACTCGGTGTAAGCACCGGGTAGACAATCTTCGGAAACTTTGCTGGTGTCTCGGGTTCAGTGGCGCCGCCTTCGGCAGAAGTTCCGCCTTCCACCATCGCCTTACCGCTACCAGTGGCATCCTTAGCCGGAGCTTTAGCAACTTTGGATGTGGTGATTTTTTGTGTCGCCTGCTCGCCGACAACAGCAAGTTTCGCGGCAACGCCTAGGTCCACTTCCATGGCGGAAGGTTCAAACGTTACCTTGGCTGGAGAGCTTGTCAGTGCGGGAGTAGGATGGACGCTCGGAGTTGTAGGGGCGATGGCGGGAGATGCTTGGTGAAATATTTCTTTGATGTTTTTAGAACCCCTGATGTTTTGGAGGTCTTCTTCAAACTCATACTGGCCTTCTTCCTGAAACATGCAAAAGTATAAGTACAGGAACAATACGAGCAAGGGACAATGTCAGATGTTAAGAAGCTTACACAACTGTTGGTGCTTTGTTCAACGGAATACCAATCATTCTTATTTTCTCTGCCTCCAGGGAGGCGGTGGACTTCTTGGAGGCTCCACCCTCCGTCTTCTTATTTTTGCCTCCGTCGGCAGCGTCAGAGGTGGGGCTCTTCCGCTTTTGCACCAATGGAACATTGTCATCGGACACGACAGCGACTTCCTTTATCTTGGGGTCATAGACTTGGGCAGCCATGCTACCTTCGTCTAGTTCCTTCAGGTGCTAAGTGAATCCCGAAGTGTTAGATGCAATGGTAATGGCTAGACGGAAGAACTGGAGTATATGTCATACACGGAAAATAAACATGTACCTCTAGGAACGTGCCGCCCTCGAACATGTCATAGGTGATGGTGAAGCCACACTTCCTGTCCTTCACCTTGACAATGTCTTTGAGGTGAAGCTTGATGGAGTCACTCGAGAAGTTGTCCTCGGAGATGCGGATGCTATCCTTCCTATCCTTGGTATACTGGTGCATGAGCTTCCCGCGGTGCTGCAGAGGCTGGATCCTCCTGATGAACCAGCACATGGCTAGGTCCAACCCGGTCAGACCCGTGTCTACGAGCCACTCTATCCGCCTTACAGCATGGGAGGCTTCGTCGTCGAAGGGAAGGAAGGCTTGGGATCTCCATGTCAGGGCTTCAGTGGCAGCTCCATCGACAAAGTCCGGGTACGTTCCTTCTCGGCCATCCAGAGGGATATCTGGGCCATAGAAGTACGTCCTCTGCTAGTTCTTGCATGACTCGTGGCCAACAATGTCGGGGAACCGCCAGCCAGGCCGAATCTTGAAGCTAATGGTTCCACAATTTCTGAGCTCATCCTTGCTCACTCCGGCTTCCCTCTTGACGGTGAAGAAATATATAAACATATCTAACCTAGGCCTAATTCCTAGGTAGCCCTCACAAAGTGCCGCGTAGTTGCTAATCGCGAGGATGCTATTCGCAGAAAGATTTTGAGGTTGAACCCGGTAGTGGCTAAGGACCTCTATGAAGAAGTCGGAGATTGGGAGGGAGACGCCGCGTACCAGTTGGGCTTTGGGGTACACCTTTTATCCGGCTTGGGGAGAAGGGATGACCTCGCCGGCCAGCGCCGCCTGCCAGACTAGCCCCTCCGTCGTGGGGAGGTACCCCTCGGCGAGCATCTCCTTGAGATTGCTCTCGGTGATATCGGAGCCGCGCCACTCTCCCTTCTGGGAATCGCCCTCCTCTTCCAGCAGTTCCAGCCCCGCTAGAATATGGTCACCGCCAGTGGTTTCCACCATCGCGGTGCGTGGCACCACCATGCCCTCTGGAGGCACGTGGACGGAGCCCGCCGGCTTGGTCGTGGCTACGCTCGTCGCCGCTATGGATGGTGTGGTGCTGCTGCTGGCCATTGGTGTGGAAGGAGACTGGCAGATAGATGGGAAAAGCTAGGGTTTTTTCCTTCGTGCGTGCGGAGAGCTCGAGGAGACGTTTGCTAGAGGAAGAAGACGATGCGAGGAACAATGCGGTGAAAGAATAAGAATTACCACGGTTATAATTTATAGTACTCAGCATCAAGATTCATGCAAGTTGAACGAACAGTTTTTGTGTGGACAGCGTGTGCGCGGAAATTTCGCCACGTTCCCACCGCCGCCGCCAATGTTTCGCATCCTTCACGCGGGAAAAACGTCTATGATTGCGTTCTCTCCATGTGTGAGTTACGAGGCGTCGCTGACCTATGGTCTACGTTGCTCTACTGACATAGGCAAGTGAACCATCCCATCTGAAGATTCCGTCATGGACGGATTCAGTCTAGCTACGAGAAGAGTACGATATAAGATTCAGCAACTCTCTGACTTACATGTTGAAGACGGAGAACATTGCAGGGTTCTTGGGAGTACTACAAGATATTGCTTGACGAGCTGCCAACATTCATCTCGACGGAGCATTCAACCTGAAGAGGTAAGACGGCGCAAGATCTCGGAGTTCTCCGGGGGCTACTGTTAGGGATATACTAAATGGGTATCACCATCGCATGTCTCTAATCCGGATAACCCGGATGGCCCATAGTTGGTAGCAAGGCCCATGGCCTACTGGGCGGCCCAGTTAGATAGATCTAGAAGGGAGGCCCATGCCGGATAAAGGAAGGCCACGGAGGAGTCGCCAGCGTACCCGGAGCCTTGGAGTGCAAGACACGTTAGACTAGTTCTGTACCGTGTAGGACTCTGTAACCTATCCGGCTAGGACTTTGCCTGTAACCCTAGGATCTGACGACTATATAAGTCGGACCTACGGGAGCCTTTAGGGCAACAATCAGACAACTCAACTCATATCACGCACAGCGAACCAATCCTTGTAACTCGGCGTATTGCCATTATAGTGATTTATAGCAGGAGTAGGATTCCGCCACCATCGTGGGATCTGAACCTGGGTAAGCTGTGTTACCTCGTACCCTCCAACCTCTCGCCTTACCCCACGTCTCTAAACACGCTCTGTGAGGACCCCTCCATGGCGTACTCATCGGCAATACCACGACAGTCAGAATTTTGGTAGGGTATGAGGAGCGCTTTTGGGCATTGGATTGTGACGCTATGGACAGTTAAGATCAAGCTTGGGAGGTTGATCTGTGGCATCGTGGTTCCTGCACTCTCATTGGTTGAAGAATATGTCCATAAATCCAATTGTCAAAAAAGGGATGTTTTGTGAAGAAACCATCAAATGAAAGCTTTGAAATACTACAACCCTATTTTTCAAAAATACTAGACCAAATTACATGGACAATGTCCCAACGGGAGTATCTCAAACCTTTCCGTGCACCCCTCATAAAAAGACAAATGTCTGCCAAATCGACAGGAAGTGGATCCGATTTGAACTACAAGTACATTATCTATGCTAGTGATTTTTTGTAAAAATCATTTTTAGCTTCACAATATGTTGTTTTATCAGAGATCCAGTGCAAGTTTAGCAAGGCTCATCTCCTAGCTAAGAACCTTTATGCTCGCCGTTTTGACCATAGTTTGAAACAGGCATAAGAAATTCAAAAATAGTCCAAACAAGGTGAATCCTTCATATGGCATAATATTATATGACATAGTTGTAAGGAAAAAATACCAAACTTAATATATTGATTGTATCTCAAAAAACCTTCTTAGAAATGACCTATCATGTTCGAGGTTTCATGGCTTTCATGTCAAACGACCAATGTAATGGCCAGAATAGCAGCATACTTTGTGATAATATGCACATATTATGCACACATGTGCATCTTGGGATGTCGAACAATGTTGCAGGAGGTCCTTTTCATCACACAAAAAAGGCATTTTCCATTTTCCGAGCGCAAAAAACGGGGCATTTTGTGAAGCAACCACCAAATAAAAGTTCCAAAATGGTACCACCATATTTTTCAAAAATACTAGACCACCTTACATGGACAATGTCCCAATGAAGGTATGTCAAACCTATCCGTGCACCCCTCGTGAAAAAGACAAATGTCTGCCAAATCGGTAGAAAGTGGGTCCGATTTGAACTACATGTACATTATCTAATGCTCATGATTTTTTGTAAAAATCATTCTAGCTTCACAATATGATGTTTTATCATAGAACCAATGCAAGTTTAGCGAGGCTCATCCCCTAGCTAAGAACCTTCATGCCCGTCGTTTTGACCATATGTTGAAACAGGCATAAGAAATTCAAAAACTGTCCAAACAAGGTGAATCCTTCATGTAGTACGTGGCATATTTGTAAGGAAAAATACCAAACTTGGTATATTGATTGTATCTCAAAAAAACCTTCTCAGAAATGACCTATCATGTTCGAGGTTTTATGGCTTTCAGGCAAAACGACCAATGTTATGGCCAGAATCGCAACATACTTTGTGATAATGTGCCCATATTATGCACACATGTGCATCTTGGGATGGCAAACAATGTTACAGGAGGAAGTTTTCCTTTTCATCGCATAAAAAAAAGGGGGCATTTTGTGAAGCAACCACCAAATGAAAGTTCCAAAATGTTACCACCATATTTTTGAAAAATACTAGACCACCTTACATGGACAATGTCCCAATGAGGGTATTTCAAACCTATCCGTGCACCCCTCGTGAAAATGAAAAATGTCTGCTAAATCGTTAGGAAGTGGGTCCGATTTGAACTACATGTACATTATCTAATGCTCGTGATTTTTTGTAAAAATCATTTCTAGCTTTACAATATGTTGTTTATCATAAATCCAATGCAAGTTTAGTGAGACACATCCCCTAGCTAAGAACCTTCATGCCCGCCGTTTTGACCATAGTTTGAAACGGGCATAAGAAATTCAAAAACGGTCCAAACAGGGTGAATCCTTCATGTGGCGTCATATTACGTGACATAGTTATAAGGGAAAATACCAAACTTGGTATATTGATTGTATCTCAAAAAAAACCTTCTCAGAAATGACCTATCATGTTCGAGGTTTCATGGCTTTCAGGCCAAACGACCAATGTTATGGCCAGAATCGCAACATACTTTGTGATAATGTGCCTATATTGTGCATATTTGTCCATCTTGGGATGGCGAACAATATTGCAGGAGGAAGTTTTTCCTTTTCGTCGCACAAAAAAGGCATTTTCTATTTCCCGAGCACAGAAATGGGGTATTTTGTGAAGCAACCACCAAATGAAAGTTCTAAAATGGTACCACCATATTTTTCAAAAATACTATGCCACCTTACATGGACAATGTCCCAATGAGGGTATGCCAAACCTATCCGTGCACCCCTCATGAAAATGAAAAATGTCTGCCAAATCGGTAGTAAGTGGGTCCGATTTGAACTACATGTACATTATATAATGCTCGTGATTTTTTGTAAACATCATTTCTAGATTCATAATATGTTGTTTTATCATAGATCCAATGCAATTTTAGCGAGACACATCCCCTAGCTAAGAACCTTCATGCCTGTCGTTTTAACCATAGTTTGAAACGGGCATAATTAATTAAAACTGGCCCAAACAAGGTGAATCCTTCGCGTGGCATCATATTATATGACATAGTTGTAAATAAAAATACCAAACTTGGTATATTGATTGCATCTCAAAAATCCCTTCTCAGAAATGACCTATCATGTTCGAGGTTTCACGACTTTCAGCCAAACGACAAATGTATTGCTAGAATCGCAACATAGTTTGTGATAATGTGTCCATATTATGCACACATGTGCATCTTGGGATGTCGAACAATGTTGCAGGAGGAAGTTTTTCCTTTCGTTGCACAAAAAAGACATTTTTCATTTTTCGAACGCAAAAAAAAGACATTTTGTGAAGCAACCAGTGGCGGAGCCAGGATTGGAGCAAACCCCGGGCCAAAAACTAAACATAAAAAATACTAAAGATACTCTTATAATATCATAGAAAATTTGGTACGGTAGCAGAATATAATATATATTTTCAAATTTATAACAATCGAAAAAAGTATATAAAAGATTGCAAAAAACTAGAAATAATACTACAAAGTACAAAAGATAGTACCAAATCACTAGTTTAGTTCATCACGAGACTTCCATAATCCCATGACCGGTACAACAGAACCAATACCTTGAATAGAGCAAAGAATATTAGTACATAAGAAGGACAGAAACATGAAATAAAACAGTTAATCATTGAGGCCAAGGTGTATCCAACTCAACTGCTACTTATATTTACCTAGGTAAATTCGGAATTCCAATCAATCATCGATGTATCCAATTCAATTGCTACTGAAATTTTCCTAGATAAATTCAGAATTCCAATCGGTGCAGTCGAGGCAGAGTTGAGGAGACAGATCGATAGGAAGACTGGTGGGCAGGAGATGCAACAGAACAATAGTAACCAGAGATTGGCGGCGCGGCGTCCGTGACGGCCGACGAAGGACAGGCAGAGTATCCTCGCTAGGGGTGAGGGGATACGTGGTCTTAGGAGCACAGGAGGCCATGGTACGGGCGGCAAACAGCCTGCCGGTGTGGCCCTGGCGGCCTAGCTGGTGGCGGCAATAGGCGACAGCGTGTTTCCTGCAGGCTGCAGCGACAGTGGGGGACGCACGGTAGGCGAGGACGATGGAGCGACGAGGGTTTCCACTCGAGTCAAGGTCGAACAAGACAGGTAAGATGGGCTAGTCTTGGTCTTGTCTGAACCCCGGGCCATATTATTTTTCTTATAGATAGTAAGTAAGAATTTTCGCTGAGCCCCGGGCCATGGCCCAGGTTGCCCTAGGCCTGGATCCGCCCTAGAAGCAACCAAATGAAAATTCCAAACAAGTATCACCCTATATTTTAAAAATACTAGACCATCTTACATGGACAATGTTCCAACCGGGATATCTCAAACCTATTTGTGCACCCCTCGTAAAAAAGACAAATGTCCGTCAAATCGGTAGGAAGTAGATCCGATTTGAACTACATATATATTATCTAATGCTCGTGAATTTTTGTACAAATCATTTTTAGCTTCACCTCCTAAAGATGAACCAAATTGATTTTTATATCATCTCAATCCGACATGATATGCAAAAATTATAGATAAATTACATTTATATACTTACCAAAAAAAGTACATCCATTTATGTAGGCTCAAAGTTTATAAGAAACCTACAATTTCCAATAAAATGAACATGCTAACTGTCTAATGGGCTATTGCCCCAGCCGGCCTAGTAGAACACTGCCTCAGTCGATTCAGGCCTAGGCCCAACAGCCATTTCCGTTCAGTAAAGTGGGCGACGCGTGAATCAAAAACAAGAAGTTTCGTGTCCTGAGGTGGTTCGGTTCCTTCGGTGGTAGGTAGAGGTCGCGGGTGCGAGTTTCCGGGCCGCGTGTCTCCTTTTTTCCTTACTAGGAAAATTGTGCGTGCGATGAGATCGAAGGCACATTGCTAAAATATTGTGATGGAACAGATCATTTTAATCAAATACAAACAATAAGGTTTTAGGTTCATAGTATTTCTTATGTCATGTCAGAAAATTTAGAACCGAGTATAAACATTTATATGCAAACATTGTAGGCTGTATATACACATGAAAGACACTCGGTGTGAGCCAAGAAATTTTGATGATATCATTGGCAAACTTTATCTTTTTACATATGAAGCATCTACACCGTGGTGCACTTCTATTTTTGAGTGAACCCATATTGACCGTCATAGGATAGTGTTCTCTCCGTCCTGAAACAAGCGATGAGATCGAAGGCACATTGCTAAAATATTGTGATGGAACAGATCATTTTAATCAAATACAAACAATAAGGTTTTAGGTTCATAGTATTTCTTATGTCATGTCAGAAAATTTAGAACCGAGTATAAACATTTATATGCAAACATTGTAGGCTGTATATACACATGAAAGACACTCGGTGTGAGCCAAGAAATTTTGATGATATCATTGGCAAACTTTATCTTTTTACATATGAAGCATCTACACCGTGGTGCACTTCTATTTTTGAGTGAACCCATATTGACCGTCATAGGATAGTGTTCTCTCCGTCCTGAAACAAGTGAATTGAGTTTGTCTAAATTCATATGTATCTAAATATATTTTAATATTATTAGATACAAATAAATCTAGACAACTCAAGTCACATATTTCACGAATAATGAGTATATGCCTAACATATAACTAAAAAAACAGGCGCCGAAAAAATATATATGCAGATCCCAACAGTTAAAAGGAGGCGTGTATTTCTTTAGTCTGTTGTATGCCGTATCTACTAACATGTGCTCAAAGGAAAATGTACATACTCGTGAGATAGAGAGAACAAAACCAGAAGAAGACCAGAAGAAATATTTAGAGGCATGGGGATCGAAAAAAAACCCAGAGCGTCCATGGAGCAGGCGTCGGTGATGTTTGAGGTGCAACTGTGGGGATCTGTAGCCTCATGTCACGGTGTTCCGCATCGATTGCCTGCCCATCCTAGTCGTTTCCTCGGCGGGCGCTTCCCTGGAGGTGCTGCACCTCTTTTTCATGTAGCGGATGCGGCAGCACGAAGCACTTGATCCAGGGCTCCAGGCAAGTCAATGGAGACGTTGCCGCTGCTACGCCTAGGTCCTGCCGCAGCTTTTCGTCGGTGGAGTCTCTGTAGACTGTAGCTCCTTTTCCCAGTTCCTTTTCATATAGGTCCTGCTTCCCGTTAGCGGAGTCGACGGGCTATCGTCTTTCCATTGGTCAGTAGATCGATGGAGGATGAAGGGAAAACAAAACCTCATCCCCGCACCATGCACACGGTCTTGGTCTGTGAAGCCAGGGCAGCGGGAAAAACCGGAGGAGGCCGCGCGTGAGGGGTAACCTGCCTGAGAGCCGCCGCCACTTCACCGGATATGTGATGTACCTCGCCGCCGAGGCAGAGGCAGCGACAGCAAGATTGGATCGAGAGGGACCGGGGACAGGGTCATGGGGATGAGGATGCAGCGCGATTTGATGGTGCAAAAAGGAATCCTACTTTATGTACGTGTTGGACAATTCGAGATGTTGTACACGGTTTATCTCTCTATTATTAGTTTGATTGAAGAGCCATACGAGCGATCTCTGGAGATCAGACATGTAGTTTTAGAAATAAAAAAAAAGACGTGACTTACGGGTGGCATAGTGGATAATTGTTTGCAGCTTCAGGGCTAGAAGTGTTAAAAAAGCGTTGGACCACAAAAAACACTTCATGCTTTATTATTGGAAAAAGGATACTATTCCCCGGGGGATCGTTTCGTTCGATCCCCCGGGTCGTTGCAGCGACACGGGAGGCCCACCTCCTATTCCTCTTCTCTGCCTTCTTCCTCCTGTAGACGCGCCACCGTCCTGCAGCTCCGACCGCTGCCCGCGCACCGGCCTCTGCAGCTCTCCGCTGCGGCGCCGCCATGGGCCTTCATCCCCCGCCGCTGCAAGGCTCGCCGCCATGGGCCGTCCTCCGCCGTTGCGCCGGCTCGGGCAGCTCCGGCCGCCGCGCCACGCACCCGCTCCTGCAGCTCCCCGCCACCGGCGCCATGGGCCTCCACCCCCCGCCGGCCACTACTGCCCTAGCACCATAGAGGCCGCCTGCTCCGCCATCTCCCATGGTGTCGCCCATGAATCTGCGCTCCTCCCCCAACGTTGGTAGCATTGCTATGTGCGGACGGCGGAGATGCTACACATCATGACCAAATATGCTACGTACGACTTCTGGTGTTGCTACCTATGGCGACAGTCGTTGCTACCCCGCGGTGAGCGGTGGTGCTACCTTCGGCGAGAGGCCCTGCTACACATGGCGATCGACCCTGCTACATTCGGCTTCTGGTGTTGCTACGTGCGGCGAGCGACGCTGCTACGTAGCATTTTTTTTCTTACAACTTTTAACTCCGGCGATGTCTCCGACGAAGTCGGCTTTTGCTACATTAGCATAATTATATTGCTACATATGTTTTCTGATTTTGCTACAATAGCACAAACTTCTTACTACGAGGTATCCGACGAGGTCTCCGGCGAGATCTCCCGGCGATTCTCCGGCGAAGTCGATTTTGCTACATTAGTTCAATTTTTTTGCTACATGGTCTCCGGCGAACTCTCCGGCGAGATCTAGTCTGTCTATTATTTGTCTGAACCGAACCGTTTTCTGCTACATGTAGCAAAAACGGGGCTATTTGTAGCAAAAACGGACAGTTTTGTAGCAAAAGCAGGATTTTAGGCATAAAAGGGTGGACACGTGGTTGGCTGGGGACCCGGGGGATGAAAACCACCGATCCCCCGGGGGACGCGTAGTAGTGTCCTTATTATTAGATACTAGCAAAATGCCCGCGCGTTGCAGCGGAAGGGAAACAATATACTTATATATCCTTTCTCCGTGCACATATCCGCCTTGGGGACCTGAAAATGTGCAGAAGACTGAGCTCATATTCGTCGTATCTACTTTTCGCGTCGCGAACAACCTTTTGATAACTTTTAGATCACTATTGTTGTTCCCATCTAAACTTACAGCGCTAAAACAAACGTTTGTGCAGTTGTGCGTAAAGTTAAGTATTTTTAATGAGAGAGTGCAGAATTAGATGACCCGGGGCTTGATGATAAATTATGAATTTATCTTACATGTACTTTGTGATTCATCGTTCATGCATGTGTCTGGAGTATATCACTGTAAGAAAAGATAGTTGAAAACTTGTGTGTCCGTTGCCTTAGTAGTAGCTCCGTTATAAAATGTAAGTTTTTATAAATAGCTAAAAAATAGATGTACCTTTAGCAAAACATCGCAAAGGGAGCTTCGTCTGCAGTGCTTCAACAACCCCAATAAAATATGCCTCTAACTTTGATACCGTATGCAACCATATGCATCCAATACTCAAGAGAAATCATTTTTTCTGTTTTTTTTTTTGAACGGCGCAACGGGAGGCGAACTGCCCACCTGTAGTTTTCATTGAAAAGGGCGAAAATAAAGTGCCCATCAGACTTTTACAGATCAGGGACGGAGCGTCAGCTCAAAGGGATTACAACAGTGCCGCGCACCACTGCTCTACACTCTCGAAACTAGCACGCGAAGGAACCCGAGCCCGCCACAGCCGCAGATGTTCAACGACTTGCTCGAGGATCGCCGGGAGGGGGAGACGGACGGCGTCAAAGACCATCCGGTTCCTGGTTTTCCAAATCACCCAGAAGAGGCACGAGGCGACGGTGCTCCACAGTTGTACTCCCCAAGAGGGGTTGCTTGCTTGTAGCGAGTCCCAGGCCGCTTCAGCAGAGTTGGGTAGGGCGCATCGACACGGCCCAAGCGCGCGCCGCCAAAACAGCCGCAGGCGGGAGCAGGTGAAGAATAGATGGCCAAGAGTCTCTGGTTGGCGCGGGCAGAAGGGACACTCGTCAGTGTCCAAGCACCCAATGTGTCGCAGGAAGGCACGCGTGCAGGTATTGCCGTGGCGGAGGATCCAGACGAACACCTTGACCTTGAGTGGTGCGTATCCAGCCCAATTTAGGTCGTGGAGAGGAGGGCCACAGCCGGAGCTCTTTAACATTCTGTACACGGCCCCGACACCGAACTGATGGGCATCACCCCACGTCAGAGACCTCTCGTCATCTGCAGTTGAGGAGCGCTCGAGGAGGCGATCCAGAGCACCGTGAAGCACCCGAAGCTCCACCCCAGCATGGTCGGTCACCCTGTCGTGCGTACGGAGCACAAGGGCCCGATCCGCAAGTGCGTCGGACACAGAGCCAGCAGCGCGGATCATATGGGAGTATGCCGCAGGCAGGGCAGTCGAGAGTGCACCAAGCGAGGTCCAGTTGTCCCTCCAGAGATCGACGGAACGGCCGTGCCCCACGCGCACAGAAGTGATCGCCCGATACAGGGGCAAAAGCGACGAGAAGACCTGCCAAGTGGGGGTCGCGGGGGCAGGGCGTGCGCACATGTAGTTCGCGCGGACCCAGTCGGCCCACGGGGTGCGCTGCCCGGAGAGGACGACGTGAAGTTTCTTGAGCAGGAGGCACGTGTTATGAAGAGCAAGGTCGATAATACCAAGCCCACCCTCCGAGCGGAGCCGACAAACCACCTCCCACGACACCTGGCATGAACCCCCCGAGCAAGACGTCATGGCACTCCACAACATGCCGCGTCGGGGGCGATCCATCTTCGCGATTGTCCCCTTAGAGAGCTGAGCCACTGACATCGCATAAGCAGGGAGAGCCGACAGAACAGATGTAGAGAGCGTCAGCCTAGCACCAAGGGAGGTGGGGCGGATCTGCCAGGGAGGGATGCATCGCTCAATTTTCCCGGCAAGGTAATCCAGGGCAGAGGCAGGTAGCTTGCGATCCGATAGCGGGAGCCCAAGGTATGTCTGCGGGAACGACGAGACGGGGCAACCCAAGATGGCAGACAGACGCGCGGCATCCTCAGCAGGCACGCCGATGGGCACGAATGCGCTCTTGTGATAGTTGATGGCGAGCCCTGTCGCGTCCGAGAACTCCCGAAGTATGTCTCGCAAGCGACAGAGCTGACCGGGATCAGCGCGAACCAAGAGCAACGTGTCATCAGCATACTGTACCACGGGGCAAGGGAGATTGTCCGCCAGGGGGTGGAGGAGCCGATGTTCGTCGTTGTCCTTCAGGATTATCTGACGCGGGAGGTCGGCAACTATCAGGAATAAATATGGCGAGAGGGGGTCCCCCTGGCGCAGCCCATTCCTGCAGTTGATCCAACGTCCTGGAACCCCATTGAGAAGCACAGCAACTTTGCCGGTATCCAGGAGGATCCGGATCCAGGTACGCCACCGGTCACCGAATCCACGCGCCCGGAGGATCGCATCGAGGGCTTCCCAATTCACTGAGTGTGGCATCCCGCAAAACCACTACTAGAAAATCGCGTTGAATTTGTGCATTGCATCGTCATCATCATGCATTGTTTGCCAAAACTATTTTTTCGCAACACCCGTTTTGTTTTCTAAAACGCCCCGTCTTTTATTCAAACGCCAAACACCGGGTCTCCGGAATTATTTTTGTTTGTTGCTATCGTTTTGCAAATGGTGTTTTTAAAACAAATAAAATTTGTATTTATTTTTGCGGGGCAGTCGAACGGGCCGATTGACCCGAACGACCACCCCTGTTCTTTTTAAAACGGTCCACCCTGCCAGCCCCATCTAAATCCTAGACCTACCCAGAAAACTACCCAACCATCCCTCCACCTCACCCCCTCCAATCGTTGGCCGCCACATCAACCTCTCCCTCCCCCTAGCCTACCAGGAGCCGCCACTTGGCTCATCCCTCTCTCCCTTTTCCCCCCCCCCACTCTCTCTCCTGCACCCTCACAAACACACACACGCGCATGCACCCAGGCCACCCAGCGCCCCTGCCGCGTGGACCCCACACACCCCACCCTACCCAGACACGACACCGCCTGGGTCCTACCCCGACCCACCGCGTGCCCTGGCCCACCCCGAACCGCCTGCCGCGCTCAACCTCTCTCTTCCCCCACGCCCTTCTCCTACCTCCCGACCCCGTCCTCGCCGCCCCAGTCCTTCCCCCTTCCCCCGCGTCGAGGCCCTCCCCGCCGCCAGGAGCTCCCCTCCTCTCCGTCCGCCTCCCCGTCGACCCGCGTCCACCGCCTCCGCGCGCGCCCCCCCTCTGAAGCGACCCCTCGCGAGCCGCCCCCTCCGCCGGACCCGCCCTCCGCACCGCCGCCGTCGCACCTCCACCGTTGCCTCGCCTGGCCGCCTCGCGCCGCCCTCCCGCTCCGCGCGCTGCTCGCCGCCTCTCACCTCACCGCGCTCCGGCCCCTCTCGCCGCCCGTCGCCAACCACCACCGCGCGACCCGCGCGCCGCCGCGCGCGCACCGCTCCCCCTCCAGGCGAGCTCGCTCTCCCCCGCCGCCGGCGCATCCCCGCCTCGCCCCGCTCCCTCCACGACCCCGAGCACCGCCGGCTCCTTCCTCCCTGGCGCTCGCGGCGCGCCTCCCCGCAGCATCTCCGCCGCCCCCTCTCCGTCGAGCTCCGCGGCAGCACCCCGACCCCTTCCGCCGGCGGCGCCGCTCCGCCAGGCCCCTCCACCCGCGACCGCCTGAAGCCCCCGCCGCCTCCCTCTGGTTTCCCCGCCGCCTCGGCCTCCAGGGAGACCGTCGTCGCCGCCGCGCTTCCCCGTGGGTGACTCCCGCCACCGTGGGTCCCAACCCCGTCGCCGGCGCTTGGCTCTGCCCCTGCCATGCTGCCGTCGCCGCCGCGGGCCGCTTCCTCCATCGTAGCTCACCGTGGGACCCGCCCTCTGGTTGTAGCATGTTCGTCCAGGCGCCTGCTAGGAGTCCCTCTGGTTTCCTCCCATCGCCATGTTACCGATGTCACCTTCGTGGATGCGACAAGACCGTCCCGTTGACAAGGTTACCGCCAAGATCTTCGACATACGTCGCCATACTCGAAGCCCACTTCGCGGACCGAGCGACCACACGTGCAACAAGTGCTCCCTCGAGAACGCCGAGTGATCCACCCCGGACCCCGAAGACCAAACAAAACCCGATGGATCGACATGGTCTTCCCTAGAGGACGCCAAGATCGCTAAGGGACGCCAAGTACTTCGCTCCGTTTTTTTTCGAGACCCCGTCATCGGAACGACAAGGTCGTCGCCTTTACACCCAAAGACCACAGGTGCGACAAGTACCGCTTTCCGGACGCCAAGACCGACCCGAAACGCCGGCCCGACAAGATCTGCCCGACGACAAGAACGGCACCGGCCCGGAAGATCCGATGAACCCCGACATCGAACCAAGTCCGGCTTCTCGGAACGCCAAGATCTACCTTTTCCGAGAACGTTCTCGCCGAACCCGTCGAACCCTGGACCCTGAGACCGGACCCCGAACCCCGGAAACCCAAGATCGTCGAGCCCCCTCTGATGTGTGAACCCTTTTCCGAGAACCCTATTTTTACAACATAATAATAACTTGTTGCATATTGAATTGTCATCCTCTCATGCATATCATTGGTTTGGGGGCCTTATGCCGATTCACCTAATAATAAATATGGGGCCCATATGCGGGCAAATCTAGCCTTATATTGGCCTCATTTAAACTTGTGTAGCGAACCGGTGCTATCTTTTGCCATGTTATAACAACATTTAAATTGCGGGGTAGATAAACAACATGAACCATCTCATTATTTGTCGGGACCCCGGTTCCGCTTAATATGACCTAATTGCATCGCACCCTTGCCATGTCATCCATCATACATGCATCATGCCGATCTTCTGCCGTGTATTAAATATTGCATCCGGTGTTTCTTCTAGCGTTTTGGCTCTTCGCGGATAAGGCCGTTGAGTTGATGTGAGCTTCGCCCCGATCTTCGGTTGAACCCTTCAACAATGTTTCAGGCGAGCATCTCCCCCTTTCTACCTATCTTACTTTTATAGTCTTTATTCCCTCCTGTTGATCTATTGCTATCTGTGTTGCGATGCTCTAGTTTCCGTACCCGTGATATTCCCTGCAGCCTCACATTGCCTTGGACACATCCTATTACCTGTGGTTTGGTAGATAGTTGGACTTGCGCGTCGTAGTCGCTTGCTCAAGTAATGTTGCGTGTTGTCAAATGCCACAGTTGTTGAGGTATTGCCGCATGATTATGTTGGAGATGATTCTAGTTTTACTTATCGTCACTTTAATTTCTGTTTAACAACTAAAATTGAATAAGCAGAGGCATCGGTGGGTGATAGATAATATTTGGTTTTCCGAACGCCCACTTGTGTCCCGTAAGACCCCGAGTACTTGATTCATGTTCCTTGATTTATCGCGCTATCCACATCCGGGAGGTATATGGGACCCCCCTGAACCAGAGCTTGATTCCGTCTTATTTCTTGGGGCCACGAACTAGTTTGGGGCTTTATTACTATCCTGTACTTATGCCATGTTTTACTGCTTTATTTACTATTGTGCGAGGTACTGCACACTGTACTGTTTAGGACTTGTGACCCGTTTACGTGGTATCGACAGTCCCCGTTTGGGGATCTGCTGTCGTTTACCGCCGGCCCCACAAACTTTGGGGTCCGTCTCGGAGCTAGCTTACTTCGTTGCGGGTATACTCCCAGGGGTGGCCCCCTGAAATATTTCTGAATCCTGTGATTGTTCAGTCGTGAAAGCCTCGTTGGGTTTTGATTTGGTTTTTCCGAGGTTGATCGAGTGTGTGTTGCTATTGGTGCACCCCGGCCGAGTAAAACTTTCTGAAAGCCGTGTCCGCGGATATGGACGACTTGGAGCACAGTTTCTCGATCATAGACAAGCATAACTAAAGTTTACTGATATAAATTTGACTTATAATGACTAGTAATCAGCTTCACTATAATGGAATGGCTAAATAATACTGCCCACCATTGCTTGTTTGAATGTCGCTTGCGACAATTGTATCTGACTAGTAAGTATTGCAACTACAACGGAATGGCTGAATAAAAGTACCAACAACTGCTGGGTTTTGGGTTTATCTCATGCTATCTGTACCTGATTAGTAATTGTTGCAACTATCATGGAAATGGTTAATTAAAAGTGCCCCCTGTTTTACTTTATCAGGACGATTATCTAAACCTGACTAGTAAAGCGCCGCAACTATAACTGAATAAGTAAAACTGCCAACGGTGTGAGTTCCTCGGTTGACTTCCTCGTTGGTCTCGAGGGGGAAACACCAGGATGGGTTTGTTTGATGATAGAATCAGGTTGGTTCCGGTTAGGTCACTCTTACCCCTCTCTGATATCCGCCAGTTGCATCGAGTCTCTATAGGTTGTTTAGTGCATGCTGCCGCTGCCGCTTCAGTCCACCATACCTATGTAGGCGAGGACCGCCGAATTCTAGCCTCGCCGTGTACTGGCCTCAGTACTGACGCTCCTCTTTTTCCTTTGGCCTTTTGTCGGCACCCCTTTTGTATAAGCAGGTTTTGAGATCGACGCCGTTAGCAGGGTTACCCTTCCGGCTTGGCCTGGGCAGGGTTATGGACGCCATTGGTTATTCTTCAGGGCTCTTAGCCCCATTTGCATCTTGTCCGTAGCTGGACGCTCTATCGTTTTCAAGGTGATTTGGATCTATGTGTATTATATTTTGTATTCTTGACTCATGGAGTCGCTGTTATATATATCTGTTCTGTGGGTCCCATCGAGGACTGTTGTGTAATGTTATTACTTCGTTTTCCACCCGCACGAAAGTGCCTGGTGGGCACCTTTGAATCGTTTCTATGCGGGTTTGGCGAATTTTGCTCAAACTTGCATAGGTCCGATTCTGAGGGTGTTACACTGAGTCAAAGGCCTTCCTGAAGTCAAGTTTAAGGGCAACCGCAGGGACCCCCCGGAGGCGACAACACTGGACCAAGTCAGCGGCATAGAGAAAACCATCGGTGATGCAGCGCCCCCGGATGAAGCCCGTCTGCTCATACGCCACCAGCTCCCCAATGAACCGCTGTAGACGCGAAGTCAGGATTTTTGTGAGCATCTTGACAACACAGTTCTGGAGGGAGATGGGCCGAAAGCCATCCGCGGTGACGACATCCCCAGATTTGGGGAGCAGGGCAATGTATGCGCGGTTCAGGCCGTGAAGATCCGCACGACAATGGTAGAATTCCTCAAGGAAGGCCATGAGGTCGGGGGAAACTGTGGACCAAAAGCTGCGAAAGAAGGCGGGACCAAAGCCATCAGGCCCGGGACTACTGTCTAGCCTCATCGCCCACAATGCCTTCCGAAGCTCGTCGAGCGTAAAGGGGACATCGAGCGCGGCTAGACCAGGCACATAGTCGAACAACAGACCAGGATCCTGACGCCAGATGGGAGGGTAAGACTCTCCTAGAAGACTTGTGTAGAAGTCGCTCAGGATACGCTCCTTCCCAACGTGGCATGCGACCGGCACCCCAGCGGCATGGAGCACCTTGATCTGATTCCTGCGCAGCCTCGCAGACGCCCCAGCGTGGAAGAAGGCGGTGTTGTCATCCCCAAGTTTGCATAACTTGAAGGCAAAGCGCTGCTTCCAGTATAAGTTCAGCTGTTTGAACACACGGGAGAGCTGACGCTTGACTGCGTCACGGAGCAGCACCTCGTGGGGGGCGAGGGCACGGAGCTCTTCCACACGGTCCAAGAGGTCGATCACAGCTCGACAATTCGACACGATGACGGGGGGTCTTTTTCTGGCGCGAGCCCATTTTTTTGAGGAGGCATGGGCCCATTTTAGCATCTTGGACAAGCGGCGGCCCGCGGAGGAGAGGTGGTTCCGGGGGTCAGCCCACACAGCACAGATGTTCGCACGATATTCCTTAGAGAGGGCCCATCCGCGTTCGAACCGGAAGAGGGAGCTGATCGGGGCGCGCGAGGACGCCTCAACCAGTATGGGCACGTGATCCGAGGTCGTCCGGACGAGCGAGCGGAGACATGAGTTGAAGAACACCTGCTGCCAGCTAGGGTCGATGAAAGCTCGGTCAAGACGCACGAGTGTGGGCGCCGAGCGCCCGTTGGTCCAGGTGAAACGCCGATCAAGCAGCGGGAGTTCCTGGAGAAGGAGGTCGTCGAGTACTTCATTGAAGGAGTCCGCGGCGGAGGCATCAAAATTCCCATTGTTCTTGTCCTCCTCGCACCGAGGTAAGTTGAAGTCGCCGAGTACAAGCCAGGGGACCCCAACATCGGACGCCACGGCCCGGAGTTCCGCAAGGAAGGCGGCACGGAGCTCAAAGCGGCAGGGCGCATAGACATTGGTGACCGCGAACTGGGTCCCGTCGACGGCGAACTCGAAGAAGGAGGTGAGTGTGTACGCCCGCTGGTCATCTCTGATGTATGAGAAGGACGAGGACCGCCACGCGGTGAGCAGTCCCCCAGACGCCCTATTCGAAATTTTGAACACGAAGGAGGCGAAGCCTGGCGGGAGGAAAGCCGACGCTTTCCGAGAGGATACGTCGGGCAGCTTCGTTTCCTGAAGGCAGATCAAGTCCATCGAGTGAGCCGAAAGCCCGCGTTTGACATCGATGCATTTGTCGTCGTCGTTGAGTCCACGAACATTCCAGGAACCTAAGGCAAGTTTTTTCAGGGGGATAGCTTCCATATCTAACACAGAAGTACTCCACTAAGGTACGCACGCGGCGAGACGCGACGAGCAGTACAACCAGGCACCCCGGCACTGGCCAAAATACAAGGACATACATACGGGTAAGGGCACGCTCGTGACACAGCACGGCGACCTGTACAAATAAGCCCATGATCCAACTCAGAACAACAGCACCGTTTGTAGGAGGCAAACGCGTACGTCCTGGCGTTGGTAGCAGAATAGCTAACGCAAGTATAAACAAGACCTGGGAGATTCAGAGGAACCATGCAGAACTCGATGCAGGCACCTCCAGAAGCAGACGCGCGACTCATGGGGCACCGGTCACCACCGGGACAGCCGCAACAGCACCGTCGACGTCCTCGCCAGGCAGCTGACAGGCCTCCCCGACCGCGCGCACCTCGAGGGCGGTGAGAGGCGGCGGCACTGGGCGCGGCACGACGGCGTCCCCATCTTTCTCGGCGCGGCGCTGGACGGCCCGGGAGAGGACAGACTGGAAGAGTGCGCCACCCTTGTCCTTGATCCGAGCGCTCGCCCGCGGGCCCTTGGTCACCACAGGGACACCTGCAGCAAGCCCAGGAGGACGAACGCGCTTGCAGGCACGCGCGCGCCCGGCCATAGGGAGGACGCCGGCAGCGCCCTGGAGGCGGCCGCCACCATCTCCATGGCCGTGGAAGGGAGGTGCAGCGTCGTCGCCCGGCACAGGAGACACCGGGCCGGACTCCACGGGGCCAGTGGCACCCAGCGAGGCGAAAGCTGATGGCGCGTCGGAGACGGTCGCATCAACAAGGACATCGACGGAGACGATCGTCGCAGAGCCTTTGGCGACAGTGATCTTGTCGATGACTCCGACGGCCCCAGTCACGAGGTTGACGTGCGGCATGCCGCGCGGCCCGGGCTCGGAGGAGAAGGCAATTGCGCGTGGCACACGGAAGTAGGCCTCACTGCCGACGGCGCCATACACGAACACGTGCAGGTACGCCTCGCACACCGCAACCTGAATGCGGGGGGAGCCACGGATGCCGCCCTCCGTGATGGCGGCGAACGGGACGCCGTCGGCGCCAGAGGCCGGCGGCACATGTATCTCGACGTCCGTCTCTCCACAAGTGCGAGAAGACGAGCCCCCGCAGCAGCCACCCCTGCTGCCACCGGCGCCGCGTGCGTGAAGGAGGTTGGGCCAGTCGTATGCGTTGGCGACAGTGTTTGGAGGAGGGCCACCTCGGCCGTCAGGAGGGGGACCGCCAGGGGGGCCACCCGGGGAGCCGCCGGGGGGCCCGCCAGGGGGGCCGCCTGGGGGCCCGCCAGGGGGGCCGCCAGGACCACCGGGAGCGCCATCAGCAAACGTCCAGCGACGGACCCGCTTCACCTGAACGACTGTGTATAGGCCATCCACATTGATCATGTCCAGGTCCTGAGGAATATCGACGTAGCGATCGTACTTACACACAACGAGCACTGAGATAAACTCATTGCCCGCCATGCACAACTCGGCAACCTCCATTGGATTTCCGATGCCACCAACTGAGTGGCGGATGTGGGTGCGGTTCCAATGCTCGACGGGGTAGCCGACGAGGGAGAGCGCGACGTACCCCTGGTGCGCGAGGCGGAGGCGGTTGGGAGCTTCTTCATGACGCTCGAAGTAGACGGTGTGCTCCTGGACCGGAAATGGCCTGTCGACGGCGGCCTCGCGCGATGCCGGAGTGCGGAAGCGCACAAGGGTGGCTCCGAAAGCACCCGTGGCCGTCCTAGCCTCCATGCCGAGCGGCACCTGTAGGAGAAGCGCTTCCTGGACGATTGGCCCAGGGGATACGACCTCAGGGTCGACATACGCGAAGCCATAGTCCGCGAAGGCCGCCATGTCCACGGCCGGCATGAACACGCGGAGTCGCTCCGGGTGACACGCCGTGGCAGGAACATCCGAGTCGGTGGAGCTGTCACTCGATGACCCACCCAAGTCGAAGTGGGAGATGGGCGAGAGTGGGGCATATGGCGACGGCTGCGAGGCCGTGGGCGGCGCAGCGGCGCCCGCGAGCGGATGCGGAGTGACGGGGTACCGGCCGCCGGGGTAGCGACGGGGAGGGGGAGGGATGCGGCGGTGGCGCTCCTGCGAGGCCATTGAGGCCGGTGGCGCCGAGCAGCACCGGTCGGGGCGATTAGAGCAGCCACGCGCGCGGTGGCCGGAACGACGACAAATACGGCAACGTACGGGGTCTCTGCAATCCTTAACGAAGTGGTCCGGTGAAAGGCACCGGTAACAACAGCTTCTGGGGTTAAAAACGGGGCGACGAGGACGAGGCGGAGCTAACGGCGCCTTCCTAGATGAGTCCAGAGATTGCGGCGAGAGAGAGAGGTGAGTTGACGTTCGGCCGGGCCCAGGCGGGGTTCTCGCCACATTCGCCCACGTCCGGACCGCACGATCAGGGAGGGATGGCTGGGTGGAAGGCAAGGTTGACTCGGTAACCCGCAACGTGTCCATGCGAGCGACGCAGGGACGAGCACGCGTCGAGGGCAGTTGGGCGGTGCGCTCAGGGAGCGGCACGTCACCCTCGTGCGCAATAGAGCAGGCGGGGGCGAACGGAACGTAACGCTCCGCAGGGGCGGTTGTTCGGGGCCCACCAAGGAA
The DNA here is from genome assembly GCA_910589765.1 of Avena atlantica. Taxonomy (NCBI): domain Eukaryota; kingdom Viridiplantae; phylum Streptophyta; class Magnoliopsida; order Poales; family Poaceae; genus Avena; species Avena atlantica. The sequence continues at coordinate 403,057,360 of OU342737.1, read as the reverse complement.
CGGAACGTCAAGGGGTAACGGGCCGAACGGAAAGGTCACCCTCCGAACATGCATGTGCGGGGCCCGCCATTCGAAAATTCAGACCGTTGCACGTCGTGGGGAGGCGCGAGACGGAGCAGGAAGACTACGCCAGCGAAGATGAAGGCCGCACGGCGGCGCAGCAGCCGCGCGACAGCCGCACACGACACCGACGTCAAGAAGACCCCCGGGAGCGGTTCAGAGACATGGAACCTATCTGAGAAAGTCGAGAAGACGTGGGTAAGCCCGTTGGCGACGACGAAGGCATTGACCCGACGCTCACCGGGAAGCGGGGTTACCCAGATGTTGACGGGAGACAGGCCACGCCGCGACGCGTCGGAGGTTTCGCACACAGCGACCCGCAGCTGGCGGCGGACGCGGCGAGTAAAAGCTTCGCCGGGGCGGCGCGAGTACACGAAGCGGAAACAGCCGCGGCGACCTCTAACGGGGCCAGCATGCGGAGGTGGCAGAGGAGCGCTGCACGGGGCGTCCGGCCGAGGAGGCGAGGTGAGCAGCGTGGGCGGAAGGCGACGAGGGGTGCGCGCGCAGGGATGGGACGGACGCAGGGATGGCGTCAGGCGAGCTCCAGCGGAGGAGGCAACGGGCAGAGCGGGCCTGGGGGCCGACGAGGAGGGACTGGCACAAGCCGCAGAGGTGGCGCTCCCGACGCAAAGGGCGGCGGGGATGGGCGGTGGGCAGCTAGCTACGCGGCAGCGGCGGCGAGCTTTCTCCGGAGGCCGGGAGCGAGAACGAGAGCGAGTTCTATCCATCACACCTACTCATTGTCAGAACTATCAATTCGGCTGGTTTGTGTCTGAATTTTTTCTGTTTAAAACAGTATAGCTGGACATGATCTGACAGTGAGGTTGACACAAGGTTTCATTGGATCGTACTCGACCAAAACTTCTAGGCATAGCTGCGCGAACTTTGCACCGGCGGCATGTACTGTTGAAGCTCTCATGAATAAATCAAAGACGTCTAGGGAGGTGGGATGCCTGCCGGACACAACGCGTCGCCGGATTGCCGAGGAAGATTGTTGCCGCTAGATCGGCTGAGGCCACCAATTGGATGTTTCTTTTTTTTTGTTGCCGGTAAGAATACACTCATGGGTTCTCTGGAACACCCTAGTTATCCTCTATGATAGGTTGTGTCGACTTGATTAGTTCTGTTGAATTCGGCTGAACGGCATGACTGGTGGACTCGAGTCGGCAAAAAAAGCTCCGATGAAGTTCTCTGAATATGCTGGACTGGAGTAAGATGAAGAGTTCTGGCAGACGGCAGGATCGGCTAAGACTATGGACTCACGGTGAGACCAGGGGTTCTCACAATATCAGCCGAGCAGCAAGATCGTAGCGGACTCCGACGAAGTCAGCAAAGATCGTTGGAGACGGCGGCAGTTAGGATTAGGCGAGCGCTCCATGGAATTGAAATCACGAGAGACAATTCCTATCTTTTTATATCGCGTTGATTTGGTCGCCATATCAATTAGTAATCAGTTTCCTTCTTTTCCACGTCACGTCAGGTTGGTTTTTCTTTTGACTTGCACGTTATGTTGGTTTTTTTTAGATGAACGTCAGGTTGGTTTACCAACGATCGAGCGTGGTGCCTGTTATATTTGTGTTTTTTACTTAAGTGGTATGTTACTTACGGGTGGTAAGGTGGGATATTATTTACAACTTTAAAGGGTAAAATGGTCTAAAAAAGTGTTGGACCGGGAAAAACACTTCGTGCTTTATTATTAGATACTATATAGTAGAGAACTATATAGTAGAGACTAGCTGAATGCCCGTGCGTTGCCACAGACATATAAATATAGTGATTAGAATTTTTATTTTAGAATAAGCATATATTTTTCTTAGATTGACAATAAGCATTTTCACTACGACAACATGACACGCATAATTTTTCTAATTCTTCCCACTTTGACGACGGCAGTGTGGTACATCTCCTCCACCTGCACATCACAATACGACAAGGCATTGCATTCATTATTCTTGTGTTTGATCTTGCCATCTGTTCCATCTCTTTTCCACGGCGCCAATTTTTTCATAGCGCTGATGTAAGCAACAATCTTTGGGATTATCAGTCGTTGCTTTTTATATACAGTTGGCGGATGAACCTCAAGGTAAAAATATAAAATTGAGCCATGTCGAGCATTTCTCTTGCAGCAAAAACATCAACACACCCCAAATGTTTCGCGCGCGTAGAATAAAATTTATTTTTCTACCCAAATGAACATAATGTTTAATTCCCCTTTTTTTTCTAAACTCTCTCTTTTGGTTCCAAGAAATCAGTAAATAACGCAAAATGTTACTCTGAATTTCGGGCACCGATATTCCTAGTGTCAAACATTTTTTAAATCACTAAAAAAACACATACATCGTAAATCTATGTGTTTAGCAAACGAATTTTCAGAAAATAATTCAGAAGAATGTGACATATGGAAAAATAACTCTTATACTACTAAACTTCTGAACCACCAAAAATGGCAAGATTTGTTCTTGCAACCCTTCATTTATGAAAAATAAATAAAGTGTGCGTCAATTCATAAGAGAATTGGTCAGATCAGAATTTGATAGGAATTTTTACTGCATCCAGACAGTGCAAATTACATTTGTTTGCCGCAAGATCGGATTCACAGTCGCTATGCACTTAGGCTGCTGATGTGAAGCTACTCAGCTTCACTGCATAAAAATAAATGAAGTGCGTCACTTCATAAGAGAATTGGTCGGATCAGAATTTGATAGGAATTTTTACTGCATCCAGACAGTGCAAATTACATTTGTTTGCCGCAAGTTCGGATTCATAGTCGCTATGCACTTAGGCTGCTGATGTGAAGCTACTCAGCTTCGTTGCATAGAAATTTTACTTTGTCTAACTATATGATTTGAGGCCACATGATTAGCTTCACAATGGCTGCATAGGGATTTTATGTTGTCGAACTCTCTGATTTAAGACGATTTGAGGCCACACGTTGATGCGACCCATAATCTGTATTATATTGGCTTCGTCCAAATCCGTTCATGTATGAGTCTTCTTCCTCCCCAAATTCTCTCTCCCTTGTCTCTCAATCTCTCCTAAAAATCAAATTAGAGACAAAATTTGTGTATCAAATCAAAAGAAACTTCAGTTTGGAATCCCAAATCCAGGGCTCGTCCCATTCCATCACTTGGAATTTGATCTGAAGCTCATCAATTTGGGATCGGGCACACCTTGTTGTACAGAAGATGGGAGCAGAGAGGACACGCCAAGTACACTGCCGCGTGCCGGCAGATGGAATTGGGGCTGTGCGCTGATTTCTGCCCTGCTCCTTCACCGCAGACGGCTGCGCCGCCACGAGGAGCAGAGCCAGCCCGCGTCATGAGGAGCAGCGTGGAGGGCTCCGCTCCCTTTGCAACTTTGTTCACCGTGTCTAATAACCCTGATAGGTGTTGTCGCCCGGATGCGGTGCAGAATAACGTCGCTATGGGTGGCCGGCGCGGGGGGCGCTCGCCGGACCGTAGGATGACGGGAAGGCGACTCCCATGGTCGTCTCCGGTCGGAAAAATAATTGGGCGGACAGAAAAAGAAAGCGATGAGGCGGGGCACAGTGTCAGCTGCACGACGCATGCTCCGCCGGGTCTCTGAGATGAAGAATATGGCTGGACCATGGTGCGGGGGCGAAGACCAAGGAGGGATCGGTTCACTCTGCGGTGGCATAGGTTGTAGTATCTCCAAAACTCCAGAGGCAAACTCGTCCAGGAAAAAGACGGACGAAAATCTGGTACGAAAACCACCTTAAAAAAAACTATATAGTAGAGATAGAGACTAATTGAGTGTCCGTGCGTTGCCACGGACTTTTTTAATGAAATATAATATAGAAAGTCAACATAATTTCGTCTGGAAAAATGCTTTTGATTTTTTAATGACTACATAATTTATCTTTTGTCTGATTGTTATTTGCAAAATTTAAACATATATTGAAGCAATATTTATTCATAACATCCGCACTATTTTGATATTATATATATACACTGGAAAACCATTCTAATCGTAATGAAAAAAATCAACAATGAAAAATGAATTTAATAATCTCAGGTTGTGTACACTTCATATTTCCACATATAATACTATAGTATTAGGCCAATTCGGTTTACATGTTTGGAAAATAAATAAACCTAAACATATAAATTGTGTTTGCTGCAGACCACTGGTTGTCAAAACAATCGTGAATAAAAAAGAGATCCCATTCGGTCAATCATGCTGCACAACCACAAGCACGCATGGCTCGCCGCCTATCTCATGCGCACGCCACCGGCTCATCACCCCCCACCCCCACCCCCCCTCTTGCGCTTGTCTCCTCCATCCCCCTTTCCCCAATTGAGATTGTCGAGAAGTCTTCATTACGACAGTGTAGCAATGTTTGTTTTTCTCCCACTGTCACATGCTTTCTATTTCTTACATGTAAATTAGATGTAACAATTTCGTTTCCTGAATCTGTATTACACATGAACTTGTTGCCCATGAGTTGCTACGGTTATCGTTTATTGTATACGCATCTATCATGGGAAACCATTGGCCGGTGCTGCTTGTATCTCTCACGATGGCTAATGCATTGACGGACTCAAGGTAAGTGGTGTTATGGTGTCTGTGATGTACAGTAACAACTACCGCATGCAAGACCGGTATCGTTGCCCATAGCCTATGTCACAATGGACTGCATGCATCCAAAAAGAAGTAAATGATACCATAGCTAATCAACAACATTATATAGAGCAACAAGTAATTAAGCCTCGTTAGACGATCCATCAAAGACAGCCTAGGATGCGTTCTACCTCCTTGCCAAACCAATTGAGCCTCAACGGATGTCGATCAGGACATGGGCCTAGCCACCTCTCTTGTAATGTGGGGCTCTCCTCATCCTCGGTATCCTCCACAACGAGGTGGCTGTGGTGTTTTGCCCAGGTGATACCAGACCATATCTAATCAGGTTTGTGGGTCGGTCTTCCCGTATGCTTTATGGGCCTTTTCGATCAGTTCCTTGGAAGGATGACCTAGAAAGCGAGCACTTTGATCCTTTTTTTAATGTTTTGATCCGATTTATTTTAGATATAAGCCAACGCAAAAGCTATGGACGAAATTTTAGGAACACGATCTATGGATGACGCACTTTTAAGAAAGATCAGAATTGTGGGAAATCAGAGGAACATAATTAGATGATATATAAGAGTTACCTGCAATGTACTGGTAGTATCCACTGTAATTACATTTTTCTTCTTGCTTTTGCCTCTCTCAAGCTGCTCTTGGCAATTTATGAAGGTTTTTCTTCCGTTTCTTCTGAGCAAACTGGTACACCGATCTATGAACATTATATTCAGAAAGGCAAAAGTAGCTGTAATTTTAGTCTAGAAAAGAGACAGCATTCAGACGGATGCTCAAACCCGCAGTCCTGAATCGGGCAGAGCAGCTATGGCTAGAAACAAAATTACGTAGCAGGTAGAGGCGTAGCACCATGCCTAGATCCGCCCCTACTTTTTGGCGACATGGACTGAGGTGTTGGCTGTTGCGCCGCCTGACAACGTTCTCACGTACACCCACGCAAATCAAACTAAATTTTAGCGCCAACCACGAATCACTAACCTCAATCTGTCAGCGACGGGGAAGCGGATTTCTGGATATGGCACGTAGGTTGCCCAGGTACCGGACGTTTCTTGTTTCTGCTTGTGATTTTTGATCTGTAGATATAAATAAGAGGATGAGAGAGAGAACCCTAGCCAAGCACATAATGACATAAACCTCATTTGATCCCCAAGCGGAACCGTATATACATATAATATGATCACATGGACTGAAATCTCTTGAGCTCGATAGGCGGTGGGTGAGGTCGTCGTCCTCTGAGTCGGCCTTCTCTCCTTATCCATGGCCGCATAGATGGAGTGCACGATTGCCTGTGGCAGCTCGACCTGCTGCATGAGGCTGTTGAACCCCGTCTTGCATGGAGCGAGAGACCAAGGTGGACATGGCCTATCTCCATGTTTACGAATTGTCGACTTGAAATTGGCCGTGGTCTCCGATGCCTTCTGCAGGACGTTGCCCCTGGCGATGGAGGAATCGAGGGACTTGGAAATCCTACATATGGAGGCATTGACTTGTCGACATCTGCTGCTACGCTAGGGTTCCGATGAGATTCGATTTGACTTCGAGAGGAGGCTGCTGTTTTGTTCCCTGGGTGGGAGGAAGGAGGCGTCTCCCTCTTGGATCCGTTTTGTTCTCCTCACATGGTCACACACGTCTCCTGATTTCTTTCCCAATCCGATCCCTTTCTCCAAATTCATTTTTTTCTCATAACGTGGACGATGGAAAGGTTTGGGCCCGGGTATTTTTAGCCGATCGAGTCTGTTGGATATTTTTACGGATCGACAAACGACGGAGGGACGACGGACGATGTACGAAGCGAAAACCACCGTAAGCAAAATTATATAGTAGAGATAGATAGATATAGATAAATATTTTGTGCGTGCTACTGGCAGGCTCCAGTTATAATGTTTGGGGTCCCTATTTTTGGATATATAAATAGTTCATGCGGGGTAATTAGACACGGATTATATGGTGGTGTTGTGGTTAGGTGGATTTATTTAGAGGATTAGGTCACTAGTTCGATCGTCAGGTTTTTTTTTCCATATTATTCCTGCGTTTTCCAATCCAGTCATATTCGTCTATGACCTTTTCGTGTTAGGACACTATGACCTTTTTGATAAAATTGGTCGTTATTTTTAAGGTTTAGACCCTCCTAAATTTTGTACGACCAACTGGTTTAGAATGATTATAGATCTATGACAAAAAAATTATGGTCGTTAAAAAATGTCACTAGTCACCAGATTTCTTGTAGTAGGTATTTCTCTTCAGGATGCGGCGCCAGCGATGATGGCGTTGCAAACGGGTTAGTCCCATGAAATTTTCTAGCCAGAGTTCATTTTGTAAAATTGTTTTAAACATGGGTTATTTTGGTTCAAATTCCCTACTTGGGATGACTAGCGCGCATCCCTCCATGCCTCAAATCGCAAGCTACAAGTTCGATTTATTACAGTTTGCTTATTCTTTAAAACAAGCTTTATACCTTGATATATTAATATAGCAACCAACCGATAGAACGTTCAAACAATGTTGGGACAGAACATCACAAGCCAAGTCCAAATGAAAAAACAAGAAGAATGGAAATAAAATAAAGCCGACATCAACGATACAACGAGAACGAAGGTAACTCTCACCGTTGCGTCCTCCAGAAAAGTACCACCACATGTCTAGCATTCCAAAGCGCCGCGTACCAAGCAACACCTCCAAGAAGGGGGGTGATGACAACGACACTGCTGTCTAGACAGGTCCTAAGGTTTCCTCAGTACGCCACGGGAGGTGAGAGAGAGATACACCCGACGCCCTTTAGGGAGGACGGTGATATCCAAGGGCGTCAACATATCAGTGTCAAAGTGACAAGGATTTCTCTCAACCTATCAATAAAATCGCCCTCCCGGACACTTTGTAATGCTCCACCAAGCTCGTCGCCCACGCGCACGCGCCACCACGGTCTTGAAGTCACCACCGCCATCACACCGTGAGCCATAGAGCGAGGCCGGTAATACCGAGAGAGCGAAAACCTCGTCGAATGTGGTATAACATTAGCACCGCCCGAAGGCGGTAGCCGACCGGATATAGCGGCAAGACAAACCAGACCCTCCTAGCCGAGCCGAGCCCAAATAGGCTCGTGAAATCTCACCGCTATACTGCAGAAAGGGTGCCACCGTACACACCAACCCCAACACCAGGTCCAACTCCATCATCCACGAGAGGATCCGCCACCTCGGTAAATCCCAGCCACAAGATAAAGCGAGCAAGTATGGCTCGATGATCCACCAGATTTTATCTTACCTTTACTTATAGCTGATGTAATTGTGATTTTAGATAAATAAAAGGTTTGAGCTATTCAAAAAGAAAATGTCTCGTAAAAAATGTGAAGTGAGGGGCCTGGCAAAGGCGCGCATCAGGGTCTAGTACTACGATGATTGATCAACTACTTGTTTGCTAGTTCTGTGTTAATGGATCACACTAGCCTCACATCATGAGAAGTACCGCTGAGAGCATGTCCAGAAAAGGCAAGATGCAACAATCACCAATTTTTAACACTGAAACCTACCTGTTACCAATATGAGGATGATTTTCTGAAAAAGGATATTTTAAAATCCTTGATTCTCGGAGTATAAAACTATAAATATACTGTGATGACTGGTCAACTACTTGTTGACTGAAACTTGCGTTGCTATCTGTGTGTTGATGGATCAAACCGAAGACTCCTAATCTGAAGTTACTTGAGACATGTTTGCAGATTAACACTTGCAAATGAAATCAGACGTGTATGATTGGAGAAGACAAGTTGAAGAGTATTCTAACATAATTTCCAGAAAAAGGAAAAGATACATCAATCACGAATTTTGAACAATGAAGCGCCTATTGTTTCTCGCCGGTTCACTACTGTAAGAATCCACAATACAAAACAGCTCGTAGAACCGGTCGCCTTAAATGTACCTCAGGAGCTGCATCTGCAAAGATCAGTGTGCTATTCTTGTATAACTCCTGTCCAAGGGTGTCCGACTCAGCGATTGCTTTGTCAAATGCCTGCAGCTGCAGAGAATAGTTAATCAGTTATAGAGATATCAATGACCTGGCATACAAGGTAGGATACAACATAGTATTGCTGTTATTTCGGGAGAAAGAACTGCACATATGCTAAATAGTTATCGTCGTGAAAATGCAGACGACGGGTTTATTATTCCACAAGTGACATGACAGGGTTCTCAAAGACCATTCACCAAGCATGCACTTTAGAATTAAGAACTAGGTACATTGCATAACGACACTGTCTGCGGTCTATAATCTACTACATTATATTCTGAGGCAAAAAGGGCCAATGTCCACATATCAAAGGAAAATTTAAGTTCTTACGTTTGTAGACAATGACATAATCATCAAGAGAACAGAAATAAGCATGTAGTGTAGTAGACATGTTCCTTGAGAATAAGCTGCCGAGTCAAAGTCTTATAGGATGAGTAAGAGCCAGTTAGACCACAAACAGTAAATTATATTTAAAACTAATTTTGAACATAGACCAGTCAAGTATTACTAATGGATCATCAGATGCAGGAACATGCTGAGTAGACCATACTACCACTGTCAGGGCCTTTCTCCCAAAAAAGAACAGATCGCATATAAGTGTTCGACAGATTCACCTACCTCACATAATGACTCTCTTATAATAAAGGTTATAAAGATGTGGGCAAATGAATGTTACATTATGAAGCATAAAGCCTTTTTTTTCTGCTGAAGTCTCAGAATGAGATTGAGCATGGCTCGTTGCTTTCCAGACTTTGGAAAGTTATCCAACATAACACAACTGAAAACAGCATAGGCATCGATAACCAAAAACACATAAACATGCTGAGCAGAGCATAAAGCGGCAGTAACCATGGAGAGGTTGATGCCTGAACAAGGATAAATAGAGTAGCCACACAGCACACCACCTTAATAGACTTGGCCATGCTTCCAACACAAAAGAACAGAACCACTCTTATATAGAGGCAGAGTTCGAAAAATTCAGTTTGCTTAGGACATGTCTTGCTTAAATAAGCTATACTGACATAGTGAAGTACATGATGGGTAATTCCTAGTAATGAATAATACCAAGGCTCAAATACTATTTCTAGCCAGCATATTTGTCAACATCATGATGTTCATCCTCCATTTCTCCTCAAAGGCATCAGATGCATGGCCCAAACAAAAGAACCCCAAATACGTAGTGAGTTCATCCTTGCAGATATATTTAGTTAAAACTCATAATAAGCAACTCACTTAGATGCAATAGATATAATTGCTTCCATCGTTTCATAGTAAGGACACAGTAAGCTGCTCGTTCATGCTTTCAAGAAGTCCGGTAGCCATGTTATATTCTTATTCCAATTAGGAAGCAATATACAGAAAAGGTAGCAGACTAAGATGTGAATGGTAAATTAAAACCTTCCCTAACATGTTACTGGCGCTCAAACATTAATCGACACGGATCATATGCAAATTTGGTGGGACATAGATGCCTTTCCTGCTGTGAAATGAAATTGTGTTCATTAATTGACCCTAGCATGGCAATAAATGAAAACAATTCCTTGCATAGCCCTAAACCTTAAACCCTACTTTCATTGTTGGACAAGTTCAGATAATAGGATAAAACGATTACTTTCAACATGAACAATTAAGACAGCAGCAACCGTAAATAAATTTACCACATCACATACTCGGTTTTGACAACAACGGAGGGAAGCCGAAGTACGAGTAAATACTGTCAAGATTGCAGAGTGGTCTTTTCCTACAAACCTTCATAGTTTCAGAAGTCTGGACATCTAGCGAAAAGATATGTTCTTTAGTAGAAACCCATGCATCTTCCGTATACATTCTGGCTCTAAGGAATAAGAATCCGTCAGCTGCACCTGATGAGGTGATACGGAAATACTTGCCAGGCAATGGTATAATTTTCTCCAGCTGCCATTCCATGCAAGATTCGGTCGAACACCTCATGGGCGGAGGAGGTGACGAGGTTGTCCGGGCGGTCGTCGGGCAGGGCAGAGGAGGTGAAAGGGCATGTATGCCCCCATGTGTGGTTTTGGTAATTAATGACAATCTCTATGGACTAATGTGTAAATTGAGTTTCACTTGTAGGTTTGTCCATTGGCATCGCTTGGGCCATGTGTTGGTCTCAAGGTTGGAAGATGAAGAAATGTCCAAGGGCTTTGTGCCCATTGGAATCGGCTTTGTGCCCATTGGAATCATGAAGAAAGAAGGAGCTTGAAGGTCGATCAAGGCATGTGCAAAGAGTTGCATCAAGATGGATCAACCTCAAGTAGGGATGAAGAAGGGCGAGCTCAAGATGCGCCATCTCTAGAAGATCTCATGCTTGAAGCTTGCCATCGTCGTGCTCATGGAATGATGAAGACAAGTTCAAAGAAGAGGTTTCCAAGAAAGGTGTTCCCACTATAGAAGAACAAGACGGTCTACATCAAGTTCAAGTGGGATGCTCAAGGCAAAGGTATGTTCTTGATAGGGCTTTTCTTTTGCCGGTCTCGTATTGTTAGTTGGGAGACCGGGTTTAGGATAGATAGCCGTGCTATCAAGAGGGGCTCTCAAGCGGGTGTCTCGTCTGCATCGTTCGGAGAGAGCTCAAACCTTTGCATTCATAGCATCATCTTTCTTGTTTTTTTTTGTTCTTGTCCATGAGAGGATCTAGAGCTTGTGGTCACCATCATAACAAGCTCTAGCTCATCATCTAAGGATTTCACTTGCATATCTTATTGCGGTTTTTGATCTTGCGAGTTTTCCGGCTCCACACCTTGGGGGATAGCTCACATATATATTCATGATATTTTCTCCCAAGGTGATACCCAATATTTTGACTTTTTGTTGGATTCTATTCGCCGTTATCTTTCCAACAAAATTGGTTTCATCCCGTTTGGAGTTCGGATGCAAAAGTTATTGCGTTTCTGGTTTTCTGGTTTCTGAAATTTCCCTGACCGGAAGTTCCGGCTTCCCACCGGAAGTTCCGCTAGGGCATCTTTGCCGCCGAAAGTTCCGGTGGAAGTTCCGGGTCTTCTTCCGCTCATGTTCAGTAACCTTCTGTTTTGGATGTGCTATTTGTCGGAACTTCCGCCCAGGCGCAGGAACTTCCGGCCAGATTCGGTTCGCGACCCATAAGTTTCGCCCCTTGTTCCGCTCCAAGTTCCGGTGGTGGCTCAGAACCTTCTGTATTGAAGTGTTCTATTTGCCGGAACTTGGCCGAAACTTGCGTCGGAAGTCCACCGGAACTTCCGGTTTGTTTTGACCGGAACTTCCGGTTGCGCTTCTGGAGCGGGCGTCAACGGTCTGATGACCGTTGGAGCCAGGCTGGGCGGAACTTCCGCCCAAAGCCGGAAGTTCCGGCCAGATTCGCTTTTTTCTGTTTCTCGCTCCACAGTTTTTGACCGTTGGCTATGTGCCACCGGAACTTCCGGCCTCCCATCGGAAGTTCCGGCCAGGTGCCGCGAATGCCCATAACGGGCAGATCTGGGAGCCCTTTAAAAGGGGCTCCTCTTCCCCTTCGTGGACATAGCTTTTCTTCTTGGTTCTTGGCTTTCTCTCTCTCCTCCATTGTCAACCTTGAAGAAGCTTTCCCTCTCCCTTTCCCCTCCTATGTTTCTTGCATCTTTTTGAGGGATTTGAGAGAGGAGATCTAGATCTACAATCCCCCCAAGTCAAATCCCTTCTTTGTGAAGGAATTATTGGGATCTAGATCTTGGAGAGTCTTGTGTTCTCCTCTTGTGTTCTTCCTCCCTTATTCCGCCAATAGCTTTTGTAGCTTTGTTGGAATTTGGGAGAGAAGGACTTGCCCTTGCATATGGTGCATAGGTTTGAGTTCTACTCTTGTGTTCTTCCTCCCTCATTCCCCCAATAGCTTTTGTAGCTTTGTTGGAATTTGGGAGAGAAGGACTTGCCCTTGCATTTGGTGCATAGGTTTGAGTTCTCCTCGGAGATTCGACGAGTTCAAGCTTGTGTGCTTGTTTCTCTTGGGTTCCTTGGAACCCTAGACGGTTGTGTGGTTGGATTGTTGACCTTTTGTGGTCTTGTTGACCTTTTGTGGTCTTGTAGCCTTTTGTGGCATTGTTGGCCTTTTGTGGCTTTGTTGTTGGGAGCCTCCAATTGAGTTGTGGAGTTAGCCCCAATCTTGTACGGGTTCGGTGACCGCCCTCAAGCGTCCCATAGTGGAGCAAGTGCCCGCCTTTTGTGGTGCGCACTTGGGAGAATAGGGTGAGCCTTTTGTGGCGTCGGTGAGTTGCGTGCTTCCGCATCCGGGGTGAGGCCTTGTGTGGCGTTGGGTGAGCATCGAGCCACCACACCTCGAGGTGAGCCATTTGTGGCGTTCGAAGAGCATTGCGCCATCTCACCTCTCCAACGGAGACATAGCTTCTTTGGAAGTGAACTTCGGGAAACAAATCTTCGTCTCCGCGTCCATTGGTTATCTCTCAACCGAACCCTTTACTTATGCACTTTACATTGTGATAGCCATCGTGCTTGAAGTATTTATACCTTGCTATCACCTTGTTGCTTGTATTGCTTAGCATAGCTTGTTGGTGCACCTAGGTGAACTTAGTGGCTAGGTTTTGTGCTCAATAAATTAAACGTTAGTTTTATTCCGCATTTACTTGAGCCTAAACCGTAATAATTTTAAAAGCCTATTCACCCCCTCCCTCTAGGCGACTTCCTTTGTACTTTCAGGAGGCGTCGAGGGCGACGGTGCCTGCCTTCTGTAGCCTTCCCAGCCTCCGACGGCTTGAAGTTGCCGCGAATCGACGGCGACTGAGCCCGATTTGCTCCAAATAGGGGCGGTGACCGGCGAAAACGAGCTCGCCCCGTCGATTCCGGTGACGGCGAGAGGCGGCGAGCGAGGGTATAGGTAGGCCGAAGGGCGGCGGAGGGACTGGGGTGGGGGCGGCGGGTTATGGGGGTCGCCAGCGGCGACGCCGGCGGGAATGGGAATCGGTGGGTCGGAAGGCGGGAGGTTTTCTCGGAAGTGGCCTCGGAGGAGTAAATTTAGGAGTCGGCCGCCACTTTTACTCCTCCGATGAGTATAATTTTACTCCTCTAACCGTTTTAGGGATCGGTTAGGTGCGGCATCTACCAAATTTTACTCCTCTAACCGATTTTAGGAGATCGGTTAAAGATGCCCTAACATGTTACTGGCGCTCAAACATTAATCTACACAGATCATATGCAAATTTGGTGGGACATAGATGCATTTACTGCTATGAAATGAAATTGTGTTCATTAATTGACCCTGGCATGGCAATAAATGAAAACAATTTATTGCATAGCCGCTATCCCTTAAACCCTACTTTCATTGTTTGACAAATTCACATAATACTCCTACATTCAACATGAACAATTAGGACAGCAGCAATCATAAATAAACTTACCTCATCATATGCTCGGTTTTGACAACGACGGAGGGAAGCCAAAGTACGGGTAGATACGGTCAAGCTTGCAGAGTGGTCTTTTCCTACAAACCTCCGTAGTTTCAGAAGTGTGGACATCTAGCGAAAAAATATGTTCTTCAGAAGAAATATTAATCCTCAACCAGGAACTAAGAAGCGCATCTTCCGTATACATTCTGGCTCTAAGGAATAAGAATCCGTCAGCTACACCTGATGAGGTGATACGGAAATACTTGCCAGGCAATGGTATAATTTTCTCCAGCTGCCATTCCATGAAAGATTCGTCATTATTTTTTTGAATGCTATGATGGACAGCAAGCGAACATTCGGTATTTTGATCAGCAACGAGAGAAAACACCTCAAGGGCTTCTTCTCCTCTACCCGCTACAACGTAACAGTGGCATCTGGGCAGGTGAGGCCGATTTAGAAGTTGAGTATGGTAACCTGTCAGAAAGTTGACAGTAGAAAATTCCATGCTGCGCGTGTCCAACAAAAGCAGCTTGTCTGGTTCAATCCAAAGTCCCGTCCAGTAGACGTAGCCGTGTAGGTGATTGCAATCATCGGACATGTCATAAATAGGATGAACTTTTCCCAAAGAAGTCCATCTGAGTGACGCAGATATACACCAATGTCCAGTCACGGAAGAGAAGACGAATGCGACCAATTGGCTTCTGTGGAATGCCAGATAGATAACTTTGAAGGACATCTCTCGTCGTCATCCTCGCCGATGGGAGCGAGCATGCTCTTGATTTGAAGGAGTTTCTCTTCCGGGACGGCTAGATCCTCGGGCATGGGTGGAATCAGCACGTAGCGCCGTGACAGCGGATCACAAACCGCAAGGCTAAACATATAACCAGATCGGCTGCCCAGGAGGAGCACGCGGCCATCACGGGTGTCAAGCGGTTTCCAGTGCCCCTCCCTGGGCTCGGGGACGAAGGAGTAGGTGAAATCGGCTGCGTCGGCGAGGGCACGGGCGAGCGGGGCAGAGGGGTGGGGCGCCTCGGCTGGGTGGAAGCCACTTTCTCCCACGAATCCCAGGAGCGGTGGCGGGTGGAGTTTGCGGTAGCGGCGGAGGAAGGAGCCGTCGGTGATGATGTGGCGGAAACGGGGGCAGGCGGTTGAGGCGCGGGCGAGCGCGGCTGGGGTGGGCAGCCGGAGGAAGATCGCCTCCAGGAGATCCTCGACTAGGTGTGGCGCCGGCTGGGACATGGCGAGAGAACCACGGACCACCGCTGGTGTGCGTGGAAGGGGATTGGTGGCTAGGGTTTTCGGAGGACTGTGAATGAGAGTCCGCAGTGCGTGTTTTTTTTTTTTTTGAACATGCCGCAGTGCGTGTTAAACCTGAAACCCAGCTTGACAAAGACCTACCGTCGCTGCCGAAGCTGAATTTTGGTGGTACGGGCTCCTAATTCCAGTCAGGTACTGGAAAAGCTCCCTTCATTTTTAAATTCAAAAAACATGTTTGAATTTAAAAAAATGAAAATAATTTTGGACATAGTTAACTTATATCCTAAGAGCATGCACACTCGGAACGTGAAATTACTTGTATTACAGGCTACACAAAAATAACAGAATCTGATAAGATCTAGAAATTTGAAAATATGCATACCTAGATCCATATGTTTGTCATTTTTGTGTAGCTCAGAATACAAAATATTTGAAATTCCCGGTAAGAAAAGTATTTGAGATTGATATTTTACACGTTTATAAGATACATTATTTTTTAAACACCCATTAAACTCAGAAATACGAACTATTTTTGAATTTCTGAAGACAACTGGATCATTAGAACTCGGAAACCGAAAATCACCTCTATCATTCTAGGGGGCGCTGCTACAGCAAGCGAATGAAATCAATTTTATTTTGCTGCATGCACGTCAACTTCGGTTGTTATTTCTCAATATCTCTCATTTCCTCCATAAATGCCGAGCATGAGAACATCTATCTGGAGTATGGTCGAGTGTTTTTGCTCTATACCACATATACTACAGTACTTCTATTCTAATGAATTGTCGCAGAAACAGCGTCGGCCCTGGGCCTGTACAGTCGGTGTATTGACACAGGGCCCCCGATAGCTAGGGACCCATCAGGAACGCACATGCACGCTGTTAGATCTAGTCTGACCATGGTAGATGCAATGTAGGGTTCGAACTCGTAGATCGGAGAGGGAGAGAGAGAGAGATCGGAGAGGAGAGGTACTACCTACGCCCTGGCTCGACAAGCACGAGCCAGAGGGGATGCCGGAGCTAGTCCCAGAGCTAGAGCTGCCGTCATTAGCCATGAGAAAAGGTCGACGGCGTGGGTGTGCGGTGGTGGCGGTGCTTCCCGTCGACTCACGCTAACCCTAGATCGGTAGGGGTGTAGGTGGGGTGATTGGCACATCGGACCACCTCGTGACGCGTGCTGCCAGCCCCCACCACTTTATAAAGCGCGGCGATAGGGTCCCACCAACCAGATAGGGTTGGGCGCCCCCGATCAGGGCGCGGATAGGGGCGTGACAGGCCGTTGGGCTCTGTCACATTGAGATCAATCTAACATTCTCCCCCTTGATCTCGACTTTAATTTTAACTTTGTACTTTACTCATTTCATCACAGATCGATACATAGAGCATGTTTCATCGTGTCAGCTCAATTGCCAATAGAATCAGACAACCACTATATACTTTTCTGTTTTGAAACAAATCCTGTTACTTTTGGGCCTCTGTAGTCCAGGAGTCATAGGCTTTCCATTAAACCCATGCCGGCTATGTGTTCCTTGAACACATTGGGTGGTAAGCCTTTCGTTAGCGGATCCGAAAGCATATCCTTTGTCCTTATATGCTCGAGTCTTATAGTTTGATCCTGGACTTTGTCCTTCACAACATAGTACTTTATATCTATAGACTTTGTAGCATTACTTGACTTGTTGTTGTGAGCATAGAATACTGCGGGCTCGTTGTCACAGTACATCTTTAGTGGCCTGCTGATGCAGTCAACCACTTTCAAGTCGGGTAAAAATTTCTTTAACCATAACGCCTGTCCCATGGCCTCATAACATGCTATAGATTTTGCATACATCGTAGATGATGCAACTATTGACTGTTTGGCGCTTCTCCACGAAATAGCACCTCCTGTGAGAGTAAAGACATATCCTGTCGTGGACTTTCTGCCGTCTTTGTCTCCCGCAAAATCTGCATCTGAATACCCTTTTATCTCTAGGGAATCAGATCTTTTATATGTTAGCATGAGGCCTTTTGTGCCTTGCACATAACGCAAAACTTTCTTTACCATCTTCTAGTGCTCTATGTCTGGATTCTCTTGATATCTACCGAGTATCCCGGTAATAAAAGCTAAGTCAGGGCGAGTGCACACTTGTGCATACTGTAAGCTTCCAACAGCCAAAACATATGGTACTGATTTTATTTGATCGATCTCATATTGGTTCTTTGGACATTGGGATTTTCCAAAACTATCGCCCTTGACTATGGGAGCAGGTGTGCATTACTTGCATGCATATTGTATTTCTTTAGAATCTTTTCACAATACGCTTTCTGCGACAGTCCTAACACTCCATTCTTTCTATATCGGTGAATTTCTATGCCCAAAACATAAGAAGCTTCACCAAGGTCTTTCATGTCAAAATTTGATGACAAGAAATTCTTTGTCTCTAGTAGTAGACTGACATCACTTCTAGCAATCAAGATGTCATCCACATACAGAATTAGGAAAATATATTTCCCACTTTTGAACTTTGCATAAATGCAGTTGTCCTCAGTATTCTCTTTGAATCCAAATCTTTTAATTGTATCATTAAACTTTAAATACCACTGCCTAGAGGCTTTCTTTAACCCATAAATGGATTTCTTTAGGCGGCATCCCATATGTTCCTTCCCCTCCATAAAAAAACCCTTGGGTTGTTTCATGTAAACATTTTCTTCTAAATCTCCATTTAGAAATGCCGTCTTAACATCCATTTGATGTAACTCTAAATCAAAATGTGCAACTAGTGCCATGATGATTCTGAAGGAGTCCTTACATGAGACCGGAGAAAAAAGTCTCATTGTAATCTACCACTTCTCTTTGCGTAAAGCCTTTTGCCACAAGTCTAGCTTTGTACTTTTCTACATTCCCATTGGAGTCATACTTTGTCTTGTAGACCCATTTGCATCCTACTCTTTTGGCTCCTTTAGGAATTTCCTCTAAGTTCCAAACATTGTCGGAACTCATCGATTTCATTTCATCTTCCATTGCCTCCACCCACTTGGCTGAGTGAGGGCTACTCATGGATTCTTCATATGAGGTAGGATCGCCCTCCATATGAACTGTGTTGTAGACTTTGCAGATTTATTTTGAAATGGCTGGTCTTCGTTCTCTTTTAGACCTTCTGAGTTCATCAGACTCTTGCTCATTTTTTGTCTCAGGTTCTGGCACATTCTCAGTATGTGGATGTTCTGTCTCTCTTTCGTGCTCAATAGTGGGTTCAGATGGCTCCTGATAGACAGGTTTCGAACTTTCTCCCATTGTTGTCACATGTGGAGTCACAACAGGTGTCGGCACCACAACCTCAGGGGCTGTAGATGGTGGCACAACAGGTAGCGAGAAAAATGGCTCCTGAGTCATCGGATTAGGTGCATGTACCCTCTTCTCCTCAAGATCAATTTCCCGAGCTACCGTGCCCCCCTCATCAATTCGTCCTCCAAGAAGACAGCATGTCTCGTTTCTACAAACTTCGTTGTCAAGACAGTAGAAACGATAGCCTTTTGATTTATTTGGATAGCCAATGAAGTGGCAAGATACTGTTTTGGGGTCTAACTTTGCAATATTTGGATTGAAAACTTTTGCCTCAGTTGGGCTGCCCCAGACCCTAAGTGGTGCAGAGAGGGGACTCTGCCTGTCCACAATTCATACGGCGTTTTGGGCACCAACTTACTTGGTACTCTGTTGAGAATGTGAATAGCGGTTTTAAGCGCCTCCATACACAATCCCAATGGGAGGGTAGAATATCTCATCATGTTGCGCACCATATCCATAAGGGTACGGTTACGCCTTTCAACTACTCCGTTTTGTTGAGGTTCGCCCGACATAGAATACTGGGCGACTATTCCATTTTCCTGTAGGAACCTTGCAAAGGGTCCTGGTACTTGACCATATGGAGTATGCCGACCGTAGTACTCCCCCCACGGTCGGACCGGACTATCTTAATTCTTTTATCGTGCTGATTTTCTACTTCAGCTTTGAAAATTTTAAATTTATCCAATGCTTTAGATCTTTCTTTAATTGGATAAATATAACCATACCGGGAGTGATCATCCGTGAATGTTATGAATGAATCATAGCCATCCACACTTTTTACCAGAAACGGTCCACAAATATCAGTGTGGATTATTTCTAGTGTAGCTATACTTGGGTTTGCACCCTTTTTAATTTGTTTTACATACTTTCCTTTAATGCAATCTATGCATTGCTCGATGTCTGAGAACTCTAACGGAGGAAGAATGTCATTTTTAACGAGGCTTTCTATTCTTCCCCTCGAAATATGGCCTAATCTGCAGTGCCATAACTTCGTTGAGTCAAGAGTTTGCTTTCTTTTCTTTTGTTCTTTGTTCGACAAGGAAACTTGTTCATTCACATCACACACAGAAAATACTTTCTCATGCAAAGATAATAAATAAAGCTTGTCATGTAGTGAAGCAACACCCACACAAGTATCTTTCAACCAAATGGCACATTTGCCATGTCCAAAATAACACTCATACAAGTATTTGTCCAAGCACGACACACTTATTAAATTTCTATGGATGGAAGGAACAAATAAAACATCCTTAAGCAAAAGAGTAAAGCCATCAGCCAGCTCCAGAGGAATGTCGCCAACAACCTCCACTCTGCTTGAATCCCATTCGCCACTTCAATGAGTCTTTCTCTTTTGGCAAAATCCTTGTCGAATGGAACCCCTGTAAAGAGTTGGCAACATGAACAGTTGCACCAGAGTCAATCCACCAAGTAGATTTAGAAAACTTTTCATACAAGGATTCATTTACAAAAGATACTATGTCTTTACCTTTTTCGCCATTATGGACTTTAGCCATATTGGGCAATCCTTTTTGTAGTGGCCAACCTTCTTGCAATGGTGGCACTGGTCTTTATCCCCACGGGTAGACTACTGATACTGATGCTGGTGCTGTAGGGGGGCCTTGCCATGAGGCTTGGAAGGTGAGCCACCATGGTTACTGTTGGTGAAGTTCCTCTTCCTATTGTCTTTCACGTAGTTCAAGTAACCACTGTGAATGGACTTAAGCCTTTCTTCCTCTTGAGAACACATCCCTATGGTCTTTTCAATGTCCCACTTTTCAGGGGACATGTTATAGTTGATGACGAAGTTCTCGAACTGTTGGGGAAGAGAGGCCATGACAAGGTGCACCAGAAGAGCAGGCTTGAGCTCGAGGTCCGCATCCATGGGCTTTAACTTAGCCGCCATGTTGGACATCCTCAAGATGTGCTCTCTAATGCTATGTGGCCCTCCCGTATACTTTTCTGTCACCAGCTGTTTTAGCAGCTGGGTTGCATACATCTTTGAAGAGCCAGTAAACTAGCTCTTTATCTTTGAAAGGTACTCACCAACAAAGGCACACTCTTCAATTGAGCCCACTATTGTGTTCTTGACAAAAGCCAAGCACTTCTTGTTTGCATTGACCCACTTTTGGTTATCTATTGAGTAGGCCAGCTCCAAAGGAGCATGGTCTCTCTTTCTCTTTTAAAATGCAGCACTTTCCTCAGCATCACCCCTCACTGGGTCCTCAGGCTTGACTGACTATTTAGTATCAACAATCCAGTCCACCTCGGCGTAGACAAAGGCCATATCAACCTTTTTCCTCCATTCGGAATAGTTATCCCCTCTGAGCAGTGGGATATCCTTCAGGCATCTCATGAGGTTGAGACCTCTTGAAAACCACAAAAGATGTGAGATAACCAAAAACAACTGTATGTATTAATCCAACGTTGGTATAAATTAAGCATGCAATTGTGTGTGCCATTTAAAATTACATCACCGTTGGATAAAGATAAAATTAAATGCACCTTTAATACATAATGAAAGGGATCATGATCATGTTTATTAATAACATTGGTCAATTTAATAACATGGAGCATGATCAACTTTTAATTACTTTGTCACATCTTTTAAAACAAAATTTAATACACTCTTATTGCATTCTAGCAATTTAAAACAACTATTTGCAGCGGAAACAATTATTACAACTTTCATAAAACCTTTAAATTTTACAGAAAAAATCTACCTCTATTCCATTCTCTAGTCAAATATTCACTTGAAATAAATTGACTAGAGAAAACTGTGCAAAAAACTATCAAAAAATTGATGAAAAACATCAAAAAATAGCTTTTGTAAATAAAAATAAAACGAAACTAACTGGCTGCAGCCCAGCAGTGTAACACCCTCGCCTGATAAGGTTGAGTTCATGTGTATAGTGCCAATCCCTGGATCGGTTCACTGGCACACACAGTACAAAATGATACCAAATATAATTGTGCATCATAAATACAACGAATATGATCCAAATTTTACATTATTATTCAAGTACATAGCGGAAAACGAATACAAGGTAGATCTCCATCCTTCAAATGTGCCACAGGCGAACAATTGTTGAGTGGAGTCTCGCGACCTATGAACGATCACTCAGATACGATATAACCTGCAACATGAAACGTTACAGCCACAAATGGTCAATACATTGAATGTGTGGCAAGTAGGCTAAAGTGGTTAACAACAGATCTATCAACTACATGCTTATTTGGCCAAGTGGAGTTCAGGCTCATTTGCATAAAGCAACAGTTTTATCCTAACATTTGTAACAAAGTAGTTTTCCAATACGATAAATAGGACACTCTGGTTCACTCCCAGGTGCTCCTACCCAATTATGTTCACCCAACAAGTTTTAAGTAATTAAGAAATAAGGATGATTGAGAAATATCATAGCATCAGTATCAGGTCGCTCAAATTGTCCATAACCGGGGACACGGCTAATCGATTAGTTTATACACCCTGCAGGGGTTAGTACACTTTACCCATGTGACTTGGCCAGCCCAGCTCGTACCACCACTCTCATATTGGGTGATGATAGGGAGAAGTCCAAGAAGGAATCGTTCGGGAAGTAGCTCCCCAAACCTGACACGCACCGGTCCAACCTACACTATCTACATCTCTGGATACGTGGGTTCGAGTTACCACAACCTACTGAGTTTAACCAACCGCCCATTTCATTATTGGCACATGGTTGTACACGTAAGTTACCAAATAAAGAAACCAATCCTTTCTCAGTGTCCTGGGCGGCATTCCCCACCATAATCCACACTCGATGACCCAATCAATGCCATTCCGCCCAGGTGGTTCATTAAAACATGTTGGTTTGTCATTTAGCAAAACATAAGCCTTTCAAAACATATAACTTTTCATGATGTGATTCCCTTCCTCGTCTAAATAGCATAGCTAAGCAATCTACCAATATGATGGCTCATAAACAAGGAATACTAGGGAATAATATGGGATATAGCATAGCATATACACATCAATTCCTACAAATGCAATTCTACAAAAGCATCTACAATGCATAGGAAAACAATAGGACATTTATGACCAAGATAGCACCACTTGCCTTTGTTGTAGATGTAGTCGATTAGATAATCCTTACAATTATATTGGCCTCTTTCGTAATAACCACAATACTTGCAATCATAGTAGTTGCAATCACAGTAGTTGCACTCCTCGCAATCGAACGTTTGAAGCAAACACAACAAACACCATTCAAAACATTGCAAACATACAACAGTGCAACATTACAAGAAATCAATGATGAACAGATGCATGCATGACGATTTAATGAGTCACAATGGTTGCATTTAGTGTTCTGAACATAGTTAGATTACATGATGCATGTGGAAAGTCATTTAATGCACTAAAGATTTTATTACTAAAGTTGTATCGATTTAATATGGTATATACCACTTTAATTGAACTAAATATGTTTATGTCGTATTAAATTGTGAACTAGATGCTACTGGATAGAGGTAATGCAATTTAGAGACAGTGGCAATTTGAATCACCTAAAAAGGAGTTATAGATATTTTCCTATGATTAAAACACTATTTCAATGGGTTTAAATATTTCGGTATGAGTTTCTGTTTTAACAGTACCAAATAATTTGTCATGCAATTTCTCTGTATAGATATTGTCAATACAAATAGCACTTGGATTCACCCTAATCGGAGTTATAGATATTTTTGTATGATTTAAATAGTGTTTAATGGGTTTTAAATGATTCGTATAGTTTCTGTTGTCTAAAAATCAAACTAAAATTATATCTGTAATCTCCACGGAATTGTGATTTCAGGGACATATTATTTGTATTTTTCTGAATAGTATTTATTTTCTTATGAATTTATTACTCTAAATAAGCCATTAAACCATTTAAATTTTCATGGCAAAACCTTATAGTCAAAGGCTAAACTAATTGCATATTGATGATCTACATGGAACCAGCTTTCCATCGGTATATCATTTATATTTTTGTGACAAGCAATTAATTTACTATGAATTTAATGATTTATAAAGCCATTAAAACTAATTAAATTGCTACGGGTTAAATAATCGTCAAAGGCTAGATCCAACCAGATATTATTAATGTACATTACAGTAGCTTCAATTTTATATATTGTTCATATTTTTCGGAGTTACGGATAATTTATTATGAATTTATTAACCTAAAAGACCATTAAAACCAATTAAATTACTGCAGTAACCACGTATAGTAAAAGTTGGATCTATTCTGATAAGATGATTCTACGTAAAATTATCTTCAATTTGATATACTATACGCAATTTTTGGACGTGGTATAAATTTCTAATGAATTTTACAAGTTAGATCTATAATATGCAATTTTAAATTCGAACGGAATATTCCAGAGAATATTCCGCTGACTGGACAGGTTGACTTTGCATGCTGACTGGGACTAGATATTGACCTGACGTTGACGTGGCGTTGATGTGGAAGCTGACCGGGATGACGACATGACATGCACCGGTTTGATTGGATCTCGACCGTCTGGATAGGATCCGGTGGCTAGAAGAAGAGATTGACCCGATTTTGGCCCAGAATAGACAAGAAACATATCTGTGTTAGAGAGACAAATCCGTAGGTCAAACTGAAAAACTTACAATATGAAAGTTGTGGGGAATCATTATTCCTACCTTCTCACCAAAGGAATTTGGATTTGAAGAAAGGAGCGCGAGTACATCTTGGATTTACACCGTCAGATCTGAAATATTGCGATGCGAAATTCTCCGGTTGTGGTGGATGAGGTTTGTCGGTATTGAAAGATTTCGACGAGTTCTACAACTTTTATTTTTTGACCGAAGGCAAACGACAAAGTCTAGATAGGTTAAAAAGCGAAATAAGATTCGGGCATGTGTAGATTCGGGATTTCGAGAAGATAAACTCGTACAGCTGTGACTCCACGAGTTTATATGGAGGTTTATGACAGTGGGTAGATAGGTTTTGGAGTAGGAAACAAGTAGAAACAAACGGAAGTCTATTCGGAGTTATAGATAAAAAGTTATGAGAGTTTGATTAGAGATAGGTTTGTCAAAAACTGATTCGCACCGTTTTTAAAGCAACCGATCGATCGACCTGTGTAAGTGCGTGACTGCCTGGTCCGGTCGGTCCGGGTGGCCAGCCCGTTTAGGTTTTTTTTCCTTTTCTTTTTCTATTTACTTGTTTTTCTTATATCTTTTGCATACGAACTCCAAATGACATGATTTTTGTTTCTAATTTTTTCTAAAATTGAATAGATTATTATAGGATCAAATTTGTAATCTTTTTACTAGTTTGGAAGTAGTGGATTTATAAATCCTTGTATATTCCATTTTATTTATATCTTTATTTGTTTGTATTTATTCCATAACTTTTTCATACTAGCTCCAAATGAGCTCAATTTTGTTTCTAAAATTTTATAGTATTAATTGGATCTCTTTAGGCTTATAATTATCAATAATTTATGCCTTAACAACAGTGGATTTTATAAAGTCAATTTAATTACCTTTAGGAACATTTGGGCGAATCAACTATAGGATTTAGATACCAGGATTTGGATTCAGTTTGTGAGAACTTTGCATGGATGTAATGAAATGCTTATGAATGCTTCATTATTTTCATTTTGAAATCTTGCACACCAATTCTACAATCCATAATCAATCCATGCCCTTTTGCCTATATGGCTACTTAGGTCATAACAAAAGAATATAAGATTTTGAATTCAAGGTTGGGAGGATTTTCTATTCAAAAAGTTTCTTCTCTTTGAGAATTTTCAAAATATTCAAAAAATCAATCAAACTTATTTATTTATTTCACATTCCAAAAATTAGGAGAATTATGGGATGTGACAAGCAGCCCAGTAACTATCTGCCGCGCGCGTACTCGCTAAGCGCCGTCAGCAGCCCGCGGCCTGGCCCGCCAGCACTGCCCATGCCCACGCGCTCGCTAGCTAACGCTCGCTCGCGCTCTGCCTATGCCAGCCCACAGCCAACGGAGGCCTGTCCGCGTGGCCCGCTTGGCCCGCTTGCGCTCGCCGCCGCTAGCGATCGCGCGCAGTGTTCCGCTCGCTTGCTCGTGGCCCACGCAGCAGCCCATATGCCAGCCTGCCACCGCCCATCCCCGTGACGCCGCCGAATCTGAGCCGTCCAAACTAGTTACCCTAGATCCGATGGCCGCCCACTCGTCTCGCGGGAACAAAACCGCGGCGCAACACCCCCTGAAAAAACCTAGCCTCATTCTTCCCCTCCCACCCCGCGAGCCCTCCTCTGCCTCTGGCGGCGGTGGCCGCTTGGTCCGAGGCGAGGTGGCGCCGCCCGGCACCGCCGGCGGCCCCCTCCCTCTCCCAGCGTGCCAGTTTCTCCCCAGCCTCACAGCCTCTGGCTCTCATGTCGTGCAGGCGGCGGCGCGTCGCCCCACCTTGGCGAGGCGGCGAGGAGGTCGAGCTGCCCGGCACTTGGCCGGCAGTGAGACCCTCCCCCTCTGCTGCGAGCCCTCTCCCCCTTTCTCCCATGTTCTCCACCTTCCCGACACCTCGCAGGCACTACGACGAGTGAGAGAGGGAGACCGCCGGCGTCCTCCTGCCCCCCTTTCCAGCGGTGTGTCCACCCGAGGATGGGCACACGACCGTCAAGCGGCGCAGTGGAGATGCCTTCTGCCGGCGCACGGTGGCAGCCAGATCCCTTTCCTTTTTTTTTTGAATATGGACTTTGGGGAATTTCTTGGGGTTCTAAGGTGCGGGATCTAGGGATCTTGGGATCTGTTTTTGATTCGGGGTTTGGGATCTGGGGATGTTTTATCTTTCGGGTTTCTTTTGGGGCTTAGATCTAGGGTTTTGCTTTGCCCTCGAAGGGGGGTTGTTCTTCGTCTAGATGACTCATACTGATGCTCATCTAGATCGAGAGGAACGACGCGGCAGTAGGGCAGGCGCACCTTAGATCTAGGTTTTCTTTTCTTTTGCTTTTCTACCGAAGGAAAACTAGCATCTAAGATGCTCTGATACCATTGTTAGATCTAGTCTGACCATGGTAGATGCACTGTAGGGTTCGAACTCGTAGATCGTAGAGGGAGAGAGAGATCGGACAGGAGAGGTACTAGCTGCGCCCTGGATCGACAAGCACGAGCCAGAGGGGATGTCGGAGCTAGTCCCAGAGCTAGAGCCATCGTCATTAGCCATGGGAAAGGGTCGACGGCGTGGGTGTGCGGTGGTGGCGCGCTTCCCGTCGGCTCACGCTAACCCTAGATCAGAAGGGATGTAGGTGGGGTGATTGGCACAATGGCCAACCTCGTGACACGTGCTGCCAGCCCCCACCACTTTATATTGTTGGAATTATGCCCTAGAGGCAATAATAAAGATGTTATTATTATAATTCTTGTTCATGATAATGTTTATATTCCATGCTAGAATTGTATTAAGTGGAAACTTTAATACTTGTGTGGTTTGTGAACAACACCGTGTCCCTAGTATGCCTCTATGGACTAGCTCATTGATTAATGATGGTTAAGGTTTCCTAACCATGGACATGAGTTGTCGATTAATAATGAGATCATATCATTGGGAGAATGATGTGATGGACAAACCCAAACTAAGCGGAGCAATTAGATCGTGTCATCGTGTTCATCTTTGCGAAGCTTTTCTTATGTCAAATATTGTATTCCTTAGACCATGAGATAATACAACTCCCTGGTATCGGAAGAAAGCTTTGAGGTCATCAAACGTCATCCTATGAGAGGGTGATCATAAAGGTGTCTCTCAGGTGATCAGAAAGTACCTGTTGGGTTGTATGTATCGAGATGGGATTTGTCCCTCCCAAGTCGGAGAGATATACTTCGGGCCCACTCGGTAATCGATATCAAAACCACTTGCAAGCATGTGGTTAAGGAGTTAATCACAAAGTGATATCGGTTTACGGAACGAGTAAAGTACTTGCTGTGAACGAGATTGAACTAGGTATGACGATACCGACGATCGAATCTCGGGCAAGTAAAATATCGCGAGACGAAGGGAATATATATATGGGATTGATTGAATCCTGGCATCGTGGTTCATCCGATATGATCATCGATGAATGTGTGGCAGTCAATATGGGTTTCCAGACCCCGCTGTTGATTATTGATAGAAGATCATGTCTGCACATTCTCGAACCCGAAGGGTCACACACTTAACGTGTCTCGACGCTAGGATAGATTGGATAATTGGTTTATGAGTTTTTGTTCGGAGTCTCGGATGGGATCCGGGATATCACGAGAGGTTCCGGAATGGTCCGGAGAATAAGATTCATATAAGGCAGTGCAGTTTTTTGGAGTTCAGAATTGTTCCGGGTTAATCGGTATTGTACCGGAAGCTTCTAGAACCTTCTGGAAGGGGGCCAACATGGTCCCACCTGCCGGGAGGGGGCATGGGCCTATGAGGGAGTGCCCTGGCCGCATTGGTCCAGGGGCACAAGGCCCCATAGGGCCCAGCCGGCCAAACTAGGGCAAAACCCTAGGAAAGCTTCTAGAAGGAAGGGGGAAACTTTCCCCCCACTCCTCCCTCTTGGCCGCCGGCCCTAGACTTGGAGGAGGGGCAAGGGGCAGCCGCCCACCCCTCTATATATAGAGGGCTGGGGCGCACCCCCTCCTACACCTCCTCCTCAAACCCTAGCCGCCCTGCTGCCCTTCTCTCTCTCCTCCCGACTGCGCGTAGGCGAAGCCCTGCTACAGAAACTCTCCACCACTTGCACCGCGCCGTCGCGTTGTAGATCCAATCCGTCTCTCCACCATACTTGCTGGACCAAGGAAGGAGGAGACGTCGAGGTGCTGCACGTGTGCATCTCACGGAGGCATCGCCACTTGTGGTGCTAGATCGGATCGGATCGCGAGGAGGAGAAGCGAGTACGACTACATCACCCATGTTCCGACGAACGTTCCACTGTGCGAATCTTCAAGGGTATGAAGATCTAATCCAATCTCTCTCATTGTTTGCATCTCCTAGATTAGATCTTGGCTTCCCTCTGTTCGCATCCGTAGAAAATTTTGATTTACTATGCCGCGAAACCCATCAGTGGTATCAGAGCTAGATCTATGCGTAGATGTGTTTCACGAGTAGAACGCAACATGGTTGTTGCGGGCGTTGATGTTTTCTGTTGCAAGCCTCTTGTTTGTGTTCTTCTTATGACACGGGATAGTGAGATTGAAGCGGTCCAGGCCAACCTTACGCGACGTCGTTCGCGAGACCGGCTCCGCACTTGACGTGTGGCTTGTTCCACACATGCGGCTGGTGGATGTCAGTTTCTCTCACTATAGTTGTCATGGCATTTACACCAGAGTTTGGCAACCATAATATCACCATTGTGGCTTCCCGTAGGTAAGAATCGTTCTTAGCATGCTACTCCCATAAGCCACGTAAAACATGCAACAACAAAGTAGAGGCGTCTAACTTGTTTTTGCAGGGAGTGTTTTTGTGATATGGTATGGCCCAAGATGTGATGTGTATATTGTATGCGATGATCATGTTTTGTAATGTTTCACGACTTGCATGTCGATGAGTACACAACTGGCAGAAGCCATATGGTTGTCTTTATAATTGTGTATGACCTGTGTGTCAACTTCTTATGCGCCATGTAATAGCTTTACTTCATCGCTAAGTAGTTAGCAATAGTTGTAGTTGTTGTTCGTGGTGGAGGCAATCATGGTGGAGTGATGGAGATCATGCCGGCACGCACAAGATGGAGATCATTGCGCGAAGATTGGCTATACCATGTCACCTAAAGTTATATGCATGTGATGTTTATCCTTTTATATATCTTATTATGCTTAGATCGCAATGGTAGCATTATAAGATGGTTCCTCACTTAAAGATCCAGATAAAACTGTGTTCTCCCCATGTATGCACCGTTGTGAAAGTTCGTCGTGTCCAAGCATCACGTGATGATCGGGTGCTATAGACTCTACGTTCACATACAACGGGTGCAAGCCAGTTTTGCACACGCGGAAATACTTGGGTTTGACTTGACTAGCCTAGCATGTACAGACATGGCCTCGGAACACATGAACCGAAAGGTTAAGCATGAGTCATATGAATGATATGATCGACACTTCGTTGTCCACCATTGAAACCACATCTCTTCTCGTGAAGATCGGATTAGGTGTGGTGAATTTGGATCGTGTTCACTAAACAACTTGAGGGATGTTGAATTTAGTGGGAGTTCATCTAGTAATTTGATTAAAAGTTGAACTAGTTATCATGAACATAGTCTAATTTGTACTTGCAAATATTGTAGATCAAATGGCTAAGTCCAACTTCAACTTCAACGTTTTTGCTGAGAAAGAAAAGCTTAAGAACAATGGGTGTAACTTCACCAACTGGTTCCGCAATCTGGGAATTATTCTCTCTGGCGGTCAAAAGGACTATGTCCTTGAAAGTGCGCTAGGTGACGCCCCTGCTCTAAATGCGCCGGCTGATGAGAAAGTTGTCTATCAGTCGCATAAAGATGATTATGGTGTGATTAAGAGCACCATGTTGTTTGCTATGGAATCGGACCTTCAAAATCGTTTTGAAGATTATCCCGGGCCCTTTGAGATTCTCGAGGAGCTGAAAACCATGTTTCAGACTCAGGCCCGTTCTGAGAGATATGAGATCTCTGAGAAGTTCTTTAACTGCAAGATGGAGGAAGGGAATTCCGTTAGTGAGCACGCCATTAAGATGTCGGGCTACACTCAACGCCTTGAGCAACTGGACTGCAAGATTCTAGAGGAGCTCAAGATTGACAGGGTTCTGCAATCACTCCCTCCCAGCTACAAAAGTTTTGTAGTGACTCACAATCAGATTGGTTCCACTGATACGATCACCGAGCTCTTCGCAAAGCTGAAGGCTGCGGAGGTGGACATCAAAAGGGTAATCATGTGTTGATGGTCAACAAGCCCACCTTCAAGAAAGTTAAGGGTGCAAAGAAGCCCTTCAAGAAAGGCGGCGGCAAGCGCGTTGCCCCTGCTGAGAAGAAGCTCAAGTCTGGTCCTAAGCCGGACACTGAGTGCTTCTATTGCAAGGACAAGGGTCACTGGAAGCGCAACTGTCCGAAGTACTTAGCGGACTAGAAGGCTGGCACCATCAAAGGTATATTTGATATACATGTTATTGATGTTTTCCTTACTAGCCCTCGTTGTAGTGCCTGGGTATTTGATACCGGTTCAGGTTCTAATATTTGTAACTCGAAACAGGAGCTACGGAATAGACGGCGGCTTGCGAGGGATGAGGTGACGATGCGCGTTGGCAACGGATCAAGAGTTGATGTGATGGCCGTCGGCACGCTCTCCTTAGTTTTACCTTCGGGATTAGTTTTAAACCTTAATAAGTGTTATTATGTGCCTGCGTTGAGCATGAACATTATTTCTGGATCTTGTTTATTGCAAGACGGTTATTCATTTAAATCGGAGAATAATGGTTGTTCTATTTATATGAGTAACATCTTTTATGGTCATGCACCTGCTGTAAATGGTTTATTTTTTCTAAATCTCGAAAGGGATGGAACACACATCCATAACATTGAGGCTAAGAGATGCAAAGTAGATAGTGATAATACTACTTATTTGTGGCACTGCCGTCTAGGTCATATTGGTGTAAAGCGTATGAAGAAACTCCATTCTGATGGACTTTTGGAGTCTCTTGATTTTGAATCATTTGACACATGCGAACCATGCCTCATGGGCAAGATGATCAAAACCCCGTTCTCCGGTATGATGGAGCGTGCAACGGACTTGTTGGAAATCATACATACCGATGTATGCGGACCGATGAGTGTTTCTACACGCGGTGGATATCGCTATTTTCTCACTTTTATCGATGACTTAAGTAGATATGGGTATATCTATTTAATGAAACATAAATCTGAAACATTTGAAAAGTTCAAAGAATTTCAGAATGAAGTGGAGAACCATCGTAACAGAAAGATTAAGTTTCTGCGATCCGATCGTGGAGGTGAATATTTGAGTTATGATTTTCTCACGCATCTTAAAGCAAGCGGAATTGTTTCGCAACTCACGCGACCCGGAACACCACAACGCAATGGTGTGTCTGAACGCCGGAATCGAACCCTATTAGATATGGTCCGGTCGATGATGTCTCTTAATGATTTGCCGTTATCATTTTGGGGTTATGCATTAGAAACCGCTGCATTCACTTTAAATAGGGCACCATCTAAATCCGTTGAGACGACACCGTATGAACTGTGGTTTGGTGCTAAACCTAAGTTGTCGTTTCTTAAAGTTTGGGGATGCGAAGCCTACGTCAAGAAGTTGATGCCGGACAAGCTCGAACCCAAAGCGGAGAAATGCGTCTTCATAGGATACCCTAAGGAAACTATTGGGTATACCTTCTATCACAGAACCGAAGGAAAAGTGTTTGTCGCAAAGAACGGTTCCTTTCTTGAGAAGGAGTTTCTCTCGAAAGAAGTGAGTGGGAGGAAAGTAGAGCTAGACGAGGTTGTTGAACCTTCTCTTGAGTTGGAGAGTAGCGCATCACCTGAAATTGTTCCAGTGCCGCCTGCACCAACAATAGAGGAAGCTAATGACAAGGATCATGAAGCTTCGGACGATGCTGCTACTGAACATCGCAGGTCGACAAGGTCGCGTGCCCCTCCTGAGTGGTACGGCAACCCTGTCTTGACTGTCTTGTTGGTAGAAGACAGTGAACCTACGAGCTATGAGGAAGCGATGATGAGCCCAGACTCTGAGAATGGCTAGAAGCCATGAAATCCGAATTGGGATCCATGAGCGAAAACCAAGTATGGACTTTGGTGGACCCTCCTAGCGACCGAAAGGCCGTTGAGTGCAAATGGATCTTCAAGAAGAAAACGGACGCGGAGGGTAATGTTACCGTCTATAAAGCACGGCTTGTCGCGAAAGGTTTTCGACAAGTTCAAGGTGTTGACTACGATGAGACTTTCTCTCCCGTAGCGATGTTTAAGTCCATTCGGATTTTATTAGCAATTTCTGCGTTTCATGATTATGAAATATGGCAGATGGATGTCAAGACTGCGTTCCTCAATGGCAACATTGATGAAGAGTTGTATATGATGCAACCCGAAGGTTTTGTCGATCCTAAGGATGCTGATAAAGTGTGCAAGCTTAAGCGTTCCATTTATGGACTGAAGCAAGCATCTCGGAGTTGGAACCTTCGTTTTGATCAAGTGATCAAGAGCTTTGGATTTGTTCCAAATAGCTATGAAGCTTGTATCTACAAGAAAGTGAGTGGGAGCTCGGTGACATTTCTGGTACTATATGTGGATGACATATTGATTATTGGAAATGACATTAACATGCTTAACGATGTGAAGAGTTATTTGAACAAGTGTTTTTCAATGAAAGACCTAGGTGAAGATGCTTATATATTAGGCATCAAAATCTATAGAGATAGACAAAGACGCCTGATAGCTTTAAGCCAGAGTACATACCTAGACAAAGTTCTGAAAAGGTTCAGAATGGATAAGGCAAAGAAAGGTTCAGTGCCTATGTTGTCAGGTAAGATATTGAGCAAGGCTCAGTGTCCAGCTACGGTAAATGACAGGGAAGCTATGAGCAAAGTGCCTTATGCCTCGGCCATAGGTTCTATCATGTATGCCATGCTGTGTACTAGACCGGATGTGTCCAATGCTCTTAGTTTGACGAGCAGATATCAAAGTGATCCAGGAGTGGAACACTGGACAGCCGTGAAGAACATCCTAAAGTACCTAAATAGGACTAAAGAAATGTTCTTAGTATATGGGGGTGATGAACAGCTCGTCGTAAAAGGTTACGTCGACGCTAGTTTCGACATCGACAAGGATGATTCTAAATCTCAGACAGGATACGTTTATATTTTGAATGGAGGAGCTGTGAGCTGGAGAAGCTGCAAGCAAAGCGTGATCGCAGGATCTACAGTAGAAGCGGAATACATGGCTGCTGCAGAAGCGTCAAGTGAAGGAGTTTGGATCAGAAACTTCATCACTGAGCTTGGTGTGGTTCCAAGTGCATTGGACCCACTGGAGATATTGTGTGACAACACTGTCGCCATAACACTCGCTAAGGAACCAAGATATCATCCAAAGACCAAGCATATCAACCGCAAGTTTCATATAATCCGAGATTATATAGCAGATGGAGATCTAAAGATTAGCAAAGTACATACAGATCTGAATGTCACAGATCCATTGACTAAACCTCTTCCACGTGCAAAACATGATCAACACCTTAGTGCCATGGGTGTGAGATTGTTGCCAAATGTAAACTAGATTATTGACTCTAGTGCAAGTGGGATATTGTTGGAATTATGCCCTAGAGGCAATAATAAAGATGTTATTATTATAATTCTTGATCATGATAATGTTTATATTCCATGCTAGAATTGTATTAAGCGGAAACTTTAATACTTGTGTGGTTTGTGAACAACACCGTGTCCCTAGTATGCCTCTATGGACTAGTTCATTGATTAATGATGGTTAAGGTTTCCTAACCATGGACATGAGTTGTCGATTAATAATGAGATCATATCATTGGGAGAATGATGTGATGGACAGACCCAAACTAAGCGGAGCAATTAGATCGTGTCATCGTGTTCATCTTTGCGACGCTTTTCTTATGTCAAATATTGTATTCCTTAGACCATGAGATAATACAACTCCCTGGTATCGGAAGAAAGCTTTGAGGTCATCAATCGTCATCCTATGAGAGGGTGATCATAAAGGTGTCTCTCAGGTGATCGGAAAGTACCTGTTGGGTTATATGTATCGAGATGGGATTTGTCCCTCCCAAGTCGGAGAGATATACTTCGGGCGCACTCGGTAATCGATATCAACACCACTTGCAAGCATGTGGTTAAGGAGTTAATCACAAAGTGATATCGGATTACGAAACGAGTAAAGTACTTGCTGTGAACGAGATTGAACTAGGTATGACGATACCGACGATTGAATCTCGGGCAAGTAAAATATCGCGAGACGAAGGGAATATATATATGGGATTGATTGAATCCTGGAATCGTGGTTCATCCGATATGATCATCGATGAATGTGTGGGAGTCAATATGGGTTTCCAGACCCCGCTGTTGATTACTGATAGAAGATCATGTCTGCACATTCTCGAACTCGAAGGGTCACACACTTAACGTGTCTCGACGCTAGGATAGATTGGATAATTGGTTTATGAGTTTTTGTTCGGAGTCTCGGATGGGATCCGGGATATCACGATAGGTTCCGGAATGGTCCGGAGAATAAGATTCATATAAGGCAGTGCAGTTTTTTGGAGTTCGGAATTGTTCCGGGTTAATCGGTATTGTACCGGAAGCTTCTAGAACCTTCCGGAAGGGGGCCAACATGGTCCCACCTGCTGAGAGGGGGCATGGGCCTATGAGGGAGTGCCCTGGCCGCATTGGGCCAGGGTCACAAGGCCCCATAGGGCCCAGCCGGCCAAACTAGGGCAAAACCCTAGGAAAGCTTCTAGAAGGAAGGGGGAAACTTGCCCCCCACTCCTCCCTCTTGGCCGCCGACCCTAGACTTGGAGGAGGGGCAAGGGGCAGCCGCCCACCCCTCTATATATAGAGGGCTGGGGCGCACCCCCCTCCTACACCTCCTCCTCAAACCCTAGCCGCCCTGCTGCCCTTCTCTCTCTCTCCCTCCCGACTGCGCGTAGGCGAAGCCCTGCTGCAGAAACTCTCCACCACTTGCACCGCGCCGTCGCATTGTAGATCCAATCCGTCTCTCCACCATACTTGCTGGACCAAGGAAGGAGGAGACGTCGAGGTGCTGCACGTGTGCATCTCACGGAGGCATCGTCACTTGTGGTGCTAGATCGGATCGGATCGCGAGGAGGAGAAGCGAGTACGACTACATCACCCACGTTCCGACGAACGTTCCGCTGTGCGAATCTTCAAGGGTATGAAGATCTAATCCAATCTCTCTCGTTGTTTGCATCTCCTAGATTAGATCTTGGCTTCCCTCTGTTCGCATCCGTAGAAAATTTTGATTTACTATGCCGCGAAACCCTTCATATATAGCGCGGCGACAGGGGCCCACCAACCAGATAGGGTAGGGCGCCCCCGATCAGGGCGCGGATAGGGGCGTGACAGGCCGTTGGGCTCTGTCACATTGAGATCAATCTAACACATGCATGTTAGATTAGAAAAAAATGGTCAATCAATCAGTTCAATTGCTACTTTCTAGCAGCTCACACATTCAGGCCTTGTATGCAAGCATGAATGTATCTCTAACAAAGAAGAGTGCTATGCCTAGTCGCGTTCCTCGTCAAAACGATTTTTCCTATCAGTCTCCTCTTTTGGTTTCCATCGCCGATGCTGGGCGTCCTCTCCCCTTGAGAATGGAGTTGATTTTCCTACTCTCTTTATCTAGAAATAATTGATTTGAGTTTGATGCATGTGAATCTAGACAAATGTTAGGCAATTATTTTTTGGACGGAGAGTATAAATATAACATATAATACCCATTTTGAGGTGATTAATGGAGGAGTTGATTTTCCTATAAATTCTTCCTCAGTCTGCAATGGTAAGTAGAATTCTCGGCTTCTCCAGGTCCCTTAAAAAACAATTTGAGTATTTTTTTAATATAAATATTATAGATGATTTTGTTCAATACACAAAGTCGAATAGACAAACACCTCTATAATTGCTTATGTAGAGGACCCAAATTTTTTCTTGCACCGGCCCCTAGCATGTCAGGGCCGGCCCTGCGCAGAAATGAATGTATCTAGAAATGTTTTAGTGATAGATACATCCAATCCAGTAATAATTAATATGGATCGAAGGGAGTATTATTTTTGAAAATTCAAACCATATAAAATTTGATCAAACTTTTACAAAAATCATTAACGTGCAAAATATAAAATCAATATCATTGGATATATCATGATACTATTATATTTTCATATGATATCTAGAGAATATTATATTTGTTGATAGTTTTTTTCTAAACATTTAATTAAACTTTACTTAGCTTGACTTGTTTTAAAGCCGCTTATTCTTTTTGGAGTAGAGGGAGTACATCAAGCAAAGGCCCTCCATGCCTGGCCGGCCGAGGTGGCGAGGAGGTGCGGTGTTCTGGGCGGTGAGCGGTGTCTTCGTCTCTCCTGGCCGGCCGTGGTGGCGAGGAGGAGAGATGGAGACTATGCTTCTTCTTCAGCGGTGCGAGGACGATTCGTCGGCTTCTCTGGCTAGGGTGCCTTGGCGGCGTTTCGTCTGCTTCAGGGA
This sequence comes from Avena atlantica, assembly GCA_910589765.1. NCBI lineage: Eukaryota > Viridiplantae > Streptophyta > Magnoliopsida > Poales > Poaceae > Avena > Avena atlantica. Next base: position 403,020,518 of record OU342737.1, on the reverse strand, counting down.
GCCATGGCGGCTCTTTTGCAGGCGACGGTGTCTGCGGCGTCCTTGGGTGGAGATGTCCTCTGGAGCTTCTCTCCGGCGTCTCCCTGGCGGCGGGTCTCGCCAGCTCGCCGGACTCAATGGTAGTAGGGCTGCCGCTCCTCTACTGCTCTGCTCCTCTCGCCGATTGCTTCCTGTGGCAAGGATGCTCGCCGGCGCCGGAGCTTTGTCGATCTGGAGGAGGATGAGGAAGAAGGACTTGATTGCTTTTTCAAGTTTCTTTTAGGGTCCTCAATGCAATTTCCTGGACCTCTGTGTAATTTTTATTTTTTATGGCCTTTTTGTACTCCAGGGACTATTATGCAGCAATATATGTCGGGTGCTTTGCACCTGTCAACGTTCAAAAAAAAAATCAAGCAAAGGCCCGGTACTCTAAAACCTCGACCCTTCTTATTTGCATGTGTATGTGCTTGGTCCATTGGAGGTCGCTATAAACGCCAATGTTTTAACCTTAGACAAAACATGAGCGCTCCAAATACGTTTTCTACATGAGGATCTTCAATGGCTCGTGCCCGCGAAGCCACATTGGTCCGAAGATTCAATGAAAGCCAGCTTAAATGCATTACAAACAATAAACTGCCCGTTCTTCCCCGTCTGACATGCAAAGGATATTAGCTTCTACTCTCTCCATTCCAAAATATAGATATTTTAGTTTTTTTAAATGCATGTGTTTAAATGTTTTTAACCACACTAAAAGGTATTTAAAGACATGTATTCCAGAAAAAGGTTAAAGCATCTTATAAATTTAAAACGAAGGGAGTAGGTGTCAAGGACATTTTACTTTTACGGTTGACTCCACACCAACCGGCGGAAATTGGGTCCTAACTCCTAAATCCTAATCATGTTTTGCTTCCAAGAGCCATGCTCATCAAGTAAATCGTATCCGACAATTACCACATGATGAATAAAGTTTCATATACAACTACCTTGTTATCTACTCCTCCTCGAAACAAGGCATACGCTCAGCTTTATAAATAAAGCAGCATCCATACAACATATAGTACAAAAACGACAAAGGAAAACAAAAAGGTCCAACACAGCAAGCACGGCGACACACAACGCAAGACCACCACCATAACACGAACACACAAAAATACAAGAGACAACTCCCTCTAAGAGTAACACTCAACGGTCGGAAGGTGTAGCAAGTTGGCAGGCTGCCACTTCTCCTTGTCCCGCTGTCTACTCAACAGATACCACTGCTGCTAAAAAGCCAGAATTTTGAAAATCGAGTCAGAGTCACGACGCAGATAGAAACGCTCTATGACCATATATTACAAAATTCTATAGAGTACAGGTCAACACCGCAAACACTAACGAGAAGAGGTGCCTCCTCCTACCGGTATGGTTTGCGTTGGCTCTCAGGAATTCCCTAAGTCCGAGGCCTGCCATGCAGGACCTAAGGCCTCTCGGGTGAAGTTACAAAGAAAGCGAGCCGCGGGACATGTAAAGAAAATGTGGCTGCCCGTTTCCAGAACCGCACAAGCGGGCACAGTCCATTCCCAGGACCATGTCACTTGGCCACCTCCATTCCAGGACCATGTTATCTACTAAGTGACTTGGATTTGTCTGAATTCGCATGCACCTAGACATGTTTTAGTGTGTAGATTCATACAAATCTAGACAAATTGAAGTCACTTATTTTTGGATAGAGAGGTATTTATCACGCCACACTCAAATATTACGGTCATTACCAACCCTCCAGACCACTCTCTTCAAGCCTATGAGAAATTGTGATCCAAGTAGAGGGATGGATTGCGGTGAAGACGGTGTAAATGAGGTCACCCCCGTGGGTAGTATCTAGTCTAGCTTTTAGGACACGAGCACATAAATTGTCAAGAGATGCTAATAACCTCCAAACTTGTCGAGCAAGCAAAGCTTGATTATATATACACATAACTCTAAATCCCAAGTCTCCTTGGATTTTAGCACGTTGGAGTTTAGGTCATCCAATCTAATGGGTTTTCCTCTTCTCGTTCTCTGAGTCTCATCGGTAATCATGAATCAGTCGTAGAAGCTCGTCACACAACAAAGCTGGTAATTTGAAAATTCTCATCACATAAGTAGGAATGGCCTAGGAAATTTCTTTAATGACAACTTCTCTTGCACTCTGGGCCATAACTGTATTGATTTGCATAAGAAAAACAAAATAAAAAATCTTGCCTACGCAAAATCATCAACGTCGATCTATGAAGAAACACGAGAGAGATTAGATCTAGATCTTACCAATATTGCAACGGAGAGTAGATTGTTTGTGACGATGTTGGTGCAATTATCGTCCGAGGACCGAAGGTATGATCCCTTTACGAGTATCCACACATATGATTGTATCTGATTTAGCAGGGATTCATCATCGTGGTGAAGAACTACCGAAGGTACATGTATCCTAACGGTGTACTTATGTGTGTGAGAGAGATCACGTGGGAAAGGAAGAGGTGCAACCATTGATGGAATAATACATGGGGTTGTGCCTCTCCCCTCTTTATATAAGAGGGGAGGGGTAGGCTCCTGGGGTTTCTAAAGGGGTTTCGTGGCAGAAAACAAAAAAATCCTATGTTGGAACGCCCCAACTGTCCAAGATCTATCTAGAAGTAATGCATTAACGACCAAGGTTTCGGATACATACCATTATAGTCTGAAAGCGGTTAACGTTTTAAGGGGAACGTGGTTGATGTAGTGGTGTTCGTAGCCGACCTCAAGGTCGGGAAGCTCCTCGCAAGTCACCTCTTGCTCCATCGTGCAACAGTCTGGCTCACGACATCCAAGATGCCACCATTGGAGGCACCCTTAAGGTTTCGTACACATTTGGTGTACGATCATGACCTTTGGTTCCCGGATCTCTGTCGAGAGTGTGGAAGTAGATCTCTGGCTTGGAATCCCTGCAGCGCAACAGCGTGCTACAGGTGCGTCGTCTCTTGCGTGTATAGTCCTTTCAAGGGACCGTGGCAACACAAGGATATAACTAGAGAGAGAGGAGAGAATTCCCTAAGAAAAATGCCTTAGAAAATATCTCAATTGTTGTGTGTTTAATCCCACCCATAGATGGAAGGGGGTGTACCCTCTCCATTGGGTGCCCATGTGGGACTAAAGAATAAAGAAAAACGGGAAAGGGGGGTGCTGGCCGGCTGGGTCAACTGGGGTAGCCAGGTGGGCCACCCAGCCAGCAGCAACAAGTAGGTCAGCAGACCGGGTGGGCCGATGCGCCCCTGTTGGCCCAGCTGCAGTGGTAGCAGCCCGCAACAACAGCGCCCAGGTGGGCCGGCTGCCTGCTCGCGGCCCAGCCAGCGCGGTAGCAACAGGGCAGCGCACGGCCGTAAGCGCCTTATGTTCGCTAGAAAATGGACATGAAAAGGGGCTAGCATGTAAAGAATGTACTTCCTTCATCTAAAAATAAGTGATTTGCATTTTTGATATTCGATTTGCATCTACACTAGACTATGTTAATCTAGAAAGTTTAAGTCATTTATTTTTGGACAGAGCTTTTATATATATAAATTTCTATACTTGGATAAAAGCAATCGTGCCTTAGCTATGAAGATTCATCGTTTTTCATTCAGAGGTCTTGATGGTAGTAAAATTAAAGAATATTTTCAAAAGGAGTATGTACTCCATTTTCTAGGACATTACATGGAAATTAAAGCTTCATTAGCGCATTCTAATTCTATTTAGTCCCCTTCCGTTCAGTTTATAAGACATGCATGCATTTTAAGAAAAACTTTGACCATCAATTTGGCCAATCAAATATAAGATTTATGACACGGATATTTACCGTTGGATTTATATTTAAAAGAAGTTTATAATGATACAATATAGATGACAAATGATTAATAATTTGTTGACCAAATTGTTGGTCAAAGTTCTTTTTAAACAACATGCATGGCTTATAAACTTCACCCGAAGGGGTATATATTTTTAGTGTACTATGTGATTAGGTAGGTTCAGGATCATATATAAAGTGCTAATGTGTCTAGACTGCTTTGATTTTGGCATAAATTTTCTTATGTTTTAGAATTCGTTCGACCTCAATGTTTTTTTCCTTTGCCACTAATCGCAGTACCAAGTTAATCTCGTTATGGGTTTATTCTCTTTTCTTGTTTATGCATTCCAATATATCTGTGATAGAATCATACTGTCAATACCCGGATTTTTAATCGCAGATGCCAGTTATGCCATACCTCGCAATCCCAGGATTACCATTTTGCGAGACATAACAGAATTGGATATCACAGTACATCATCCATTACAAACGATTCATAAGTTCTTATACAAATAGGGATCTCAGGATCCAGTTCTTAATACAACATCAAGCAGCGGAATACGTAATAATAATGGTAGCGTAGGCGAAGCTCCATCTTCGGGGTCACAGGCAATGCTGGCGATGGGAGATGATCCTAGTTGTCGTAACCTTCCTGGGGTCCATCCTCAAGGTACTCCTCTTCATAGTCTGGCCATGGGAATAGCCAGGGACAAAGCCATGAGTACTCTTTAAGTACTCGCAAACTAATACTAACAGGTAAAGGGGTTTTTGGATAATAGGACACTAGGCTCTAGGGTTGTTTTGCAAAAGCCAGATTTATCTCTACTAAGTTCCAAAGCTAGTCACAATTTTATAACTCCTAAGTGGGATCTTATAACTCATGTCACAACTCTGTTGTGGTCAATTCAAAGTCTCAATTCATTTCACAAGTCATTTTTGAAAAGTCTGATGGGGGAACAGTATGGCCACTCCAACTGTCTATAATCGCGGACGCGGCTATTCGAATAGTTTGACACTCTGCAGAGATTGTACACTTTCACCACAACATTCGATACATCGGTCAGGAACAAATCCCGAATTCACCATACTCAGTATGCGGATAATCAATCATAACCTTTCAATTACATGCCCTAGTATAAGCACCTCTCCTGTGAGTTTGGCCTCCCAACCATGACCAACTGTCATCTTGGGTACTGCACAGGTGGAAAATCTTCACAAGGTAGCCTCAGCTCAGACCTTGGCCGTGAGGGAAATAATACTAAGGTATATAAGTTTCTAGTCAAGCCCTACCCAATCTTCGGGTATTGTGGATGTACGATAAAATTGGAATGGTATCGCATCCAGACAACCATCAGTTTTATAAAGGGCTAAGGCTCATGCCTCATCATTTTCATCACCAAAATCATCAGGTGTTCGGAAACACATGTCCAAAACATTTCAATAGAATGATCCATCATTCCAAGGTTTTCATAACCATTTTTCCACCAAGTATTCCCATCTAAAAGTTGATCAAGTTTTATGCTTAGCACTAGCATCTATAAGTGGTGGTAGGCACTAATCAGGGGTGGTGGACTAGTGGAGTTTCAACTAAGTACAACCTTATGTCTCAGGCTGATATCAAGGTTTCTAACTTAGGCCAAATTTTATGCTCTTTATGCAACCTTCAATCATCTTTCTAGTATCTACCAATCTCTTAAGTAAACTCTAAGCAAGCTTTGATAAAGAAATAAAGTAAGAAGCTTGTAAGTAAAGCTAGGATTGGTTTATCAAGTGGGTATGATCACATATGCTTAAGGCATATAGTAGGCATAGTAACAAGTATTGGCTTGCATAGGTATAGTCTCAGCTTGCTTTGTGCAGAGCAGTGGTTGAAGTTCTCTTCAACTATTTCTTCGTAGTATCCTCCTTCCTCCTCGTATCCTTGGTCGGTACTAGCGTCTATGAATAAATACGAGGTACACAATCACCAAACAATACTTAACTACTTGCAATCATCACACAAAAGGGTCCTATAGATGATCTAGCATCATCTCTAACATTACAAGGTTAAGGCTTGGTTTAATTCTTTTTATTTTTAGAAAAGTAATTTCTACTCATTGAAAAACTACTTAAGATTTAATATTCTCCAAACCAAACATGGGATCATGTTGACACATGTCATCACCACATATTGTAGTCCAAGGGAATGTGTTTTAAAGTGGTGTCACAATTTAATAAGGTTTTACCCTTTTATTCTAATTAATTAAAGTGGCTAGAAATGCCTATGTAGCATTCTTTTATTACTTGAATATTATTTCTGCAAGTAAACCTATATATTTTTATATATTCTGAAAGGTATGGTTAAATGTGATTTTTGAGAGTTGGAATCAACTCAAAAGCTATTATGGTTTAAATTTGAAAAATGTTTGAATGCAGAAAAGCTTCCGCCTTGTTATTTTTACCATGGGTGATCTATAGGTCCAAATGACTTGAATCCAACGGGCTTGGATTCAGCATTCCGAGACCTTTCTAACAAAATTGGTTTCATTCAATTTGATGAACTGAATCGATCTGGGTTGATTTTTGAAGTTGAGTACAGAAGTGAGTTTGAAACAAAAATGAAAAAGGTTTAATTCAAATAACTGGGCTGCGCGGGAAAAGTTAACGGGCCGGCCTGCTAAGCGCAGTGCTCCCGCGGGCTGCTTAAGTGGGTGTCCCCACTTGCCAATGAGACAGGGAGGGGCGAAGCTGTACGGGGCAACGTGGGTCGTTCGATCTGATTCTAATCTACCGGCTGGGAGTCATCGTCGACGCGAGACAACGCCGGCGAGAAAGAAACCTAGCGCGGCCAGTGAGGGGTGCTGGGGGCTCACCGGGGTGCAGGCGAGGGTCGGCGAGGCGGGCGAACAACGAAGTCGACAACGGCAAACTCAGGGGTGGTCGCGGCAGCTCCTGGGGTGGACGCGGCAAACCTAAGAAGCTGAGCCTACTTTACGCACTTAAGGCAGCAGCAGAGTGGGGATTGTGTATGCACGCGGCGAGGGCGGCGCGCGGTCTGTGGGCTTCGGTCGAGGGTGGCGCTCTGGCGCACGCTCGGCATGGTCGCTGGCGGTCTGGACGCGGTCTGTGCGTGTGGTCTAGTGGGTGGGAAGGTTCGAGCGGTGGACAGGGAGTGGCGATAGACGGTGGGCTGCCTCCAAGACATGCTGGCTAGGCTTGTGTTTCCTGCTAGCTTGCTGTTGACATGGGGGTGACATGGGTGTGCTTGGCTATTCACCATTGATGGCAATGCCAAGCTTACAGTGGTGCTAGTGCTTGGTTAATCTTGCTAGATGATCTACTGAGATGGTTGTGAGCTAGATAGGAAACCAGTTAGGCAAGAATCAGTGCTTACAATAGTGTTTAGGATTTGGATGATTTGTGCCTGCAACCTGTTTGATGAAATGGCCGTATGAAATCAAGTTTTGAATTTTAAAAAGATTTTTGGTGGGTTTGCTAGATTGGTGCTGGTGAGTCTGCAGATGCTTGGGTTTTGAAAGTTGAGCTTGTTTGAGTGGTTTTTGAAAAAGTGGGATCTTCCCATATGATAAAGATTCAATTTTGAATTGTCATTTAAACTATGCATTTGAAAGTTTCTGGATGATCACAAAGTGGGCCTTGATACTTTGTTATGAATACATTCAAGGGGTGCAAAGATCCAGAAAAGTTTCCATTAGGTTCTGAAAGTTTGAGACAGCCAAAGTAGGCATGGGAGTTAAATTGGTCAAAATGACCATTCCTTTATTTTATTGGTTTTGACTTATTTGTCTTTAGGAAAAGTTTGGGAAATGTTTAGATGATGTTTATTTCACCTAAGAAACATTTTACAAGAAAGGAAACATACAAACAAGGTGGTTCCAAAGAATTTCAAATTAAATGCATACACATATGCATGCCTTCATAATTTTAATTAGAAAAGTTTTTGTTAACCCTAATTTTGATGATTAGAGTTTGATGATCCAAGTTTAGTATTTTTGGAATGTTACACATACTATATTTGATGATGATAGATATTGTAATACCGAGAGAGTGTCAAGAGTATCTCTCTATCAACGGAGGAGCAAATCCCACTCTCGAACCATCATGTCCCTAGACATGCGATCTCTGAACTTTCCAAATACCACCACCATAGTCACCTAGTTATAGGTAACGTTTGATGACCTGCAAAGTAGATCTTCCGGTACGAGGGTACACGATGTTCTCATGGTCTAAGGATGCAAGTGTATAATAAGAATGTTATGATAAAATCAACAAATATATATCAACGTGATCTCGTAGTATACCATGGGGTTAGGTTGGTTTAGCATCCTTGTTCATCTTACAATATACTCCCATTGTCATCAGCATCCTCGTTACCATAACAATGATATGATCATGAAAACATGATCATCAAATGACATATGAGCTAATCCTAGAGTCAGGACTATGAATAACTTTTTATTTATCTCTCTACACGTGGTTGTTAGTTTTCCTTCGAGTCTCACGGTCAACAAACATAGCAGTTATAGCATAAAAGAATAAAAATTAATAACAAACTTTGTACTAAACATAACATTCGGTTCTAGAGCATATTCCCTTCAATAAGGTTGCCTCCCCATTCAGTTATCATCTTAATTAGCCTTGATTAAAGATTAGCAAATTTACCTTTGTATATCCTACCATCGGAAGTAGGTAGTCCCAAGTATTCAACATCAAAAAGTTGTTGCTCCACATTCAATATAGTCCGCACAACCTCTATGTTAACCAATGGACATACATGACCAAAAAAGATACTCACTGTGTCCCAAAAGTGACACAGTTTTGTCTAGATACACATGTGTCTAGACACTAAAACATGTTTATATACATACATATCTAGATATAGTTGTGTCACTTATTTTAAAACGAAGAAAGTAGAATACTTGGGTAGATCAATTAACTGACCTATTCCACATCAAACTTATCAATGATATCTTCACGTGATTTGCTTGAACTTCAGTAGCCTGGAAGAATAACATTGTGTCATCCACAAATAAAAGATGTGATATGCTCGGTGCATTGCGGCATAGTTCCAGGGGAGAGATGCCTCCAACTTCCACTCCTTTTGCAATAATACTGATAAACCATCCGCAACAAAGAAAAACAAGAAAGAGGATATGGGATCCCCTTTCCTAAGACCTCGAGTAGGAAAAAAGCTTATAACAGGGTTTCATTAAATTTTACTGAATACCTTACTGTGCTCATGCACGCCATGATTCATTATAGTCTCAACTGATGCATTGTATTCTCCAAATAAGGGCAATCACTTTGTCATATGCTTTGGATAAATCCAGCTTGTAAGCAAATAAATTTGAGCTTAAAGAAGTATCATGTTCCATGTAAGGTAAACATTGAAAATCCAATAATGCATTAGCAATGATCATACGACCTAAAACTAAGGCACTTTGATTTTCTAAAATAAGGGCATCTCCAATGCTCTCCCATTTTCGACACCAAAAGTATCTGTATCGGTCCATTTGTTGTGGCCTAGGGATAGCCTTGGGGCCTTGCCCCCCTCTCCCAAGCAAGGCCACTGCACCCAGTTTTTGGTCTGTGGTGGGTGACAACACCCATTAATGGTGGCATGCCACTTTCCGCATTCCCCGCCTGGCAGCGACACTTTCCGCCTGTTCTCCCTTCCTTTTCCCGCTCGTTTGTGCCATTTCACTCCCGCCCGAGCCATTTCCCGTCGGGCCGCGCCATTTCTCGGCCATGCTTCCCGCTGAGGCCTTCCCTTATAAGAGCTCGCCGCCCTGGGTTGGGGTGCGGCACATAACACATACAACCATCATCCATGCATCATCATCTCCCCACAACCTGGGCCCAACTGCGCGAGGCCGTGCGCTCCATCTACCTATCCACCCCGCCATGAGACGGTGACAACCTCGAGGAAGTGGACGGGATCAAGGAGGGTTTGGATGAGGAGGAGTTGGACGACGTCGACTTCGAGGGCACCAGCGGCCTACAATCGCCGTGCGTTTGCACGAGGATAAAGGAGGAGGATATGACGGAGGAAGCCACCAGCCTCGCCGTGGCAATAGGGACCGAACGACGAAAGGAAGCAGCGGTCAAGGAGTCGGTTGGAAGGGGCATAGATGATAAACCATTCTTTTTGAACTCTTACTCTATGATAAATTGATTATGACCTTCGCTTTTTTTAATGAGCTTATCAAGCCAACTCTAAGTATTTATCGAGTCAAGCCAAAGAGGCTAGGGTGGGGAAACGCGCGACCCTCTATAGGATCTAGCCACGATTTGGCCAAGCATGAACAGTTAGTGAAGGAAGACTGAAAGACAATGTGGAAACGGCTAGGGCGACAACGGAGGTGCTGCTACATAGGTCTAATTTAGTTGTCAATGTAACGGTAATATAAAGCAGATTAAAGTACAAGTGCGGTATAATAAACTTCCGTTGTCGAGTTCCTTGGCCTCCAATGCAGGCCTCTATCTTGGGTAACAAGCACAGCACAACTTGCCAATTTGCCATGTGATGGTGAGGGACATGGCCAGAAGCATCCTCAGAAATATTTTAAACATCCAGATTCTTTATTAGATTACGAGTTGCTCAACTGGGTTGGACAGTGCAACTTGCCCCCTCCAATATGCAGCTTGTATATAAACCAAGAGGCACGGTCAATCCTTACCTATACAGTTCGACACAGCAAGATCATACCAAGTCAAAATCAATGGACCTCCACTGTTCTTCGCAGCAGCTCCTCCCCTTTCTCCTCCTGCTTCCTCCCGTACTGTACATCTCCTACCACATCGCAAGAAATCTGGCCAAGAAGAAGCCGGCCACCCACGGCGTGAAAGCCCACTCGCTGCTCGGCTACCTCCCGGCGTTCCTCAGGAACCGCGACCGCTTCCTCGACTGGTCCACCGAGCTCATCGTCGGCAGCCCGGAGCTGAGGATGGGCTTCTGGATCCCCGGGATGACCACCGGCATCGTCACCGGTAACCCCGCCGACGTGGAGCACATCCTCCGCGCCAACTTCGCCAACTACCCGAAAGGCGAGCGCTCCATCTCCATGCTCGTGGACTTCCTCGGCCACGGCCTCTTCAACTCCGACGGCGAGCAGTGGCTGTGGCAGCGCAAGAATGCCAGCACCGAGTTCAGCACGCGATCGCTCCGTGGCTTCGTTGTCGACGCCGTGCAGTCAGAGGTCAGGGACAGGCTGCTCCCGCTGCTCCGGCGCGCGGCCGCCAGCGGCGTGGTGCTCGACATGGAGGACGTGCTCGAGCGGTTCGCGTTCGACACCATTTGCATGGTTTCCTTCGGGCACGACCCGTGCTGCCTCGCCGATGATGGCGGAGTCTTGGCGGAGGGGAAGTCGGACTTCATGCGCGCGTTCGGCGAGGCGCAGGACCTCGTCGTTGGCCGGTTCCTGGACCCCGTCGCGGCGGCCTGGAAGATCAAGAAGTTTCTCAACGTCGGCACCGAGCGCCGCGCGAAGAAGGCCATCGCCGACGTCCACGGGTTCGCCATGGACATCGTCCGCGCCCGCCGCTGTCAGAGCGCGTCAGGGAAAATCAGAGACGACGTCCTGTCCAGGTTCGTGGCGAGCGACGAGCACGGCGACGAGACGCTCCGGGACATCGTGCTCAGCTTCCTCATCGCCGGACGCGAGACAACGTCCTCGGCGCTGACGTGGTTCTTCTGGCTCGTGTCCTCCCGGCCGGACGTGGTGGCGCTCATCGCCGACGAGGTCCGCTCGGTCCGCGCGTCGACGCACACAACACCAGGCGAGCCGTTCGGGTTTGACGCGCTCCGGAATATGCACTACCTGCACGCGGCGCTCACGGAGTCGATGCGGCTCTACCCGCCGGTGCCGGTCGACTCCCAGTCGTGCGCGTCAGACGACACGCTCCCCGACGGCACGCACGTCGGCGCGGGCTGGACCGTGACGTACAGCGCGTACGCTATGGGGAGGCTCGCGGCCATATGGGGCGAGGATTGCGCGGAGTTCAAGCCGGAGCGGTGGCTCGGCGACGACGGCGCGTTCCGGCCGGAGAGCCCGTTCCGGTACACGGTGTTCCATGCTGGGCCAAGGACGTGCCTGGGCAAGGAGATGGCGTACGTGCAGATGAAGTCGATCGTTGCCAGCGTGCTCGAGGAATTCTCGGTCGACGTGGACAACAAGGACACTGCCGGCGGCGTGCCGGAGCACGTGCTCTCTGTGACGCTAAAGATGAAGGCTGGCTTGCCTGTGCAAATAAGGAGAAGGGTGGAAGCGTAGGACCAGCAAGTTTGTGATGAATGTTCAGAGCATTGAGTTAACAATAATGTCTATAATTTTAGGCTTGCCTGTGCAAATAAGGAGAAGGGTGGAAGCGTAGGACCAGCAAGTTTGTGATGAATGTTCAGATCATTGAGTTAACAATAATGTCTATAATTTTATCCTTTTTTTTTTTTTGAAGAGAACAGTTTAGCTCTGTTGATAATACTAGCTGATCAATTAAATCAATATTCTGCAGAGTTTTTCCCCGCTAATTTCAGATGAATACTGTACATCAGTGATGATATATCTCTAAAATGTTCTTTTACAGATACTAGGCTCCCCCTAGTAGCTAGTGATGATACAACATTCCAACAGTTGTACTTACTATTCTCTATTACCCGCCCTAGCGCTAATTGTTATCGGTTAAAACATGTGTTACCTTCTGTTTGTTCCAGCCATCAGCATGCTGAAGTGCACACACCCTTGAAGTGACCTACCTACATGACTTCCTATAATTTCATCACTCAATAAGTTTTTCAGTTACCACTTGAGTCAAACTCAGAACTTTTTAGGTCTCCCGAGAAAGAGCACCAGGCCTCAACTAATCAGGAACACGTGTGGCACCTTCAGTTCAAGTAGAGGTCTTGCTTTTCTGTCTCCTCGCCAGTATATTGGTCTAATGACAAATGTTGCTTTCATCAACCTTCTTTTGCTCAGAAGAAATCCCAAATTCCTCGTTCCGACTCAGTAGGCTCGTGTAAGATCAGCCAGCTTCTGGACACTCTTGCCGCTGTAGTGTTTGTGTACACCAAATTCCAACAGCCAAAGCAGTTCCGTAAAACTCCTCCCAATGTCAGTAGTTATCAGGAACACTATGCTCTGTAAACCCTGAGTATAGGCTCTACAGCTGGATGTGCAGCTCATTATTCACCAGCTTATCTGCAAGAGAACTTACTGAGAAGACTACTCCCCTTTGGACGCAAATGTGAAAACGACATCTTCTTGAGCTGACAAACATGATAAGGTGACCGAAGATCGTGACCTGAAGGCATTGTTATAAAATTATAATGCATCAGAACAAATGCTTCTCCTAACATGTAAAGCACATAATTAGTACAGTACAAAAGTATGCAGATCCATTTTTAGCGAATTAATAGTGTTCCCAGAAAGATATTTTAGCGGTTTTGCATGTCCAAGATTACGATTCTTAAGTTACTGTCATGGAATATCAGAAAATCAGAAAGAACTAGTCACAGGAGATTCAATCAAGGTCTAACTCATATATTAGTATGTGTCAAGATTATTACCTTCAGGGAGACCATTTACACTGGGGTTCGCATTACCAACTTTGAATGCTGGCGGGAATGTCCTGTAGGTATGGTATTACACACCATCCTGCTCTTACTGGATCGATTTGCTGAGGTTGAAAATCAAAGAAATGTTTTCCTTAATTTTCAAATGCCAGAAACACCTTGAGTCAATAGCTAGCACATTTATGCTCCAATTGTCGTGAGGATCTACATTCTTCAAGATATAACTGCAGGGCACTAGAGACTTCACAACCAACTGACTTTGCTACATATTGGTCAAATAGTATTTTGTACCTAGAAGCTATCTCAAGTTGATCTCGCCGGAATTCATTAGGAAGTATGCTCGTCCAATCCCTTGATTTGCCAACAGAACAAAAGCCATACAGAAGTGAAATGAAAGTGACAGAGTCTGGTGAGTAGCCTTTGTTAGCCATCTTATTCATTATGTCCAATGCCTTCCCGAGCATACTATGTCTGCACAGGCTAAAGATAATAGCATTGTATGCTGAATTTCTTGGATCCCATTTGTCATTAACCAAACCCTTGAATATGTCTAGAAGAGCATGCTTTTCATGCATCTCAACTGTACTACTGCAGTTTGAACTGATGATACAAGCCATACTGTTAGTGAGACCAGTAACTAAGCAATGCAGTGTAATATCACTAGGAGAACACTGATTAAGCAACATGTGTTCAAAATAAACAGCAGCTTTGATCACCTTATCTTTTTTAAACAGGCTATCAATTAGAATGGTATAAGTTATAACATTCGGAAATAGGCCTTCAGATTGCATGTTTGCGAATAGACCTTCTGCAGCATCTGTATCACCTAGCTTGCAGTATCCATTTATTAGTGACGAGTACGTAACAACATTTGGTTGGCATCTCCGTTTCATCATATCACACAATAACCTTAGAGCTCCAATTATATTACCTTGTTTAGCATAGCCACTGATAAGTGTAGTATATGTAAACTCATCTGGGATACACCCAACCTTTCTCATGCTGTTCATGCATAGGATTGCCTCATTCATCATTCCAAACTGACAGTATCCTTTTATCATAGCATTATAGCCAACAACGTCAAGGCAGACACCCTTTTGTTCCATGAATTCGAATATTTTCCTTGCCTCATCAAGACTCTCACTCCTAATGAACCCATCAATCAATGTGGTGTAGACAAATTTATCAGGGTGGACATTTTGCTCGAGCATCTCTGCGAGAAGGTTCCTAGCTGCAGGAAGCATCTGTTTCTTGCATAGGCCACTAATCAACACATTATATATGTTAACATCAGGAATAAGCTGTCTCGCTGTCATCTTCTCACGGACAAGCAAAGCCTCGCTGACTTGCCCCACAACAACAAGACCATGAATCAGGGCACCAAATGTAACCACATCAGGAGTATACCCTCTTTCCATCATTTCCACAAGCAAATTGGATGCGGCCATCACTTCTCCTCTAGTGCAGAAGCCATGAATCAATGAAGTATAGCTAAATAGATTTGGGTTTACATCCCTCCTAACGGCCTCCCTCAACAGACGCTCAGCCTCTTGGAGACGGCCTTCCCGGCATAACCCAGATATCAGAGTGTTAAAAGTGACGACATCTGGGTCACTGCCACTTGCAAGCATCTGCTTCAAGACCGCCATTGCCTGTGCTGCAGACCGGCATTTGCATAAAGCATCGATGACACTGTTATAAATCTGGACATTGGGTAACAATCTCCTTTCTCGCATCTCCGAAAGCAAATACATGATCTTCTCCAAATCACCCTTCTTCCCGAGCCAGCTCATAAGAGTTCCATAGGTTACCACGGTTGGCAATAAGGCCTTCCTCTCCATCTCACCCAAGAGCAATAGCGCGCTGCCCATGTCCCCGCGTCGACAATACCCATCAATCAAGACATTATAGAACACGGTATGCGGCATGCACCCTGCCCCCCACCTCACCTCAATCAACTTCAAACCCTTCTCGACCTGTCCTTCCAGGCACAGGCCTCTGACCATCACACACGTGCTGTAATTATCAGCGCCACCTTCCTGGGCAAGCATTTCGTCATACAACTTGTGGGCGTCTTTCCACTGTCGCCGCTCCACAAGGAGCCTGAGAAGGCAGTTGCTGTGGGTCGCGGCAGGGAGCTTTCCGTACTGTTCTCTGACGCGCTCGCACATCTCGGTGGCCTTCTCTTCCATCCCGGCGTCGGCGTAGGCGGCCACAAGCGCGCCGAGGCAAGCACGCGTGGGCGCGACGCCTGCGAGAGACATGTCCTGGAGTGTGGCGTCCACAGCGTCGAAGCGGCTGGAGCGCGCGAGGAGGTGGAGGAGGGCGGAGTGCGCGATAGGCGTGGGGGCGGGGAGGGCGTCCGCGTCATGGTGGCGGCAGAAGTGGGAGCGCGACCAAGAGACGAGCGCGAGGGCGAGGTCGGGGTCGGGCAGGGATTCGACGGCGTCGGCGAGGCGGCCGTCGGAGAGAGGGGAAGGGAAGAGCGCGGCGAGGGAGCGGGCCCAGGCTGGGTTGGTGGAGCGGGTGGCGAGGACCTGCGCGAGCGACTCCGCGAGGGCGGGGGGGATCGGGTTGTGGCTGCGGTGGCGGCTGGGGAGCACGGTGATGCGGGGTAGGAGCCTGGACATGAAACGTCGAGGCGGCGGCGGCCGCTGCGGTGGGAGGGTGGAGGGAGGCGGCCGGGAGGGAGGAGGCAAGCAAAGAGGCGGCATGGACGGGAGCCCACCCTTAAACAGCAGAGGCCAGCGGCTACTTTCTACTGAATCCTGGCCGTTGAACAGCGAGGCTGTATGCCCCCCATACCGCATCCAGCCGTCCAATGAGTTTCACGTTGACAGCTGCCTCGATTTACCAAAATATTCCGGGGAGTACCTCTCAAAAGAAAATTACTCTAGCGGAATGAACATACAGTGAAAATATCAATTTCACCGATCACGGTAGTATTACATTTTTTTTTATGCATAGTAGTACATGTTTGGCAAGCAAAGGCATGGCAGTGGCGGAGCAAGAGCGTCCCCACTCGGCCATCCCAAAGTCCTCCCAATTGGCCTATAGAGATGTTGGCGTTGAAAATCTCGTTTAGCTGGACCCCTTAATTCAGATTTAGCGTTGACGCGGTCTAACTTATCGTCTTACACTCCCAGGTTAAACCCAACCTTAGAGGGAAGGGGGCTAGCGGGATGCCGGCTAGATGAGAAAACCTAGCGGACCAACCTTGTCGGCGAGCCAAACTGAAAAACTTTCCACTGCGTGACGGTCGTCTCCTCCCTAGTTCGCCGCCGCAATCACCCCTCATCGATGTCGGCCATTTCCCCTCCTGTCGTCAATAAAAATCTCCTAGCCGCCGCGAAGATTTTTGAGAATTTGAGATGATCCATCTCAGCGTCATCGCACCGCCCCATCTCAGCGTCGTGCGGGCTCCTTGGAAGCTCCAAGCCCACCCCACGACCACCTTGCACAACAAGTGTTCGACGGTTTTCCAAGGCTATGGATTCGAACAAGGAGGAGATGTGTCCCGCTCTAATGGACGATGAAGTCGCTATTGTTGCCGCCATGAGAGACGCCGTCGGCGATGATGATCATCTGAGGATCCTCACTGCCCTCCTGGCCATGATCATCGACGATGAAAAGTCGGTTGTTGGATGTTCCATGCCAGGGAGCTGCAAGAGCAAGCCGATGTAGAGGATGGAAGGCTATTGCATGTTGTATGATACTACTTCGCCGATGATCCGTTACATGGTGATGTGATATTTTGGTGCCATTTCATGATGAGTAGGAAGCTTTTTTGAAGATTGTCGAGAATTTGAGAGAGTTCGACAAATACTTCAAACTGAAGAGAGACATCGTCGGCTTGCATGGCTTCTCCACAATTCAGAAATGCACAGTTGTCCTCCGGATGCTTGCATATGAAATTACTGCAAGATACACATGACGACTACATGTGCATGGCCGAGTCCGCATCCATTAATTGCATGTACAGGTTCTGTAGGGCTGGCCATAGTGACAGTATTTGGAAAGAAGTACCTAAGAACATCCAATAGAGTAGACACGGCTCAGATCATGGCATAGAACGCAGAACGCAGAAGACACAACTCGGGTCATGACTGTCTATGTGATCTTGCACAATATGATCATTGAGAGCGAGCGGGATAATTCAGTGTTTGACACTGAACCGAATTATCGTCGGGGTCCTCTCGCAAAAGTTGATCACCGGGTATGGGCTGCATTTGCTTCTTTCCTCACCAGGCGTCAAGAAGTTCAAGACATAAATACTCATCACCGACTACAAGATGATCCAGTGGAGCATTTGTGGATGCTCAAAGGGGACACCTAGTTTATTTATCTATTTGAAATTGTGATTCAAAACTTGTTAAATTATTTGTTTGCTTTGTTGAACTTGTTAAATTATTATATTAAATTTATGTTTAATTTGATTCCAAATTTATTATTTTAAAAAGTGTTTAGGGAGGCTACATGGGGTGCAGATGGGCGTCGATGCCTCCCCATAATGACACCCCCCTACGGTCCAAAAATAGCAAAGCCGAACGCCGTATAGGGTGACCGAGTGGAGATCCTCTAAGCCTCGGACCAAAAACTAAGCGCAAACTACTATGAAAATTCATCATGTTGAAGGGTAAAAGATGGCTCGATTGCACCAAAAACGCAACACTTAACCTCAATGATTCATGAATATATAGCAATGTCTTCGTCGTGTGGAGTTGGTTTCATTTGCGAAATCCAATCAACGTTGTCTGCATATGTTCATATTTTGTTTATATAACTTGGAATCTGTAAAAGAGTGTACTAATTCAATATTTCAATTCATGTCTTTAACACATAAAAGTTATAAAAGGAAAAATGATATGAATGTAAAATAGAAATTACTTTAGGGCTTGGTCCATTGGCAAGCAGCAGGACGACCGGAAGGTTACGGCACAAAAAAGGAATACCAACATCCCATGTGCGCAGCTCACAGAGGTGGCGCCCATGACACTAGGCGACTTAGACTAGAGGAAGTGAGAACATTGTAGCGGCGATCACGAACAGAATAGGCTATGGGTGAGAGGTAGGGTGGAGGAGGGAACATCTAGCGGGATAAGCAACGATGGCGCGATGGCTAGCGCATGACTGCAGGTGCGAGCGCAAGCGAAACTACATAGAGTAGTGATGCATGTTCATATTGTTGGGATAGACATGGCCCAAATCTCAAATATCTATAGATAGGTGTATAAAAATTCACCATGTCCCCAGGCCATGGCCCTGGTTGCTCGGGCCTGGCTCCGCCCTTAAAGAGCGATGAAGATAAAACCTAAGATTTAAGGGAGAAGAGGGTAAGAGCATTTTTAGGTGATCCCCATATCGGTATGTACCTCGAAACCTGTTTCGGTAGCGAGGCCTCGTCCGAACCGGATCATGAGACCGTGTGATACGGAAAACAGGGTTTATGGTTTAGTGCATATTAATGATTTTCTACAACAAAATCTCAATACAATATAAATCAAACTTATTAACATTTTACACAATATAATAATAATAGTTTGAATCCAATAGTTAAACAAATAATGAATGGTCATGAATGTCCCTTTTGTACTTTTTACTATGTTTAATGAAAGGGGAAGGAGTTGTTTGCCAAAACAAATGGTTTCGAATCGGAAAAATGGTTCAAATCACACACATGAATAAATATGAAATAAATTGGGAGAATATCTCCCATATAAATTTGGCTGATGCTCAATGAGATCATCACGGAGTTGGGTATGCATACCCCTATCTTAAATCTGCTAGTACGTGTAGAGTTTGCAGCATGGAAAACGAAAAAATTCTCAGGAACACACAAAACCAAGATCTAATATACGAGATCGGTGCAATGAGATTATAGAGAACTAACCCTCGTAGATCCAAAGCGTTTAACGAGATTCGGATCTCGTGGTTGATGTAGCCAATAACTTGTCGATCTCAAGATTGCGTAGACGATCCTTCCGGCGCCATGTTCCGACAACGCTTCCGTAGTCGGTCACACGTACGGTAGTCGATGAAGACTTCCTCTCCCTTGTTTTAGCAGGGCAGCAGAGGTTCTAGATCTCCACGGAATCCCAACAGCACGACGGTGTGGTGGTGGTGGTAGAGAGATTTCTGCAGGGCTTCGCCTAAGCCGGAGCAGGACGGTGGACGAGAGAGAGGGGCGTGGCGGCTAGGGTTTAGGCGCCGAGGGACAAGGGGGACAAGGGGTGGCTCCCTGCCCCTCCTTATATGGGAGAGGGGCCGGCGACCAAGGCCTCACTGCCCTAGCTGAGTTGCCCCCAACTCGGCTAGGAAGGGGAGAGTTCCTCCCCAACTCGGCTAGGAGAAGGAGAGAGTTGAAAACTTGCCTTTCAAGTTTTTCTTTCCTTCCCAGACTAGGATTTGACTTTTCAAACTAGGGTTTGACCCTTTACTCTAGTCCTTGTCCGAGTTGCCCTAGGGCATGATGCGGCCAGCCCTTTAGGGTATGCCACATCCCAAGTTCCCCCTTCCGGAGTGGTGGACCTTCCAGAACATTCTAGAAGCTTCCGGTCAAAACATTGAAAACATTTCCGAACCCCGGAAATTGACTTTCCTTATATGAATCTTATTATCCGAACCATTCCGGATCTCCTCGTGATGTCTTGGATCCAATCCGAGACTTTGAACAACATTCGGTCTCCAACTCACATTCCATATCTACTCAAACAATATTGAATCCTTAAGTTTGTCTCCCTACGGTTCATAAACTATGCGGACATGATCGAGACACCTCTCCGATCAATAACCAATAGAGGGATCTAAAAATACATACAGCTCCCACATATTTCTATGATGACTTCGTGATCGAATGAACCATTTAAATACAATACTGATTCCCTTTATCATACGGTATTTTAATTATCCGAGGTTTGATCGTCGGTATCTCTATACCTAGTTCAACCTCGTTACCGATAAGTACTCTTTACTCATTCCGTGATATGACTCCCTTGTGACCTAGTCACATGCTTGCAAGCTAATTGGATGACATCCCACCGAGAGGGTCTGTCAACACCCGTATTTTTAATCCCATATGCCTATTATGCCATACATCGCAATCCCAGGATTACCATTTTTGCGAGACATAACATTGGATATCATAGTACATCATCCATTACAAACCATACATAAGGTCTTACAACAAATAAAGGATCTCATGATCCAGTCTTAATACAAATCAAGCAGCGGAATAATATAATAACGATAGCATGGGCGAGACTCCACCTTCATGGTCACGGGCAATGCTGATGACGGGAGATGATCCTAGTTATCGTAACCTTCCTGCGGTCCATCCTCCTGATAGTCCTCTTCATAGTCTGGCCACGGGAATAGCCAGGGACAAAGCCATGAGTACTCTTTAAGTACTCGCAAACTAATACTAACAAGTGAAGTGGTTTTGAGTAGGAATACTAAGCTCTAGGTTATTTTGCAAAAAGCCAGATTTATCTCTAACTGAGTTCAGAAGCAAAGAAAGCTAGTTGAAAGTTTTATAACACCTAAGGGGGAACTTGAGTTTTCATATCACAACCCTGTTGTGGTCAAGTCAAAGTCATGATTCATTTCATAAGTCATTTTGAAAACATCTGACGACGGAACAGTATGGCCACTCCAACTGTCCATAACCGTGGACGCGGCTATTCGAATAGTTTGACACTCTACAGAGGTGGTATACTTTCACCACAATATTCGATACATCCGTCAGGAACAACCCTGAATTCACCATACTCAATATGCGGATAATCAATCCTAACCTTTTAATTACACGCCCTAGTATAGGCACCTCCCCTATGAGTTTGGCCTCCCAACCATGACCAACTGTCATCTTGGGAACTGCACAGGTGGACAATCTTCACAAGGTAGCCTCAACTCAAACCTTGGCCGCAAGGGAACCCATACTAAGGTATATAAACTTACAGTCAAGACCTACCCAAATTTCGGGTATTGTGGTTGTACGGTAAAATTGGAATGGTATCGCATCCAGACAACCATCACTTTTATAAAGGGCTAAGGCTCATGCCTCAACATTTTCATCATCAAAATCATCTGGTGTTCAAGAACACATGTCAAAACATTTCAGTAGAATGACTCATCATTCTAAGGTTTTCATAACCATTTTCACCAAGTAATCCCATCTAAAATGATCAAGTTTTATGCTTAGCACTAGGATCTACAAGTGGGGGTAAACACTAATGAGGGATGGTCAACCAATGTGAATGATCTAAGTTCAATCTCATGCCTCAGGATGACATCAAGATTATCTAACTTAGGCCAAATTTTATGCTCTTTATGCTACCTTTAAATATCTTTCCAAAATCTACAAGTCACTAAGTAAACTCAAATAGAAAGCTTTGATAAAGAAATAAAATAAATAAGCTTGCAAGTAAAACTGGGTTTGGTATAATCATTTGGTATAACCAAGGCATGCCTAATGCATTGTATAGGTTATATAGTTTTCACAATTGCAAGTGTTTGCTTGCAAAGTTAACTTGTTTTGTGAAGCTTGCTTAGTTAGGAGCTTGCCTTGTGCAGTGCAGTGGTTGAAGTTCTCCTCGGCTTCTTGATACGTCCAAAACATATCTACTTTCTCAAACACTTTGCTATTTTTTCTCCTCTAAACTTGCGTGATTTGGATACAACTAACACAGACTGACGCTGTTTTCAGCAGAATTACCTTGGTGTCTTGTTTTTGTGCAGAAAATGAACTATCAGGAAAAATCCCGGAAAATATGCCAAAATTATATTTCACCAGAAGATCCACGGAGCCAGAAGAAGAGACGGAGGGGAGGCCTAGGGGGGCCCAGACCCACCCCAGGCGCGGGCCCACCTGACCCCGCGCCTGGAGGGGGTGTGGCCACCCCATGCACCTCCTTGGCCTCCCTCTACGCCTATAAGTTGCCTTTCGACCTAAAAACCGAGAGGGGTTCGATAGTTTTCCAAAAAGAGTTCCTCTCCACCGCCGCCACCAGAAACCAAGATTCGGATCCAGAAACTCCGTTCTGGCACCCTGCCAGGACGGGGAATTTGGAGAGGATCATCGCCATCGTCATCACCAACGCATCTCCACCAACCACCGATGTTTCCCTCATCCATGAGTGAGTAATCCACCGCCGTAGGCTTGGGGATGGTAGGGATTGGATGAGTTCTATCATGTAATCGAATAAGATATGTTAGGGCATAGTGCCTAGTTTCTCTTATGCTATTTGACTTTGTTGCAACGTGTTGTGCTTAATGCTTGTCACCAGGGCCCGAGTGCCATGATCTCAGATTTGAACTTATTATTGAATCATTATGATAGTATTGTTTGTGATCTTATCTGCAAGTTGTGTACACATATCATTGTCCGGATCCAAAGGCCCCAAAGTGACAATAATTGGGACAACCGGAGGGGATGGATGTGGTGTGAGGATCACATGTGTTCATGGAGTGTTAATGCTTTGCTCCGGTGCTCTATTAAAAGGAGCACCTTAATTGACAGTAGTTCCCTAGAGGCCCCGCTGCCACGGGCTGGCTGGACAGAATATGTTGTGCAAGTTCTCATTGCGAGCACGCATGACTATATTTGGAGCACATGCCTAGGATTGTTTAGTACTTGGATGCTTGTTATTATTTATCTGCAATGCCCTAGATATTGAATTTACATGTTTAGACTCGTCCATGCAACGCCCGTCCATCCATCCCTATGCCTACCGCACTCGAATCCTACTGTTACCATTACTGTTACTATTGCTCATGTTTCACTGTTGCTTCTGCTGTTGTTGTTGCTTTGTTGTGCTACTACCAAACTGTTGTTACTGATAAACTTCTATGAGCAAAAACTATTTCCTGGTGCAGCTGAACTGATAACTCAGTTGTTAAGGCTTGCAAGTATTCTTTGGCTCCCCTTGTGTCGAATCAATAAATTGGGTGATACTACCCGCGAAGACTGTTGCGATCCCCTATACTTGTGGGTCATCAAGACTATTTTCTGGCACCGTTGCCGGGGAGCATAGCTTTATTTGTAAGTTCACTTGGATCTATTATTTTTCACTGCTACTCCTTTCATCATGGGGAAGTCTCGTGTTGGAAAGTTCCCTATTTTATCATCCACTACAAGAAGAGGTACTATTCTAAACACCTCTGCTGCTCTTGATTCACCGCCTGTTATAAGTAAGCTTATCACACCACCACCACATACACATGCTACACACACTGCTACTACTGCTAAGTCTGAAACTGCTTTTGATTTACTTCTACTGTGCTTGATGCAAGTGGTTCATTAGGTCCTTTTCTAGATGCTACTATGGCTAGTCTACGAAACACCAAAACTCCTAGTGAAGAAACTGTTACACCTGTTAGCTCACCTGAGGCTAGTGAGATTTATGATATTAATGATGGTTACATTGAGTTCACTGATGATTTTGTTGAAGAGTGCCGAAACACACATGGTACTAGTGCTATTAAGAGTCTCCTTGCTAGACGTACTATTATGCCTAAGATGTCCTCTAATCCTAAGTTTGCCACTTCTCCCATAGATATTAAAGATAAAGATTATGATTTCTCTCTTGATTTATCTTATTTAGATATTATTGAGAAAGAACCTTTTTGTGGGACTGAAAATGAGAGTGTTGTGGCTCATATGAACGAGCTTTCTACTATGAGTGCTTTATTCTCTGATGATTTTAATATGCGCAAGTACTTTGTTACTAAGATCTTCCCCTTTTCACTAAAAGGAGAAGCTAGGGCTTGGTTTAATAGATTACCTCCTGGGTCCATTGATAGTCCTGATTGCTTGATTGCTTCTTTCTTCCAGAAATATTTTCCTCCCAGTGCTAGACATGCTGCTTTGCATAGACTTTTTGATTTTAAATAGGGAGAAGAAGAGAAATTGCCCAAGTCATGGAAAAGATTTTGTGCCTTGATTCATGCACATCCTAGATGTCTATTACCTAAGAATGAGCTTCTTGATATTTATTATAATGGACTAACTGATGATTCTAGTACCTACCTAGATAGCTTTATTGATTGTGTTTTCAGGAAAAGGACTCCTTTAGATGCTGAAGAATTAATGACCAAGATAAGCAAGAATTATGATAATTGGACTTCAACTGAGCTGAATGCACCTGAGCCTATTACTCCTGAACCAGTTGACCCTGAACCAATTCCAGCACCAACAACAAAGAAGAGGGGAGTTATTGCATTAAATGATGAAGTGATGAAGGAAGCTAAGAAGTGTCTAAAGGAGAAAGGTATTAGAGCTGAAGATGTGAAGAATCTACCTCCTATAGAAGAATTATGTAAGCCAACTCCCCACTCATATACTATTAAGGTACACTCTCTCCAACACTTTGATGAAGGTGATATTCCTTATGATAAGCCTCCTGATCAATGTTTAGAGGAACTTGACACTTTTATTGTTAAACAAGGGTATTTTAATAAACAAGTTCAGAATCATTTATTGGAAAACTCTAGAGCTATCCATGAGTTGAAAGATATTGTGGAAAGAACTTCTAATGATATTAAAATGCTTTGTAAACACTTTCAAATGATTCAAACTCAACTTGATCAACTTGCTAAGGTGCAAAAGGATACGCTAGTTAATGCTTCATGAGATAAACATGCTTATGGAATTAGAACTATGAGTGGTATAGCTACTCAAGATCCTTTATATCCTAAAGGCACCCTAAAATAATAGAGCATGATTCCCAACTAGGTGAAGATAGTGGTAGTCCTCGTAAGAGGAAGAAAAAGAAACATAAGATAGTTGAGGAACCACTTGAACCTTCTGTAGATCCTAATAGTATATCTGTCTCTGATGCTAAAACTGAGAGTGGTAGTGATAAAAATGAGTCTCCTGATAAGGAGGAAGGTGAGGAAGAACCTGAGAAGCACACTAAGAACACTAGGTACACAAAGTAAGATTTTATTGCTAATAAACATGGTAAAGAGAGAGAACCTTGGGTGCAGAAACCTATGCCTTTTCCAGGTAAGAAACACAAGTCAAAGGAGGAAGAACACTACAACAAGTTTTGTGAGTGGATGAAGCCTTTATTCTTGCAAATTCCTTTAACTGATGCTATTAAGTTGCCTCCTTATTCAAAGTATATAAATGATATTGTCTCTAATAAAAGGAAGATTCCTAATGAGGAGATTTCTACTCTACTTGCTAATTACTCCTTCAATGGTATGGTTCCAAAGAAACTTGGTGATCCAGGTATACCAACTATTCCCTGCTCCATTAATAATAATTATGTTAGAACTGCTTTATGTGATTTGGGAGCTGGAGTTAGTGTTATGCCTTTTTCTCTCTATAAAAGACTCCAGCTAGAAAAGTTGATACCAACTATTATTTCTTTGCAAATGGCTGATAAGTCAACTACTATTCCTGTTAGTATATGTGAGGATGTTCCTGTTCAAGTTGCTCATAATTGCATGGTCTTAACTGATTTTGTTGTGCTTGAAATGCCTGAAGATGATAATATGTTTATTATTCTTGGGAGACTTCATCAATTGTAATCAAGAAAATGTAACATTCAATATTAATGACAAAGAGCACACTGTCTATTTCCCCAAGAAGGTTGTTAAGATCTATTGCCTAAATTCCATTGAAAATATTGAGAGCATCAACGTTGGAGAAATGTATTGTCCCATTCCACAAGAAATTTTTGAAACTATTATGATTGGGACCATTGCTATCAAGTATGAGGTAACATAATCACCTTGTGGAATGCAAAGTTTTGCTTCATATAAGATTGTTTTGGTAACAAGACTTGATCAACCTTGTTAACAAAAAGATTTTAATGGACAAAATAATGTTTCCACTATGGTTATACTTGCTTTCTTTTTCCTTTGTCCTTCCTAGTCTGTACTTTAGCTTTAGTTTTCTAGTTGTTTGCTTGTTTGAGTTCCTTAGAGCTCCTGTAGTTTGGCTTTTGGTTTGCTTTTGCTTCTTCTGAAAAAACTGTTTCTGCGAGAATGTCAATTTTCATACCCTAAAAATTGGCAAAAAATAAAGTTTCCCGAAAAATCCCAGAAAATTCAAAATAAATTTTTCTCGAAAAAAGGGGCAGAGTGGCACCTGAGGTAACCCAGGGGGCCATCCCAGGCCACCAGACCCCTGGTAGGCGCGGCCTACCAGGTGGCGGTGCCTAGGGGGGTCTGGCCCACCTAGGCCCCTCCAGGCTGCCTCCTCAAAGCCACATTCTTTCTCTCTCCCGAAAAACACCGGAAAAACTTGCACAAGCTCGAGTTCTTGCTGTTCTTGATCGCGATTTTTCGATCTCCTTGTTCATCCCACCTCAAGTGTTGATTTTTGGAGGGATTGCTCCTTGGTATGTGCCTCCTCCACTTGTCCAATTAGATTTGTGATTGGTA
This sequence comes from Avena atlantica, assembly GCA_910589765.1. Classification (NCBI taxonomy): domain Eukaryota; kingdom Viridiplantae; phylum Streptophyta; class Magnoliopsida; order Poales; family Poaceae; genus Avena; species Avena atlantica. The sequence goes on along the minus strand of OU342737.1, from coordinate 402,993,765 downwards.
GATTATATCTTGAGTATTTTGCTGCTATAGGTGACTGGTTGTTTGAGCTTGCATGCTTGTTCTTTGCTTAGAAACTATGTTTTGATGCATGTGTAGTCCTCTAGCAAGTTCCTATAGTAGTTGCTCATCATTTATCAACTTAGAAATCACTTGATTTGATGGTTGTTTAAAATTTTTAGAATAGGGAAGCCATGGACCACCACACCTTTGGTGACATATTTGAGAGTGATGCACCTAGTAGGGCAAGGCTTCCAATGTCATCTACCAGTACTAGACCCTCATACAATGAGGATCTCATCACTCCGTGATTTGGTGACGAGGGAAATGAAGGGGATGCGCACCCCTCCACCTTTCCTTGCCAAACTTTCTTGCAAGCTGCTGGGATTCTTAATGATTTTTTGACTTTTGTGCAGAGAGCTAGACTAACAAGTTACATGCAGGATGAGAGCACACAATATGCTTTGCTTACTAAAACATTTGTGGAGAGTTTCTCCTTTACTAATAGTATGTTCAAGCCTTCCGTGTCTTTCAAAATTTATTGCAGGGCTCATTCTATGACTTTGAAGAAATTTTGCAAGGCCCTGTGACTTGGTACAACTGGGTCATCAAAGAAGACTCAATCTCTACCCGCTGATTTGTTAGAGCTTTACCGAGGAATAACCAATGATGATGACCGTAGAGCTCAGCGAGGGAAGATAAAGAACATTCAACTTCTAGCCATCAGGTATTTTGCCTACTATCTTGCCACCAGTGTTCTTGGTAGGGAGAACACTAGTAATATTTCGAACTATCAATTGGCCTTCTTAGCTGCTGCACTCAACAATGAGGATAAATATAATCTTGGTTCCCTCATTTCTCATCGCCTAGCTGCTAAGGGACCCATTTATGGGGGAATTATTGCTACTCATATTGCTGCTGCCTTGGACATTGCTGTTGATCCACATGATACAGTTTTGGCTCCTCAGAGGCTTGATCTTGCTCCCATGAAGGCGCACCACTTTGTCACCACTATCCCTACTCTTGAGAACTTGGTTTATAGAATGTTGTTTACTGACGGGGAAGAGAGAGAGAGATTCCTCTACCCCAAACCACTTTGTTCAGTATTTCTCAGGGACCTTGGTCACGCTCGAAGGAGGAGATGGACGACAACCTGCATTCTCTTAATTCCCATGGGCACTATCAGGAGGAAGCACCATTATACGATCCCCCCGCGTATTACACAGGGGAGGCCTCGAACTCGTACCAGGACGAGGAAGCTTCCTCGACATACTATGGAGGTGCATCTACTTGGGCACCATGGGATTGAGCCCCACTTAGGCCAAAAGCCTAAGCTTGGGGGGGGGGTGGTATACCGACATCACACACTCATATATATATATATCATATTTGGTCGGTTCTTTGTATATCCATTGTTTTCTCTTTCTTTTTGGTTTTTGTTGCTTCTTTCTCAAAAACCCAAAAATACCAAAAATATTTTCATTGTTTCTCTTGGTTTGTTTCTTTGCTTTGGTTTTCCTTAAAAGAAAAAAATCCAAAAAGATTTTGCTTTGTTTTTGTTTGGTTTTTCTTGGTTTGCTTGTTTCTAAAAATTTGAAAACACCAAAAATATTTGTTGTTCTTCTTTGGTTTTGTGAATTCTTTGCAGTGTTCAGCCATCCTCAGTGGATTTTGGTTTCATGTTAATTATTCAAGTCACACAAGTGAAGGGCAATAATGAAGATTAAGACAACTCGAGGTGTGGTAAGAGGCTAGTAACGAACTCTATTTGTTTCATTTTTGTACATATACTCATCATTGTGAGCATGCTTAGCCTGTTCGTGTAAGGTGTATGTCATTATGGATGCTTAGTAGTTCTTGCTTGTCTACGATTAGCTCCAGATTGCTAATAGTTTGTAGCATGTCTTATGAATGTTTGCTTGCATTGTTTTATTCATATTTTGGTATGACATTGTGGTATCCTCCTCTGACTGTTCATGTGAATCGACTTGGAACATGCTCACGCATCCATATGACTAATCAATAGTCAGTAAGCCTCGATGATTTATTTTGCCTCAGAGTTCTTGTATCATTTTCATGCCATAGTTAGTCCTGTTTTGTTGCAAGCATGATTATGACAGCTATTGCTCTCTCGTTTGTCGCTCCCTCTCTATTGCTAGCCTTCACTTGCACTAAGTATGTGCTCTACCTATGCTTCCAACTCCCCAAAACCAATATTGCCAGCTGTGTCCACCATACATACCTATTAGCATCATTTGCTATTTTAGTGCATATTCCATATGCCGTGTTTTCTTTCAAAATAAAATGTTTGTCTGTTTTGAGAAAGTTAGTTAGTAAAGCTCTCATGAACTTGATGGCACACTTTATTCCTTGCGCTTAATAATTCTGAACCATTGTGACTAGTCCATGAAAGTTATATGCTTGCTAATTATATACTGGGAGTCAGCAGAACTGTGATGTCACGGGGAACGCTTTCAACACTTTTTGGATATCTCATCTAGTTGATTCCTTGCTCTTTTCTTTACGGATGTCGACAATGTGAAATAAAAGGGGAGGTTGTGAGTTCATGGAGTTTATACATTGTGTTAGAGAAACGCCTGGGCTGCTAGCCTAAGCCATGCTTAATCATGGTGGAAACTTGCAGCATCACCATAATGAGCATTTATGAATCATCCTCAATAAAAAGCTATACATATGGTAAATAAAAGATTGCTGAGATGCTCATTGTCTGCTTGCCTTGTCATTTTGGTTATGGGAAAGCTCTTGTACCATGTGCAAGGGGTACCCCGTTGGCGGTTCTCGATGATATGCATGTATTTACAATGAAAAGAACTTTCAGGTGACCAAAGTTGAGTAGCATGCGGAGCGACCCTCATACTCAAGGGACTTGGGATTTCCAGTATATGGTATGTCAAGCATATGATTCAGATGGACCTCATTTTCACCTTAACCACATGAAGATGCCTATGATAGGGGCAATGAGAGCTCAAAGCTAATGAGTACCTTCCTTTCAGCATTGGGAAGCCTTTCAAACCTTCACAAAACCGTTTTCACAACCTTGTTGAGTCACCATTTATTCTATGAGCACCTTCTTGAGAGCATAGTTGTCATTCTTGTGTTTGTTCCAAAACTTGGTTAATTATTTCATGACTTTGATGCTTGTATCTTTGATATCTTTACTTCTAGTCTTCATGTGAACTTCAGAGGTGCCTCGGCATTTATATTGTCCTGTTCAAACAAAGGCAAGCGAGATACCACTCCATCATACCTTATTATGAGCATTGCAATGTTGCTTATGTTTATGTCTCATGCTACTTATTATTATTGAGTTGGTTTCTCTTCATAGCTTGCAATGACTATTGAGTAGACTTAGTTGCATACTCCTTATTATGAATTGTGTAAGCATCTACTCCCATGCTAAGAATATTTACATCATATGAAGCAAAGTGTTCGTGAAAGTTCTTTTATCGCACTCAGTTTTCAACTGAATTGCTTGAGGACAAGCAATAAGCTAAGCTTGGGGGATTTGATACGTCCAAAACATATCTACTTTCTCAAACACTTTGCTATTGTTTCTCCTCTAAACTTGTGTGATTTGGATACAACTAACACGGACTGACGCTGTTTTCAGCAGAATTACCTTGGTGTCTTGTTTTTGTGCAGAAAATGAACTATCAGGAAAAATCCCGGAAAATATGCCAAAATTATATTTCACCAGAAGATCCACGGAGCCAGAAGAAGAGACGAAGGGGAGGCCTGGGGGGGCCCAGACCCACCCCAGGCGCAGGCCCACCTGACCCCGCGCCTGGAGGGGGTGTGGCCACCCCATGCACCTCCTTGGCCTCCCTCTGCGCCTATAAGTTGCCTTTCGACCTAAAAACCGAGAGGGGTTCGATAGTTTTCCAGAAAGAGTTCCGCTTCACCGCCGCCACCAGAAACCAAGATTCGGATCCAGAAACTCCGTTCTGGCACCCTGCTGGGACGGGGAATTTGGAGAGGATCATCGCCATCGTCATCACCAACGCATCTCCATCAACCACCGATGTTTCCCTCATCCATGAGTGAGTAATCCCCCGCCGTAGGCTTGGGGATGGTAGGGATTGGATGAGTTCTATCATGTAATTGAATAAGATATGTTAGGGCATAGTGCCTAGTTTCTCTTGTGCTATTTGACTTTGTTGCAACGTGTTGTGCTTAATGCTTGTCACTAGGGCCCGAGTGCCATGATCTCAGATTTGAAATTATTGTTGAATCATTATGATAGTATTGTTTGTGATCTTATCTGCAAGTTGTGTACACATATCATTGTCCGGATCCAAAGGCCCCAAAGTGACAATAATTGGGACAACCGGAGGGGATGGATTTGTGGTGTGAGGATCACATGTGTTCATGGAGTGTTAATGCTTTGCTCCGGTGCTCTATTAAAAGGAGCACCTTAATTGACAGTAGTTCCCTAGAGGCCCCGCTGCCACGGGCTGGCTGGACAGAAGAAGTTGTGCAAGTTCTCATTGCGAGCACATATGACTATATTTGGAGCACATGCCTAGGATTGTTTAGTACTTGGATGCTTGTTATTATTTATCTACAATGCCCTAGATCTTGAAGTTACATATTTAGACTCATACATGCAACTGAAGGGTTTCACAGCATAGTAAATCAAAAAAAATCTACGGATACGAACGGGGAAGCCAAGATCTAATCTAGGAGATGCAAACAATGAGGGGGGATAGATGAGATCTTCATACCCTTGAAGATTCGCACAGCGGAACGTTCGATGGAACGTGGTTGATGTAGTCGTACTCGCTTCTCCTCCTCGCGATCCGATCCGATCCAACACCGCAAGTGGCGATGCCTCCGAGAGATGCACATGTACGTCACCTCGACGGCTCCTCCTTCCTCGGTCCAGCAAGTGGGGTGGCGAGATAGGTTGGATCTACAACATGACGGCGTGGTGCAAACGGTGGAGAGTTTCTGCGGCAGGGCTTCGCCTACGCGCAGTCGGGAGGGAGAGAGAGGGGAGGGCAGCAGGGCGGCTAGGGCTTGAGGAGGTGTGTGGGGATGGTGTGCACCCAGCCCTCTTTATATAGAGGGGTGGGCGGCCGCCCCTTGCCCCTCCTCCAAGCCTAGGGCCGGCGGCCAAGGAGGGAGGAGTGGGGGGCAAGTTCCCCCTCCTTCTAGAAGCTCTCCCTAGGGTTTCCCGAGGGCTTGGCTGGCTGGGCCTATGGGGCCTTGTGCCCCTGGAACAATGCGGCCAGGGCACTCCCATGTAGGCCCACGCCCCCTCCCGACAAGTGGGGCCACGTTGGTCCCACTCCGGAAGGTTCTAAAAGCTTCCGGTACAATACCGAACAATCCGAAACACTTCCGAACTCCAAAAACTGCTTTGCCTTATATGAATCTTATTCTCCGGACCATTCCGGAACCTCTCATGATGTCCCGGATCCCAACCGAGAGTCCGAACAAAAACTCATAAACCAATTATCCATTCTATCCTAGCATCGAGACACGTTAAGTGTGTGACCCTGCGGGTTCGAGAATATGCAGACATGATCTTCTATCAATAATCAACAGCGGGGTCTGGAAACCCATATTGACTCCCACATACTCATAGATGATCATATCGGATGAACCATGATGCCAGGATTCAATTAATCCCATATACATATTCCCTTCGTCACGCGATATTTTACTTGCCCGAGATTCGATCGTCGGCATCGGCATACCTAGTTCAATCTCGTTCACAGCAAGTACTTTACTCGTTCCGTAATCCGATATCACTTTGTGATTAACTCCTTAACCACGTGCTTGCAAGCGGTGTTGATATCGATTACCAGTGGGCCCGAAGTATATCTCTCTGACTTGGAAGGGACAAATCCCATCTCGATACATACAACCCAACAAGTACTTCCCGATCACCGATCACCCTCTCATAGGATGACGTTTGATGACCTCAAAGCTTTCTTTCGATACCAGGGAGTTGCATTATCTCATGGTCTAAGGAATACAATATTTGACATAATAAAAGCTTCGCAAAGATGAACACGATAACACGATCTAATTGCTCTGCTTGATTTGGGTCTGTCCATCATACCATTCTCCCAATGATGTGATCTCATTATTAATCGACAACTCATGTCTATGGTTAGGAAACCTTAACCATCATTAATCAATGAGCTAGTCCATAGAGGCGCACTAGGGACACGGTGTTGTTCATAAACCACACAAGTATTAAAGTTTCCGCTTAATACAATTCTAGCATGGAATATAAACTTTATCATGAACAAGAATTATAATAATAACATCTTTATTATTGCCTCTAGGGCATAATTCCAACAGTCTCCCACTTGCACTAGAGTCAATAATCTAGTTTACATCTGGCAACAATCTAACACCCATGGCACTAAGGTGTTGATCATGTTTTGCTCGTGGAAGAGGTTTAGTCAACGGGTCTGCGACATTCAGATCCGTATGTACTTTGCTAATCTTCAGATCTCCATCTGTTATATAATCTCGAATTATATGAAACTTGCGGTTGATATGCTTGGTCTTTGGATGATATCTTGGTTCCTTAGCAAGTGCTATGGCGCCAGTGTTGTCACACAATATCTCCAGTGGGTCCAAGGCACTTGGAACCACACCAAGCTCAGTGATGAAGTTTCTGATCCAAACTCCTTCACTTGACGCTTCTGCAGCAGCCATGTATTCCGCTTCTACTGTAGATCCAGCGATCACGCTTTGCTTGCAGCTTCTCTAGCTCACAGCTCCTCCATTCAAAATATAAACGTATCATGTCTGAGATTTAGAATCATCCTTGTCGGTGTCGAAACTAGCATCGACGTAACCTTTTACGACGAGCTGTTCATCACCTCCATAGACTAAGAACATTTCTTTAGTCTGTAACACCACGGTTCTGAAAAGACCGTGGCTTCTATGTGACATGCCAATCCCTGGATCGGTTCATTGGCCCACAATAGAATAAGATGAATAACATAGCAAAATATCCGTGTATCTTAAATAACAAAGATCCAGAGTACCATTATTACAATAAAAGCTTAGCTCAAGGCTAGCTCAAATTATTCAGGTATCAACATAAATAAAGCAAATCCTCCATTCTTCAAATTGCCCACAAGTGAACAAGTGCCGAGTGGAGTACCGTGGCCTATATCGATTACTCAGAATCGGAATATCCTGCAACATGAAACGTAGCAGCCCCGAAGGGTCAATACATGGAATGTATGGCAAGTAGAGCTAGTAAAGGAGACAATAGTGCTAACATCTACATGCATATTTGGCAGGTGGAGCTATGGCTAGCTTGCATTTACAAATACCTTTGTCCTACTTTCATAAACAGTTTTTGATTTTCTTTGAAAAGATCCCAATTAAGTTAACCCAACAACATTAAAGCAATTATGAAATTAGAATGAGCGAGAAACATGTCATGGAATCAATATCAAGCAACTCAGACGTCCATAACCGGGGACACGACTAATCGATTAGATTATACACCCTGAAGGGGTTAGTACACTTTACCCATGTGACTTGGCCAGCCCAGCTCGTACCATCATTCTCATTTTGGGTGATGATAGGGAGAAGTCCCAGAAGAGACCGTTCGGGAAGTAGCTCCCCAATCCCGACGCGCACCGGTCCAACCTACCAAAATTCTACATCTCTGGATACGCGGGTTCGAGTTACCACAACCTACTAAGTCCAACCAACCGCCCATTTCATTATTGGCACATGGTTGTACACGTAAGCTACAAAATAAAGAAGCCAATCATTTTCTCTTGATACCTGGGTGCCTTTCCGCAATGATACCACCAAAATTTATCAATCCCATCACACCCAGGAGATTCATTGATTAAGTTGTTTTAGTTTTCATAAACCAACACATTTAGAAACAACTTTCAGTGATGTAACCCAGCTCTCGTTCATCATAGCATGACTAAGCACATCTACCAACGGTGGTTCATCTACAAGGGAAGCCCTACCACATAATAGGATATAGCATAGCGATAGTATTATCCTACATATGCATCTACAAAATACACGACAATGCAATGAAAATAGTAGGATAACATCATGAACAAAGTAGCATCTACTTGCCTTGGTTGTAGCGGTCGGAAGAACAATCCACACACGAGCAAGCGTTGCACTCGTCACAATCTACACGATACAATTGCAATCATAAACAAACCATCCACAATCATATGCAAACAAAGATGATGCAAGATGCATGCATGGAAAATATTTTTAGCCCAAGGAAAACAAGTATGCAATTTATAATGCTCAATAATAGAGCTAGAAACTAAATAATTCACTACTGTTAACATACTGTATGTAAAATCTTGGAAAAATTCTACTGTGCAGGAAATACTAAATAGGAACAATACCAATTGGAATTTCTCAAAAAGGAATCATATAACTCCCTGAGTAATTAGAACACTGCAGAAAGTCATTAAATAGATTCTACAAAATTTATTACTGTAAGCCTAACTTTTTAATTCACTTTGAGATTCCCCTTGTTCCACTGAATCCAGGGACATATTATTTGCAATTTTTGGAGTTACAGATCGTTTTCTACGAATTAATTACTCTAAAAAGGCCATTAACTCATTTATTTATTCTGGACAAAATCTTGCTGTAAAAGTATAAAACAATGGTACATAAAGATTCTACAACAGTTACTGAATCTACACATATTTTATTTGTAATTTTTGGCCCAGTAGATTTAAAGATATGAATTTTTCAAGTTTATACAATTTTCTGCCAATTAAACCTATTTAGAAAAAAATACCCAGTCAAACTGACTGTTGACTGGGCTGACGTGGCGGCTGGCCAGTCAGCGCCCGGCTGACTAGTCCACGGCCCGATCTGGGCCGTCCATTGCAGATCGAGTGGCCAGGGAGGCGCGCGGGAGAGGAGACTCACCGGCGGCGGCGGACGGCGACGGCGGCGGCGACTCCGGCGATCCTGGCGACGATGGTTCGGCGTACGGGGTCGGCGAGCGCGGGGCGGACCTCCTGGCGGTGGTGGCGCGGGTCGGTGAGCGCGGGGGCGGCGGCGATCAACGGCCGGAGGCGTGCGGCGGCGTCGTCTCCAGCGAGCAATCCGCGGCGACGGCGGCGTCTGCAGATGGGGAGAAAGGCGCGGTGGGGTCAGTAGGCGGCGGCGGGCGGCACGCGGGGGAGGAGAGGGAGCGAGGCGCGGCGGTGGCGGCTTACCGAGGTGGCGGCGGACGGCGACGGCGGCGTGCGTGCGGGGCGAGGCGACATGGGGCAGGGAGAGAGGGGGTGGCGGCGCGAGGTTGAGAGGGGAGGGGGTCCACGCGGGGTCGACCCGGATTCGGCGGTGGCGGTTGCGGTGTCCGGGGCGGACACGACGGGAGGCGGCGGCGCTGACAGGTGGGCCCCACCTGTCGGTGGCAGGGGCGGCTGCGCTGGCTGGCTGGCGGCGCGTAGCTGTCTGCCGTGCGGGCGGTGGCGGCTGCGGCGCGCACGTGCGCTGGCTGGGCCGCAGCGGGCCTACTGCTGGTGCGCCGTTTGCTTCTTTTTTTTGTTCTTTTTCTTTTTCCAATTTCTGTTTTAGTAAATCTATCGCAACTTTTTCATATGAACTCCGAATTGAGTGATTTTCGATTCTAACTTTTCATAAAAACCAGAGGATCAACATAAGATCAAGTTTGTAATCCTTTTCACTAGTTGAGGTTAGTGGATTTATATAATCGTAGTATCCTCTTGTAGGTACATTGTAGAAACTAAAAATAGGCTTTGAAAAATATTGTTTCGCCAAAACCTTTTCAAGCTGAAAATTTGCATGGATGATCATGATGCAATGACATGAATGATATGCAGTACCAAATATAAAATTTGGGATGTGACAAGACTAACCCTCTTATGATGAATCTCGTCCCCGAGATTCGGCGCGGCTAGCAAATAGGTGTGGGTAGTCCTCTCGGATGTCATCCTCACGCTCCCAAGTGGCTTCCTCTTCGGTGTGGTGGCTCCATTGCACCTTGCAAAACCTGATCGTCTTGGTACGGGTAATCCTCTCCGCTGTTTCCAGTATCTTGACCGGCTTCTCCTCATAGGTGAAGTCATTTTCAAGCTGAACCTCCTATAGTGGCACGATGTCTCTCAATGGCGTATCCACCATCTCCGGATGGCACTTCTTCAGCTGGGACACGTGGAACACATTGTGAACAGCGGACAGAGCCTCTGGCAACTCCAACTGATAAGCAACCTCTCCTTTGCGTGCTAAGACCCGATATGGTCCAATAAACCGAGGCGCCAGCTTACCCTTGATTCCACGAAGTGGCGACACTCTGAGATATGCTCTATCACCTACCTCGTACACCACTTCCTTGCGCTTGGCGTCAGCGTAGCTCTTCTGCCTTGATTGTGCTACCTTCAGCCTGTCCCTAATCAAGGCGACCTTCTCCTCAGCGTCCTTGATCAAATCAGGCCCAAACAACTGACGTTCTCCTACTCCATCCCATAGCAATGGTGTCCGACACCGTTTCCCATATAGCACATCGAACGGTGACGTCTTGATGCTGGTTTGATAGCTGTTGTTGTAGGAAAACTCAGCATACGACAAATTCTCATCCCAACTAGAACCATGAGCCAAAGCGCAAGCTCTCAGCATATCTTCCAAAATCTGATTCACCCTCTCGGTCTGTCCATCAGTCTGCGGGTGAAACGCTGTGCTAAACTCCAACCTAGTCCCAAGTGACTCGTGCAGCTGGCGCCAAAAGTGTGAGGTAAATTGGGTGCCTCTATCAGATACAATACTCTTAGGAACTCCATGTAGGCACACAATCCTGTCCATATAAATCTTGGCCAACTTTGCACTCGTATAGGTCGTCTTCACCGGTATAAAGTGGGCTACCTTGGTCAAATGGTCGACCACTACCCAAATGGAGTCATATCCTGACCTGGTCCTGGGCAATCCTGTGATAAAATCCATCCCCACTCTATCCCACTTCCAATCCGGCACTGGCAATGGCTGTAGTAGTCCTGCTGGCTTCTGGTGTTCTGCCTTCACTCGGCTACATACATCACATAAGGCAATATGCTCAGCGATGTCTCCCTTCATGTTGTTCCACCAGAATCTGTCCTTTAGGTCCATGTACATCTTCGTATTGCCCGGATGTATGGAATACGGCGAGTCATGAGCTTCCTGCAGAATCAACTTCCTTATCTCCGGATCGTTGGGAACGCACAAACGATCCCCATACCACAAGGTTCCTTGCTCATCCTCACGGAATTCTTTTGCTTGATCCTCCTTCATCTTTTCTTTTACTTCATCAATCTCTTTGTCTCCCACTTGAGCCTTCCTGATTCTGTACTGTAGCGTTGGTTGGACTTCCATTGCTGCCAAATATCCTTCAGACACTACCTCTAGTCTAAGGTCCTTGAATTGCTTGCACAAATCCTCGGGCAATTCCCCAATTGTCAATCCATTGGCATAAACTTTCCGGCTCAGAGCATCTGCTACTACATTAGCCTTTCCCGGGTGGTATTGAAGATTCATATCATAGTCTTTGATAAGTTCCAACCATCTCCTTTGCCTCATATTCAGTTCCTTCTGTGTAAATATGTACTTCAGGCTCTTGTGGTCGGTGTACACATCATAGTGTTTTCCCATTAAGTAGTGCCTCCATACCTTGAGCGCATGAACAACCGATGCTAATTCCAAGTCGTGTGTGGGATAATTCCTCTCATGGTGTTTAAGTTGCCGCGAGGCATATGACACCACTCTCCCATCCTGCATCAGCACACTCCCAAGTCCCTGTCGAGAAGCATCACAGTACACTTGGAAATCCTTCTGAAGATCTGGTAAACACAGAATAGGTGCAGTCACTAGTCGACGCTTCAGTTCCTGAAAGCTAGCTTCACACGCATCCGTCCATTCAAACTTCCTCTCCTTCTTCAGAAGTTCTGTCATCGCCTTAGCAATCTTGGAGAAGTTTTCAATGAACCTCCTGTAATATCCAGCAAGTCCCAAAAAGCTTCGAATATCTCCCACATTCTTGGGCGCTTCCCACTCAGTCACTGCAGTCACTTTGCTTGGATCAACAGCGACTCCTTCTCCTGACACCACGTGTCCAAGAAATCCAACGGTGTTAATCCAGAATTCACACTTGCTGAATTTGGCATACAGCTTGTGTTCCCTCAGCTTCTCCATAATCAGTCGCAGATGTTTCTCATGCTCAGCATCATCCTTGGAATATATCAGTATGTCATCAATGAACACCACCACGAACTTGTCTAAGTACTCCATAAATACCTTGTTCATCATGGTCATGAAATATGCCGAGGCATTCGTTAGTCCAAAAGACATAACTGTATACTCATATAAACCATACCTAGTAGTGAAAGCGGTTTTTGGTATGTCCTCCTCCTGGATCTTCAATTGGAAATAAACTGATCACAGATCAATTTTGCTAAACACCTTTGCTCCTTCCAGTTGATCAAACAAATCATTTATGTTCGGCAGGGGGTATTTGTTCTTGATGGTCACTTCATTCAGCGAGCGATAGTCCACCACTAATCTCTTGCTACTGTCTTTCTTCTCCACAAACAGAACAGGTGCACCCCATGACGACGAACTAGGCTGAATGAATCCCTTGTCCAACTGCTCCTTTAGTTGTTTCTTCAATTCTTTCAGCTCATCCACATCCATTTTATATGGTCTCTTTGCTATAGGTCCTGTTTCCGGCATCAGATCGATGAGAAACTCCAGTTCCCTGTCAGGTGGCATCCCTGGCAGCTCTTCCGGGAACACATCGGGGTACTCCTTGATCACAGGCACAGTATCCATGCTAACCCCCTTAAAAGAATTCAGCTTAGACCTTCCAGGTCGCACAGCCGACTTGAACCTAATTCTCTTACCATCCGGGGTTTTGAGTGAAACAGCTCGCTGTGCACAATCTATGTGTCCCCCATGCATAGACATCCAATCCATACCCAAAATAACATCTAACCCTTGTGATTCCAACACTACCAGATGTGCAATGAAATTGTGTGCTCCAATCCTCACAGTTAAGTCGCGGCATCCCGCGCTAGCTATCATATCCCCTCCAGGTGAACTCACTCTAATAGACTCTTTCATAGACTCCGTAGGTAACTTATACTTATCCACAAATGCCCTTGATATGAATGAATGCGATGCACCAGTATCGAAAAGTATAAGTGCAGGGTGAGTGTTGATTGGAAACTTACCAATCACAAGGTCAGGCTCATCTGGGATCTCCTCCACATTCATGTGGTTCACTGTAGCCTTCTGGTTGTTGGTTGGCTTCAGTACCTTCCTCTCCGGACAGTTGTCTGCATAGTGTCCCTTCTGACCACACTTGAAGCATGTCACCTCACTCAGATCCTTCTTCACAAAGCTGCGATCACGGTTGCGGTCATGTCCACTGTGTCCTCCAGAATGGTGAGTGTGTCCTCCCTTGTGGCTGTGGTGGTTGCTCTTATGGCTATCATGGCGATGTCCATCGCCTCCATGGTGGTGGCGGTCATGGCTCCCATGGTCACTCCCTCCATGCTTGGAGTATCCATCATAAGAAGTGCGAGACTTGTGGTGAGAACCAGAGTGGTGATTGTTGCTCTTCCTCTTGCGGCTTTCCACCTGCTTGTGCTTCCCTTCCAAGATCCTGGCCTTTTCCATAAGCTCCTGGAAAGTGGGACAATAAACCACCAGCAGCTGCACTGAAAGCTCATCACTGAGGCCATCCAGGAATCTCTCCCTCCTTTTTGCATCAGTGTCAACATCCTCAGGTGCATAACGAGACAGGTTGTTGAACTCCTCAATATACTCAGCCACGGTGCGGTTGGTTTGGCACAAGTTGCGAAATTCCTACCTCTTCAGGCTCAGAACTCCTGAAGACACGTGGTTGGTCTTGAACCCTTCCTCAAACATTGACCAAGTCACAGTGTCCAGCGGGTGGGTGATCTGAAAAGTGTCCCACCAAGAAGCGGCTGGTCCCTCCAGTAGGTGAGCGACAAACCTCACCTTCTCAGCATCAGTGCACCCAACAGTTACCAGATCGTTGTTGACAGAACGCAACCAGTCGAGAGCAACCATTGGTTCCGTTGCAGTAGAGAACTTAGCTGGCCTTAGCCTCAGAAACCTGATGAGAGCATCTCCCTGAGGCTGGTTGTTCCCATTGTTGTTGTTCTGAGCTTCCATGAACTGGGTCATAACTTGGGTCAGCTGTGCCTGAGCTGCCATGAGCTGCTCCAACTCAGTGGGTTGACGGCGGGGAGGCATCTGCGGTTCAGCACAGGTAAGCTTAGAAAGAGTCGATAACGAAACATGATTCTACCCATGCATTATGATCAAACAACAACAATCAATAGCAGACAATCTCAAGCAAGCAACACATCAACAAACAAGTGATCCAGCAACATCCCAGAGGTTATCCTAGCAGTATATATCTACTGAAATAGTTTTTAGAAGAGTTGGCAATGGTTATCTACACAGTTGATCATCAAAGCATTAAAAACAGCAATCTGCCAGAACAGTCCATCAGTGTTCACGAATTTTTCTACCTGACTTAAACTCGTCAATAATTTTTGCTGATTTTTTTTCATACAGTACCGAAAGTTTTGAACCAGTTCTATTTTTTTCAGATTTTTCCCTGATACCAGTAAAATATGAAAAATCGTACGGTACTGCTGTATCAGCAGAAAACTGCAACAGGAATAACTCAGATATTAACCAAACTTGCCATAACTCTTCCATAAAATTCGCACAAATAATCTTGGGATATTGGAGTACACAAATAAGAAACTAAACGCTCTTAAACTAATAGTAATTAAGTTTTACATCGATCGAGATTAGTCCTAACGATTTTACCTAACGAAGACTATTTGGTGGGCTTCTATCTACTTCTTGAAGAGGTTGCGGTAGGTCCTTGCACTCATGCGTTGGCGCTTCTGTCCCACGATCCAACCATGGCGGCGGAGTATACACCTCTCCTGAGTCATCGCTTGAAATCTCAAACTCCACCTCTTCAGGATCCTCCTCTTCTTCTTCACTCTCTGCTGCAACTGCAACAGCTTCATCTCCTCCACCATCATCGTCTCCATCATCATCATCCTCGTCCTCATCATCATCATCGTTCCCACTGTAATCATCATCATCATTGTTGCCACCATCTCCATTGTCATCATCATAGGGTGGATTCAGTTGTGCTTGGAGAGCGGCAATCTGGGCTGCCATATCTTCAATAGTTTGATCCCTTTCCTGGACGGTCCCTTGCAACTGTTGTATGGTCTGGGTGTTATCCTGCACAGTCCCATTAAGCTGAGATATGGTTGCATCCCTGCCTATCAGGGCATTCTCCAGAACTCCCACAACTTCATGCAAGGTGTCTATCTCCTGTCCTTGGACCACCATACCATTGCTGACAAAGTCTGCAATCTCCTTTACCATCATCACTTTCTCAGCTAGAGCTCCATTCTCCTTTACCATGCAAGGTGGCATGTTGTTCCTGTCGCCCGGGGTAACCACAATGTTCCCATCTTCATCACGCCTCCCATAGTCACGGTAGGGTGAATCTGCTGGCACTAGGTGTCGGACAAGATGGCACTGGCGAGACAGGGCTTCATGCATGGCCAAGTTTATTCCAAGTCCCCAGTTGCAGTATGTCTTGGTGTAGATCAGATGCACAGGGTTTGGCAAGGCGGCATCCCTGAAGATGAAAGTGGTGATCTCCCATGCATCCTCGCTATAACCATAGGTGTACAGCCTTCTTCCCTTGAACATGGGTACTGGCAATCCCAATGACTGCGAGAGCTGTGCTAACTATCTTGCAAAGGGCCTTGGTGACTCCATGGTTGCATACCCAGTCCTGACTTCTCCCATCTATCAATTAAAAGAGGAAAGTGTGAGAATAGCATATGGTAAGAATTTACGAGAGTGAAAGGCATAAGATGAAAGACAGAGTTAATATAAGCTTTAATAATTCTATGGATTCATATCCAAACCTAGGTCACGATCCTACAGTCGACACACGGGCTCTGATACCATCTTGTAGCACCACGGTTCTGAAAAGACCGTGGCTTCTATGTGACATGCCAATCCCTGGATCGGTTCATTGGCCCACAATAGAATAAGATGAATAACATAGCAAAATATCCGTGTATCTTAAATAACGAAGATCCAGAGTACCATTATTACAATAAAAGCTTAGCTCAAGGCTAGCTCAAATTATTCAGGTAGCAACATAAATAAAGCAAATCCTCCATTCTTCAAATTGCCCACAAGTGAACAAGTGCCGAGTGGAGTACCGTGGCCTATATCGATTAATCAGAATCGGAATATCCTGCAACATGAAACGTAGCAGCCCCGAAGGGTCAGTACATGGAATGTATGGCAAGTAGAGCTAGTAAAGGAGACAATAGTGCTAACATCTACATGCATATTTGGCAGGTGGAGCTATGGCTAGCTTGCATTTACAAATACATTTGTCCTACTTTCATAAACAGTTTTTGATTTTCTTTGAAAAGATCCCAATTAAGTTAACCCAACAACATTAAAGCAATTATGAAATTAGAATGAGCGAGAAACATGTCAAGGAATCAATATCAAGCAACTCAGACGTCCATAACTGGGGACACAACTAATCGATTAGATTATACACCCTGAAGGGGTTAGTACACTTTACCCATGTGACTTGGCCAGCCCAGCTCGTACCATCACTCTCATTTTGGGTGATGATAGGGAGAAGTCCAAGAAGAGACCGTTTGGGAAGTAGCTCCCCAATCCTGATGCACACCGGTCCAACCTACCAAAATTCTACATCTCTGGATACGCGGGTTCGAGTTACCACAACCTACTAAGTCCAACCAACCGACCATTTCATTATTGGCACATGGTTGTACACGTAAGCTACAAAATAAAGAAACCAATCATTTTCTCTTGATACCTGGGTGCCTTTCCGCAATGATACCACCAAAATTTATCAATCCCATCACACCAAGGAGATTCATTGATTAAGTTGTTTTAGTTTTCACAAACCAACACATTTAGAAACAACTTTCAGTGATGTAACCCAGCCCTCGTTCATCATAGCATGGCTATGCACATCTACCAACGGTGGTTCATCTACAAGGGAAGCCCTACCATATAATAGGATATAGCATAGCGATAGTATTATCCTACACATGCATCTACAAAATACACGACAATGCAATGAAAATAGTAGGATAATATCATGGACAAAGTAGCATCTACTTGCCTTGGTTGTAGCGGTCGGAAGAACAATCCACACACGGGCAAGCATTGCACTCATCACAATCTACACGATACAATTGCAATCATAAACAAACCATCCACAATCATATGCAAACAAAGATGATGCAAGATGCATGCATGGAAAATATTTTTAGCCCAAGGAAAACAAGTATGCAATTTATAATGCTCAATAATAGAGCTAGAAACTAAATAATTCACTACTGTTAACATACTATATGTAAAATCTTGGAAAAATTCTAATGTGTAGGAAATACTAAATAGGAACAGTACCAATTGGAATTTCTGAAAAAGGAATCATATAACTCCCTGAGTAATTAGAACACTGCAGAAAGCCATTAAATAGATTCTGCAAAATTTATTACTGTAAGTCTAACTTTTTAATTCTCTTTGAGATTCCCCTTGTTCCACTGAATCCAGGGACATATTATTTGCAATTTTTGGAGTTACAGAGCTTTTTCTACGAATTAATTACTCTAAAAAGGCCATTAACTCATTTATTTATTCTGGACAAAATCTTGCTGTAAAAGTGTACAACAATGGTACAGAAAGATTCTACACGAGTTACTGAATCTACACATATTTTATTTGTAATTTTTGGCCCAGTATATTTAAATATATGAATTTTGCAAGTTTATACAATTTTCTGCCAATTAAACCTATTTAGAAAAAAATACCCAGTCAAACTGACTGTTGACTGGGCTGACGTGGCGGCTGACGTGGCGGTTTGACCAGTCAGCGCTCGGCTGACTAGTCCACGGCCCGATCTAGGCCGTCCATTGCAGATCGAGCGGCCAGGGAGGCACGCGGGAGAGGAGACTCACCGGCGGCAGCGGACGGCGACTCCGGCGATCCTGGCGGCGGCGATTCGGCGTATGGGGTCGGCGAGCGCGGGGCGGACCTCCTGGCGGTGGTGGCGCGGGTCGGCGAGTGCGGGGGCGGCGGCGATCAACGGCCGGAGGCGTGCGGCGACGTCGGCTCCGGCGAGCAATCCGCGGTGACGACGGCGTCTGCAGATGGGGAGAAAGGCGCGGCGGGGTCAGTAGGCGGCGGCGGGTGGCACGCGGGGGAGGAGAGGGAGCGAGGCGTGGCGGTGGAGGCTTACCGAGGCGGCGGCGGCGGCGGCGGACGGCGACGGCGGCGCGCGTGCGGGACGAGGCGACGTGGGGCAGGGAGAGAGGGGGTGGCGGCGCGAGGTTAAGAGGGGAGGGGGTCCACGCGGGGTCGACCCGGATTCGGCGGCGGCGGTTGCGGTGTCTGGGGTGGACACGGCGGGCGGCGGCGGCGTCGTCGACAGGTGGGCCCCACCTGTCGGTGGCAGAGGCGGCTGCGCGGGCTGGCTGGCGGCGCGTAGCTGTCTGCCGCGCGGGCGGTGGCGGCTGCGGTGCGCGCGTGCGCTGGCTGGGCCGCGGCGGGCCTGCTGCTGCTGCGTCGTTTGCTTCTTTTTTTTGTTCTTTTTCTTTTTCCAATTTCTATTTTAGTAAATCTATCGCAACTTTTTCATACGAACTCCGAATTGAGTGATTTTCGACTCTAACTTTTCATAAAAACCAGAGGATCAACATAAGATCAAGTTTGTAATCCTTTTCACTAGTTGAGGTTAGTGGATTTATATAATCCTAGTATCCTCTTGTAGGTACATTGTAGCAACTAAAAATAGGCTTTGAAAAATATTGTTTCGGCAAAACCTTTTCAAGCTAAAAATTTGCATGGATGATCATGATGCAATGACATGAATGATATGCAGTACCAAATCTAAAATTTGGGATGTGACATAGTCATATTTAAGTACTTTAGGATGTTCTTCACGGCTGTCCAGTGTTCCACTCCTGGATCACTTTGGTATCTGCTCGTCAAACTAAGAGCATTGGACACATCCGGTCTAGTACACAGCATGGCATACATGATAGAACCTATGGCCGAGGTATAAGACACTTTTCTCATAGATTCTCTATCGTTTATCGTAGCTGGACACTGAGCCTTGCTCAATATCTTACCTGACAACATAGGCACTGAACCTTTCTTTGCCTTATCCATTCTGAACCTTTTTAGAACTTTGTCTAGGTATGTACTTTGGCTTAAAGCTATCAGGCGTCTTTGTCTATCTCTATAGATTTTTATGCCCAATATATAAGCAGCTTCCCCTAGGTCTTTCATTGAAAAACATTTGTTCAAATAACTCTTCACATCGTTAAGCTTGTCAATGTCATTTCCAATAATCAATATGTCATCCACATATAGTACTAGGAATGTCACTGAGCTCCCACTCACTTTCTTGTAGATACAAGCTTCGTAGCAATTTGCAACAAATCCAAAGCTCTTGATCACTTGATCAAAAACGAATGTTCCAACTCCGAGATGCTTGCTTCAGTCCATAAATGGAACGCTGAAGTTTGCACACTTTATCAGCATCCTTAGGATCGAAAAAACCTTCGGTTGCATCATATACAACTCTTCATCAATGTTGCCATTGAGGAACGCAGTCTTGACATCCATCTGCCATATTTCATAGTCATGAAACGCAACAATTGCTAATAAAATCCGAATGGACTTAAACATTGCTACGGGAGAGAAAGTTTCATCGTAGTCAACACCTTGAACTTGTCGAAAACCTTTCGCGACAAGTCGTGCTTTGTAGACAGTAACATTACCATCCGCGTCCGTTTGCTTCTTGAAAATCCATTTGCACTCAACGGCCTTTCAGTCGCTAGGAGGGTCCACCAAAGTCCATACTTGGTTTTCGCTCATGGATCCCAATTCGGATTTCATGGCCTCTAGCCATTTCTCAGAGTCTGGGCTCATCATCACTTCCTCATAGTTCGCAGGTTCACTGTCATCTACTAACAAGATAGTTAAGACAGGGTTGCCGTACCACTCAGGAGGGGTACGCGACCTTGTCGACCTGCGACGTTCAGTAGTAGCATCGTCCGAAGCTTCATGATCCTTGTCATTAGCTTCCTCTATTGTTGGTGCAGACGGCACTGGAACAATTTTAGGTGCTGCGCTACTCTCCAATTCAAGAGAAGGTTCAACAACCTCGTCTAGCTCTACTTTCCTCCCACTCACTTCTTTCGAGAGAAACTCCTTCTCAAGAAAGGATACGTTCTTTGCGATAAACACTTTGCCTTCGGATCTGTGATAGAAGGTATACCCAATAGTTTCCTTAGGGTATCCTATGAAGACACATTTCTCTGCTTTGGGTTCGAGCTTGTTCGGCATCAACTTCTTGACGTAAGCTTCGCATCCCCAAACTTTAAGAAACGACAACTTAGGTTTAGCACCAAATCACAGTTCATACGGTGTCGTCTCAACGGATTTAGATGGTGCCCTATTTAAAGTGAATGCAGCGGTTTCTAATGCATAACCCCAAAATGATAACGGCAAATCTGTAAGAGACATCATTGATCGCACCATATCTAATAGAGTTCGATTCCAGCGTTCAGACACACCATTGCGATGTGGTGTTCCGGGTGGCGTGAGTTGCGAAACTATTCCGCTTGCTTTAAGATGCATGCGAAAATCATAACTCAAATATTCACCTCCACGATCGGATCGTAGAAATTTAATTTTTCTATTACGATGGTTTTCCACTTCATTCTGAAATTCTTTGAACTTTTCAAACGTTTCAGATTTATGTTTCATTAAATAGATATACCCATATCTACTTAAGTCATCGGTAAAAGTGAGAAAATAGCGATATCCACCGCGCGTCGAAACACTCATTGGTCCGCATACATCAGTATGTATGATTTCCAACAAGTCCGTTGCTCGCTCAATCATTCCGGAGAACGGGGTTTTGATCATCTTGCCCATGAGGCACGGCTCGCACGTGTCAAATGATTCAAAATCAAGAGACTCCAAAAGTCCACCAGAATGGAGTTTCTTCATGCGTTTTACACCAATATGACCTAGACGGTAGTGCCACAAATAAGTAGTATTATCACTATCTACCTTGCATCTCTTAGCCTCAATTTTATGGATGTGTGTTTCATCTCTTTCGAGATTCAGAAGAAATAAACCATTCATAGCAGGTGCATGACCATAAAAGATGTTACTCATATAAATAGAACAACCATTATTCTCCGATTTAAATGAATAACCGTCTTGCAATAAACACGATCCAGATATAATGTTCATGCTCAACGCAAGCACATAATAACATTTATTGAGGTTTAAAACTAATCCCGAAGGTAAAACTAAGGAGAGCGTGCCAACGGCCATCACATCAACTCTTGATCCGTTGCCAACGCGCATCGTCACCTCATCCCTCGCTAGCCGCCGTCTATTCCATAGCTCCTGTTTTGAGTTACAAATATTAGCAACTGAACCAGCATCAAATACCCAGGCACTACAACGAGGGCTAGTAAGGAAAACATCAATAACATGTATATCAAATATACCTTTGATGGTGCCAGCCTTCTTGTCCGCTAAGTACTTCGGACAGTTGCGCTTCCAGTGACCCTTGTCCTTGCAATAGAAGCACTCAGTGTCCGGCTTAGGTCCAGACTTGAGCTTCTTCTCTCCAGGGGCAACGCGCTTGCCGCTGCCCTTCTTGAAGGGCTTCTTTGCACCCTTACCTTTCTTAAAGCTGGGGGGCTTGTTGACCATCAACACATGATTATCTTTCTTGATGTCCACCTCCGCAGCTTTCAGCTTAGCGAAGAGCTCGGTGATCGTATCATTGGAACCAATCTGATTATGAGTAACTACAAAACCTTTGTAGCTAGGAGGGAGTGATTGCAGAACCCTGTCAATCTTGAGCTCTTCTGGAATCTTGCAGTCTAGTTGCTCAAGGCGTTGAGTGTAGCCCGACATCTTAATGGCGTGCTCACTAACGGAACTCCCTTCCTCCATCTTGCAGTTAAAGAATTTCTCAGAGATCTCATATCTCTCATAACGGGCCTGAGTCTGAAACATAGTTTTCAGTTCCTCAAGGATCTCAAAGGGCCCGGGGAAATCTTCAAAATGATTTTGAAGGTCTGATTCCATAGCAAACAACATGGTGCTCTTAATCACACCATAATAATCTTTGCGCGACTGATAAACAACTTTCTCATCAGCCGGCGCATCTACAGCAGGGGTGTCACCTAGCACTTTCTCAAGGACATAGTCCTTTTGTCCGCCAGAGAGAATGATTCTCAGATTGCGGAACCAGTTGGTGAAGTTAGACCCATTGTTCTTAAGCTTTTCTTTCTCAGCAAAAACGTTGAAGTTGAAGTTGGACTTAGCCATTTGATCTACAAAATTTGCAAGTACAATTTAGACTATGTTCATGATAACTAGTTCAACTTAATCATATTACTAGATGAACTCCCACTAAATTCAACATCCCTCAAGTTGTTTAGTGAACACGATCCAAATTCACCACACCCAATCCGATCTTCACGAGAAGAGATGTGGTTTCAATGGTGGACAACAAAGTGTCGATCATATCATTCATATGAATCATGCTTAACCTTTCGGTTCGTGTGTTCCGAGGCCATGTCTGTACATGCTAGGCTCGTCAAGTCAAACCCAAGTATTTCCGCGTGTGCAAAACTTGCTTGCACCCGTTGTATGTGAACGTAGAGTTTATAGCACCCGATCATCACGTGATGCTTGAACACGACGAACTTTAGCAACGGTGCATACATGGGGAGAACACAGTTTTATCTTGATCTTTTAAGTGAGGAATCATCTTATAATGCTACCATCGCGATCTAAGCATAATAAGATACATAAAAGGATAAACATCACATGCATATAATTTTATGTGACATGGTATAACCAATCTCCGCACAATGATCTCCATCTTGTGCATGCCAGCATGATCTCCATCACTCCACCATGATTGCCTCCACCACGAATAGCAACTACAACTATTGCTAACTACTTAGCGATAAAGTAAAGCTATTACATGGCGTATAAGAAGTTGACAAACCTGTCATACACAATTATAAATACAACCATATGGCTCCTTCCGGTTGTGTACTCATCGACATGCAAGTCGTGAAACATTACAAAACATGATCATTGCATACAACATACACATCACATCTTGGGCCATACCATATCACAGAAACACTCCCTGCAAAAACAAGTTAGACGCCTCTACTTTGTTGTTGCATGTTTTACATGGCTTATGGGAGTAACAAGCTAAGAATGATTCTTACCTACGGAAATCCACAACGGTGATATTATGGTTTCCAAAATCCGGTGTAAATCCCATGACAACTATAGTGAGAGAAACTGGCATCCACCAGCCGCATGTGTGGAACAAGCCACACGTCAAGTGCGGAGCCGGTCTCGCGAACGAGGTCGCGTAAAGTTGGCCTGGACCGCTTCGATCTCACTATCCCGCGTCATAATAAGTACACAAACAAGAGGCTTGCAACAGAAAACATCAACGCCCGCAACAAGCATGTTGCATTCTACTCGTGAAACACATCTACGCATAGATCTAGCTCTGATACCACTGAAGGGTTTCACAGTATAGTAAATCAAAACAAAATCTACGGATGCGAACGAGGAAGCCAAGATCTAATCTAGGAGATGCAAACAACGAGGGGGGGATAGATGAGATCTTCATACCCTTGAAGATTCGCACAGCGGAACGTTCGATGGAACGTGGTTGATGTAGTCGTACTCGCTTCTCCTCCTCGCGATCCGATCTGATCCAACACCGCAAGTGGCGATGCCTCCGAGAGATGCACACGTACAGCACCTCGACGTCTCCTCCTTCCTTGGTCCAGCAAGTGGGGTGGAGAGATAGGTTGGATTTACAACACGACGGCGTGGTGCAAACGGTGGAGAGTTTCTGCGGCAGGGCTTCGCCTACGCGCAGTCGGGAGGGAGAGAGAGAGGAGGGCAGCAGGGCGGCTAGGGCTTGAGGAGGTGTGTGGGGAGGGTGCGCCCCCAGCCCTCTTTATATAGAGGGGTGGGCGGCTGCCCCTTGCCCCTCCTCCAAGCCTAGGCCGGCAGCCAAGGAGGGAGGAGTGGGGGGCAAGTTTCCCCCCTCCTTCTAGAAGCTCTCCCTAGGGTTTCCCTAGGGCTTGGCCGGCTGGGCCTATGGGGCCTTGTGCCCCTGGCCCAATGCGTCCAGGGCACTCCCTCGTAGGACCACGCCCCTCCCTACAAGTGGGGCCACGTTGGTCCCACTCCGGAAGGTTCTAGAAGCTTCCGGTACAATACCGAACAATCCGAAACACTTTCGAACTCCAAAAACTGCTTTGCCTTATATGAATCTTATTCTGCGGACCATTCCGGAACCTCTCGTGATGTCCCGGATCCCATCCGAGACTCTGAACAAAAACTCATAAACCAGTTATCCATTCTATCCTAGCATCGAGACACGTTAAGTGTGTGACCCTGCGGGTTCGAGAATATGCAGACATGATCTTCTATCAATAATCAACAGCGGGGTTTGGAAACCCATATTGACTCCCACATACTCATCGATGATCATATCGGATGAACCATGATGCCAGGATTCAATTAATCCCATATACATATTCCCTTCGTCACGCGATATTTTACTTGCCCGAGATTCGATCGTCGGCATCGGCATACCTAGTTCAATCTTGTTCACAGCAAGTACTTTACTCGTTCCGTAATCCGATATCACTTTGTGATTAACTCCTTAACCACGTGCTTGCAAGCGGTGTTGATATCGATTACCGAGTGGGCCCGAAGTATATCTCTCCGACTTGGGAGGGACGAATCCCATCTCGATACATACAACCCAACAAGTACTTTCCGATCACCTGAGAGACACCTTTATGTTCACCCTCTCATAGGATGACGTTTGATGACCTCAAAGCTTTCTTCCGATACCAGGGAGTTGCACTATCTCATGGTCTAAGGAATACAATATTTGACATAAGAAAAGCTTCACAAAGATGAACACGATAACACGATCTAATTGCTCTGCTTGATTTGGGTCTGTCCATCATACAATTCTCCTAATGATGTGATCTCATTATTAATCGACAACTCATGTCTATGGTTAGGAAACCTTAACCATCATTAATCAATGAGCTAGTCCATAGAGGCGCACTAGGGACACGGTGTTGTTCATAAACCACACAAGTATTAAAGTTTCCGATTAATACAATTCTTGCATGGAATATAAACTTTATCATGAACAAGAATTATAATAATAACATCTTTATTATTGTCTCTAGGGCATAATTCCAACAGCAACGCCCATCCATTCATCCCTATGTCTACCGCACTCGAATCCTACTGTTACCGTTACTGTTATTATTGCTCTTGTTTCACTATTGTTGCTGCTGTTGCTGTTGCTTTGCTGTGCTACTAACAAACTGTTGCTACTGATAAACTTCTGTGAGCAAGAACTATTTCCAGGTGCAGCTGAAATGATAACTCAGTTGTTAAGGCTTGCAAGTATTCTTTGGCTCCCCTTGTGTCGAATCAATAAATTGGGTAATACTACCTGCGAAGACTGTTGCGATCCCCTATACTTGTGGGTTATCACTTCTTCTTCGTAGTAGTCTCCTTCCTCCTCGTATCCTTGGTCTGTACTAGCGTCTATAAATAAACACGAGGTACACAATCACCAAACAATTCTTAACTACTTCTATTTATCACACCAAGGTTCACACTAGATGATCTAGCATCATCACTATTATCACAAGGATTAAGGCACTTGTTTTATTTATTTTATTTTAGAAAAGTAATTTCTACTCATTGAAAACTACTTAAGATTTAATATTCTCCAATACGGGATCATGTTGACACATGTCATCACCACATATTTCAGTACTTGGGAATGTGATTTAAAGTGGTGTCACAATTTAATAAGGTTTAACCTTTTTATTTTAATTGAATAAGGTGACTAGAAATGCCTATGGGGCATTCTTTTATTACTTGTCCATTATTTCTGCAAGTAAACCTAGATATTTTTATATATTCAGAAAGGTCTTACTAAATGTGATTTTTGAGAGTTGGAATCAACTCAAAAGCTTTTGCGGTTGAATTTTGAAAAATGTTTGAATGCAAAAAGCTTCTGCCTTGTTATTTTTACTATAGGTGATCTACAATTCGAAATGATTTGAATCCAACGGGCTTGGATTAATAATTTCAGTACCTTTATAGCAAAATTAGTTTCATGCAATTTGGTTCAGTGAATCTATCTGGGTTGATTTTTGAATCTAGGGACAGAAATAAGTTTGAAACTAAATTAATAAACCTAAATTCAAACTACTGGGTCGCGCGGGAGTGTAACTGGGCCAGCCCATGGCACACAGCGCGCGCGGGTGGGTTTAAGTGGCTGTCCCCAATCGTTAGTGAGACAGGGGGTGCAAAGGGGTACGCGGCAATCTAGACCGTGCAATTAACATCTAATCCAATGGCTAGGGCTTGTCGTCTCCGCCGGGCAACACCAGTGAGACAGAACCCTAACGCGGCCAGTGGAGGTCTATGGGGGCTCACCGGGGCTCCAGCGATGGTCGGCGATGGGGGCGAACGACGAAGTCGACGATGACGATCCTCCTGATACTTGTGGCTCCTCCGGGGGCGGCTCCAATTGACGACGCCTCTTCTCCTCCTTTGCGGCAGACTCCGGCGAAATTTCGGCCACCTGGTGCTCGCCTTGCTCCGGGGAAGAGGTGGGGTGGTTCTGAGAGAGAGGGGAGTGAGATGGTGTGCTAAAATCGAACGGGGGTGGCCTCTATTTATAGTGCGATGAGGGGACCGAAGGTTGCGGGTGGAGCTCATCATGGTCGACGTCATAGTGAGCTAACGACATGGCTGTGGGTAGGGGATGATGCGCTGCCTCCTGGCGAAGCTCAACGACATGGTTGCGAGGCATGGGGCGGTGAAAATTGGTCGGAACATTGCGGTGCTCTGGACGGGTCCGACAGGCGTTTTCATGGCGCACGGGCTCTCCTGGTCACGCGGCGACGAACGAGCATGTTCGGGCGGTTCCTGGGGCGGTGGTGATCACGCACGCAAGCGGCGAGGGTAGGACGCGGTCTGTGCTCGCGTGTCGAGCGCGGCGCTCTGGCGCGCTCTCGGCATGGCACAAAGGCATAGGACGCGGCGGTTCTAGGGTGGTCCAGGGGCTGGCAATGCTTGGGCATTGGATAGGGGGTGGCGGTGGACGGTGGCTTGTGTCCCAGACAAGGTGGCTAGGCTTGGTGAGACCCCTAGCTTGCTGTCGACAATGGGGTGGCGAGTTAGGCTCGACAATGGTCACCATTGATGACAATGGCAAGCTTACAGTGAGCTAGAGCTTGTTAAATGAACTAGATGATCTACTAAGAGTGTGATGTGATCTAGAGAGGAGACAAGTTAGGCACAAACACTGCTCACTATAGTGTTTGATGTTTTGTTTGATTTGTGTTTACAAGGTGTTTGATGAAATGGCCAAATTAGATTTGAATTTGAATTTTTGGATGAAACTTGGTGGGTGTACTAGTCACATACTAGGTAGTCTATGGTTGCTTGGAATTGTCAAGGTGCACTGGTTTGGTTGGGTTTTGAGAAATGGTGATTTTCACATATGATATAGATTCAATTTTGAACTATCATTTGAATCAAGTTGCCAAATGTTTCTGTGAGTGTGCAAAGTGGGATTGGGTTCACTTTCACTTGGTCTAGCAAGGGGTGAAAAGAAATGGAATTGTTTTTGTTTGAAATCTTGGAATAGAAACACTCAAAGTGGCCTAGTGAGCAAGATTGGCAAAAATGACCATTTGCTTGTTTTGTTTGTTTTTGAATTTCTCTTGATTTGTTTCTGCTTGGAATTGATTTAGATGATGTTTTTTTCATCTTTAAACCATTCCCATGCTATTCACAACAATCACACAAGTCCATTCATGCATTCATAAATTCATCACATACACACATGCATTCATATGATTTTAATTAACAATTTTTTTTGTTAAACCTAATTTTGGTGATTGGAATTTGGTAATCCTTGATCAATATTTTTGGGATGTTACAAACCTTCCCTCCTTAAACAAAATCTCGTCCTGAGATTTGAGAAAAGAAAACTAGGAGTTAAAGAGATCGAGAAACTCCATCTTGATGTAATCTTCTTGCTCCCAGGTAGCTCCGTCTTTAGTGTGGTTGCTCCACTGAATCTTGAGAAACTTGATGCTTCGGGTCCTGGTGGTTCTGAAAGCTTCCTCCAAAATACGAATGGGTACTTCAGGATACGTCAGGTCGTCATTGATCTCTATGGTTTGGTGATCAATGTTCTTAAATACTTCAGTCTTCTCCAGGACTTCTAAACATTTTCAAAGTAATGATATATGGAACACATTATGAACGGCTGACATCTCCTCTGGCAGTTCCAGTTGATATGATACTTCTCCTTGACGATTCAAAATCTTGAAGGGCCCGATATATCTAGGGGCTAACTTTCCCTTGATATGGAACCATTGCATTCCTTTCAAAGGTGACACTTTGAGATAAACAAAGTCTCCGATATTGAAGGCTAGGTCTCGATGTCTCTTGTCGGCATAACTCTTTTGTCTGGATTGGGCGGTCTTGAGGTGCTCACAAATCTTGTGAACCTTCTCTTTTGCTTCTCGTAGGATGTCGAGTCCGAATATCTGACTCTCTCCTACTTCCAACCAATTCAAAGGGGTACGACACTTCCTTCCATACATGAATTCAAATGAGGCCATTTGCAAACTAGCTTGATAACTGTTGTTGTACGAAAATTCTGCGAAAGGCAGACAACCTTCCCATTTTGATCCATACTCTAGCACACAGGCTCCCAGTATATCTTCGAGTATTTGATTTAATCGCTCAGTTTGTCCATCGGTCTGAGGGTGATAAGTTGTGCTAAAATCTAGTCGGGTTCCTAATCCTTCTTGGACTTTCTTCTAGAATCTCAAGGTAAATTAAGTTCCTCGATCCGATACAATGTTCTTGGGGACTCCGTGCAAACTGATGATTCTAGCAATGTACAACTCTGCTAGTTTCGAACTCTGGTAGGTGGTCTTGACTGGTAAGAAATGGGCAACCTTGGACAGTCTATCAACTATGACCCAAATAGAGTCATTCCCCCTACTAGATGTAGGCAAACCGATGAAAATGTCCATTCCAATGGAATCCCATTTCCATTCCGGAATCTGCAATGGTTGCAATAGTCCTGTGGGTCTCTAATGTCCCTCCTTGACTCTTCGACAGATATCACACTTGGCTATGTAGCTTTCGATTTCTCTCTTCATCTTATGCCACAAAAATTGCTCCTTCAAATCCCGATACATCTTTGTTTCTCCAGGGTGGATAGAATAAAGAGTATCATGGGCTTCCTTCATGTTGGGCCACGTAGAGATAAAACAAAAAATTTCCTCTAACATGGTGATCCCAAGATCTAGGTGAGGTACAAGACCACGAGGTTTACCACTAGACGCGCAGTTGCGGATTAGTGATGTAGCGCGTCAGTTGATGCAGTGCAGTCCTTACGATCCAATCGTCCTGGTGCTGATCGTACAACACCTCTGCTGGTATCCACACATACAAGGAGGAGCATAGGCGGCGAACTGGTAGGTTCGTTATGTCGGCAGGACTGCTGTGGAGCTAGGGTTTCCAGCACATGGAATGACCTAACCGATCAACGATTAACCCTTCTGGGTTAATATAGGGAGTGAACGTGGGCTCTACTCACGTGGACCATTCACTAAAGACCATATAATATTAGTCCATGTGAGTCCGACTCACTAACTCAGTCCAAATCCTGCTCGGGTCCAACCCAACCAAATTTCCGGTTCAGATCCTATCCGAACTTGCTCCCGCTCTTAAGTGTGTGACCCCGCAGGCTCCTGGCAACTTGGACACGATTAGAGTCCGACTCTCAATCGATCAGTCAGTAGCGGCTCCTAGCAGAACGTGCCGACTCCCATGTACCAAAGAGTCATGATGACTTGCCTTTCCAATGCGACTTGCGTCCGAGTCCCTTTTGCCTCACGATATACCTTATCAGACTATAGGCAAATATTTGTCATCCCTTAAATAGTCCGACTCTGTTCTCGATCCGAGATAAGTGATTCACCCGACTAACTCTTCGTCGATTGCCTCGGTTAACACTTAACCGAGTCGTGCATGGCCATGCTTTCTGAATCATATCATCTGAGAGGGCCTAGAGAATATCTTTCCAAGTGGAGGGGCAAAATCCCATCATTGTTATTCACATCACGCATCTTGATTCTCAGTTGACCCGAACTCTGCCTTTATAACTGCCCAGTTACGGATCAGCGTTTGATAGAACCTAAGTCGGTGATCCTCAACTCGGATTATGCAACAACATCTGGTCTAAGGATTACATTGATTGAGATATACAAATGACAACTTGTTCGTTGTACCTCAATATGGGTCAATCCGATTCTCTAAACTCTTTAGCCGAATCTGTGTAAGTCGGAATAGCATCCCCATGCCCATGACAAGTGGAACCGAGTCATCAAGCCAACTTTCACATTAGTCTAAGTTGTGTGTCCAGCACAACCTCAATGACCAAGGACATTTAGTATAAACAACATGAATGTATAGTTCCACAAACGAATCACACATTCAATGATATACATCAGATGCTCATACAAGGACAACTTAGTATCTTTATGAATACAATGGGAGATATCATCATACATGATTGCCTCTAGGGCATATTCCCAACACTTAATAGCTTGCTTTAATTCTGAGTATGCAGGCATACAGATACGTCCTTTGTACCACAAAACTCCTTATTCATCTTCGGTGAATCCGGGTACTTTGCCTATACTGATACGACGTTTGATTCCGTCGATACTAGCATTTCCTTTTTGTGCCTCCTTGATCTGACTGATCAGAGTGGGTTGGAGTTCGATGCTAGCCAAAAATCCTTCACTTACTAATTCCATTCTGAAATCTTCCATCTCCTTGTGTAAAATTGGTTGCTCCTTTAGAATCATGGAGTTCAAGCGTCACGACAATATGCTAAGGGCATCTGCTACCACATTGGCTTTACCGGGATGATAGTGGATGTCCAGATCATATTCCTTGATTAACTCTATCCATCTTCTCTGCCTCATATTCAGCTCCTTCTGGGTGAAAATATACTTCAGGCTCTTGTGATCCGAATAAATCTCACAACGGTTTCCCATAATGTAATGCCTCCATGTCTTCAGGGCTAGAACTACGACTGCTAGTTCAAGGTCATGGGTAGGATAATTCTGCTCATGTTGCTTCAGTTGTCGGGATATATATGATATGACTTTGACCTCTTGCATTAGCACACATCCGAGACCGATCTTGGATGCGTCACAATACACATCAAAGGGCTTCGTGATATCTGGCATGATCAAGATTGGGGATGAGATCAATCTCTTCTTGAGTTCTTGAAAACTTGCTTCACATTTGCCCGTCCATTCAAACTTCTTATCCTTCTTCAACAATTAGGTCATGGGTCTTGCGATGCTCGAGAATCCTTCTACGAACTTGCGGTAATATCCCGCTAATCCGAGAAATGCACGAACTTGGGTTGGGTGGTTGAGGCTTGCCATTCTTCAACATCCTTTACTTTTGCAGGGTCAACGGCAATTCCTCCGGCTGATACAATATGTCTGAGGAATCCTACCTCCTGTATCCAGAATTCACATTTGCTAAACTTGACATACAACTGATGCTCCCTAAGGGTTCCAAGGATGGTCCTTAGGTGTAGCTCATGCTCTTCTTCTGATTTGGAATAGATCAGAATGTCATCGATGAACACAATGACAAACTTATCCAGGAAGTCCATAAAAATCTTATTCATGAGGTTCATGAAATAAGCGGGGGCATTGGTTAATCCAAAAGACATGACAGTGTACTCATACAATCCATATCTGGTGGTAAAGGAAGTCTTTGGAATATCCTCTGCGCGAATCTTGAGTTGATGATAACCAGTTCTAAGGTCAATCTTAGAAAACACTTTGGCACCAGTCAACTGGTAAAATAGGTCTTCTATCTTTGGTACTGGGTACTTGTTCTTGATGGTGACATCGTTCAACTTCCGATAATACGTACACAAACGGTTACCTCCATCCTTCTTGTCCACAAACAAAACAGGTGATCTCCATGGCGACGCACTTGGTTGGATTGATCCTATCTCTAGCATAGCAGCTAGTTGCTTCTTCAGCTCCACTAATTCGGATGGGTTCCTACTATACGGTCTCTGGGCTATGGGTCCGGTTCCAGGGATTAGTTCAATGATAAACTCAATATCCCGATCTGGGGGCATACCGGGCAAAACATCTAGAAATACATCGGGGTATTCACAGACTATTCTGACTTGGTCAATGGTTGGTTGGATTAGACTCTTGTTGCACTTGAATTGACGGGGAAAGGTTTCAGATACATGCTCTACTGATATTCCGGCGGTACTGGTTATGGTTATGGTTTCTTGGCACAGTCGATTAATCCTTTATGTTTCGACATCCAATCCATTCCTAGTACTACTTCCAAACCTTTAGTTCCAAGTACTATTAGATTAGCATAAAAATCTATGCCATGGATTCGGATAGGTATGGCCTTGCAAATTTGTCTAGCTTTGGTGGTTGAACCAGGTATTTGAACTATCATAACATGCTTCAATTTTGTTGGTTAAATCATACTAGTGCATGAAAATTCTTCTGTAACAAATGAGTGCGATGCTCCAGAATCAAACAACACTCTTGCAAGTACTGAGTTAACAGAAAACATACCCAGGACGACATCTGGCGCTTCTTGGGCTTCTTCAACATTCATGAGAAACAGACGGCCATTGCGGTTGAGCGAATTCCCTGGGGAAAACCTTCTTCCAGGCTGAACACGACGCTGCTGCTGAGCTGGGGCATTCACATTGGGGGCTGCTGCAGTCTTCTTTGGGGCACTCATTGGAATAGTGACCCTTGGTTCCACACTCATAACAAGTCACTTGAGACTTGTCTTTTGCTGCAACATGCACAACATTGCTTCCAGTTCTCGGGGCAGTATTGGTGTTGGTGGCGACATTGTTGTTGTTGAACTTGGGGGGTGCACGGTTGAAATTGTTGGGGTTGCCGGGGTTGTTGTGATTTCCTCCGGGCCTTGGGTTTCCACGATTGGGATAGGTTGGACATTTCATCAGGGGTCTATTGGTTCTCGGGGCAAATCCTAGAGATGGGTTGGGACGATACTTTGGGGTATGGTGGGTTCCTGGTTGATGCATCATTCTACACTTGTGGTTCTCATTGGCTTGGTTGATCTTGCCTTCCATCTGAATGGAATAATCCACTAAGGCTTAAATGTCAGCAAATGGAATGTTGACTAACACTGTCTGCATCTCATCGTGCAGAACATTCAATAATCTCTCCTTCTTCTTGACTTCGGTGTCAATATCATTCAGTGCATACCTAGCCAGTGACAAAAATGTGTCATGGTACTCAACTAATGTCATCCTCCCTTGCTTCAGTTCTCTGAATTCGTCTCTCATCCTCTTTATCAAACCTGGTGGCACATGGGTTCTGGTGAACTTGAGTTTGAATTCATCCCAAGTCATCATTTGTCCTCCAGTCATGGTGTCGTGGTATTGCCGACGAGTACACCATGGAGGGGTCCTCACAATGCGTGTTTAGAGACGTGGGGTAAGGCAGACGATTGATGGGTACGAGGTAACACAGCTTACCCAGGTTCAGATCCCACAACGGTGGTGGAATCCTACTCCTGCTATAAATCACTATAATGGCAATACGCCGAGTTACAGGGATCGGTTCGCTGTGCGAGGTATGAGTTGTGTCTTTCTATGTTGTGCCCTAAAGGCTCCCATAGGCCCAACTTATATAGTCGTCAGGTCCTAGGGTTACAGGGAAAGTCCTAGCCGGACAGGTTACAGAGTCCTACACATTATACAATCAGTCTAACGTGTCTTGCACTCCAAGGATCCGGGTACGTCGGTGACTCCTCTGTGGCCTTCCTTTATCGAGCATGGGCCTCCCTTCTGGATCCATCTAACTGGGCCGCCCAGCAGGCCATGGGCCATGCTACCAACTATGGGCCACCCGGGTTATCCGGATAAGAGACATGCTATGAGGATACCCATATAGCATATCCCCAACAGTAGCCCCCGGAGAACTCCGAGATCTTGCGCTGTCTTGCCTCTTTAGGTTGAATGCTCCGTCTAGATGGATGTCGGAAAATTGTCAAGCAATATCTTGTAGTCCTCCTAAGAACCCTGCAATATTCTCCCTCTTCAATTTGTAAGTCGGAGAACTGCTGAATCTTCCATCATACTCTTTCATAGCCGGACTGGATCCGTCCATGCCGGAATATTCCGATGTGATGTTTTACCTGCTAGTGACAGCTAGGATGATGTAGACATATGTCAGCAACGCCTCGTAACTCACACATGCAGAGAAAACAATCATGTCCGTTTTTCCCGCGTGAAGGATATGAACCGTTGGAGGCGACGGTTGGGAACGTGGCGAAATTTCCATGCACGCGCCCGCACACGTCGTCCACGCACCGACCATTCGATCACTTTGCACGAATCTTGACGCCAGGGGTTATAAATTACAACTGCGGTGGATTTTTACTTTTCACCTCATTCTTCCCCTGCGCCTTCGTCTTACTCCTGCGAGCACCTCCTCGAGCCCTCCGCGTGCATGCAAAACCCTAGCCTCCCAATCTCTCCAGTCACCACTCTCCCCTTCCAATGGCTAGCAGCAGCACTAACCCTTCCATGGCGGCGACGTCCGACACTGCAGCGAAGCCGGCGAGCACCATCCTTGTGCCCCCAGAGGGCCTAGTGCTGCCTAAGTCCGCGGTGGTTGAATCCACCGGCGGTGACCATAATCCAGCGGCGCTAGAGCTGCTGGAAGAAGAGAGTGATTCCCACAAGGGGGATTGGCGCGGCTCGGATATCACGGACAACGACATCAAAGAGCTGCTCATCGAGGGTTACCTCCCTGCGCTGGAAGGGCTCGTCTGGCGGGCGGCGCTGGCCGGCAAGGTCACCCCTTCTCCCCAAGCCGGAGAGAAGGTATACCTCAAAGCACAATTGGTACGTGGCGTTTCCCTACCCATCTCCAATTTCTTCCTATATATCCTCAACCATTATTGGATTCAACCTTAGAACCTTTCCCCCAATATCATCCTCGCGCTTAGCAACTATGCGGCGCTTTGTGAGGGTTACCTAGGGATTAGGCCTAGGTTAGATCTATTTATCTACTTTTTTACCGTCAAGAGGGAAGCTGGAGCCAGCAAGGATGAGCTCAGGAACTATGGGACAATTAGCTTTAAGATCTGACCTGGCCGGCGGTTCCTCGACATCGTCGGCCATGAGTCATGCAAAAATTGGCAACAGACGTACTTCTATGGCCCATATATCCCTTTGTCTGGCCGAGAAGCGATGTATCCGGACTTTGTCGATGGAGCCGCTGCTGAAGCCCCGACATGGAGATCCTAGGCCACCCTTCCCTCCGACAATGACGCCTCTCGCGCCATTAAGGATAGAGTGGTTTGTGGAGACGGGTCTAACCGGATTGGACCTAGCCATGTGCTGGTTCGTCGGGTGGATCCAGCCTCTGCAACACCGCTCCAAGCTGATGCATGAGTATTCTAAGGAGAGGAAGGATAGACTCCGCATCTCCGAGGACAACTTCTTGAGTGACTCCATTAAGCTCCGCCTCAAGTACATCGTCAAGGTGAAGGACAGGACGAGTGGTTTCGCCATCACCTATGACATGTTCAATGAGGGCAAGTGCCCAGAGGTACCTGTTTATTTTCTGTGTATGACATTTTCTCCAGCTCTTCCGTCTTGCCTTTATCATCTTATCTAACACTTTGTGATTTCACTTAACATCTTAAGAGTCTAGAGGAGGACGACATGGCTGTCCAAATCTATGACCCAAAGATGAAGGAAGTCACTGTCGTGTCTGACGACGATGCTCCGTTGGTGCGTAAGCGGAAGAGCTCCACCTATGACGCTGCCGACGGAGGCAAGAAGAAGAAGACGAAGGGTGGATCCTCCAAGAATACTACCGCTGCCCTAGAGGCGGAGAAGAGAAAGATCACCGGGATCCCTTTCACCAAAGCACCCACTGTTGTGTAAGTCTCTCATCCTCCGACATTGTCCATTGCTCGTCTTATTCCTGTACTTATACTTTTTGCACGTTTCAGGAAGAAGGCCAGTATTAGGTTGAAGAAGACCTCCAAAACCTTGGGGGCTTCTAAAAACATTAAAGATATGCTGCATCGTGATGTGTCCCACCACGCATCTCCCGCCATCGCCCCTTTCACTCCCAGTGCCCAGCCTACACCTGCTCCGACAAGCTCTCCGACAAAGGATGCATCTAGCCCTTCCGCCATGGAAGTGGACTCAGCTGCCTCCGCGGCTCTCGTCGTTGTTGGCGAACAGGAGACGCAAGAAAGCACCGCAACCAACATGGTTGAAGCTCCTGCTAAGTATGCCATCGGTAGCGGTAAGGCGATGGTGGTGGGTGGAACGTCTGTTGAAGGCGGCGCCTCTGCACCCAGGATAACCACAGAGCTCCCGAAGATAGTCTACCCGGCGCTTACACCGAGTAGCTCCACTCTGTCTCCTGGTGCAGCGCCGACATCTCCAACCTGCGGTCTTGAGGAGCTTCTCCGACAAGCAGATATCTTGCAAGGAAACAATCTTTCCTTCAGCAAGTTGTTTGCCGAGAGCGCTACCAACCTCAAGATCATCGCACTTGTAAGTTTTTATTTGCCTTTTGCATTTCATATGAGTATCCCACTATAGCCCCTGAGGATTTAGACGGAAAACCATAGGTCTTTGCATCTGAATGCTCTAAGAGCGACTAAGCTAGAAAACTTCTCACTGTATCCCCTAAGTATATAGTTTGAATGAATTATTCCGACTAGATACTTTCAGAGTAGCATACATAGTGTTTGTAAACTTCAATACTGTAGCCCCCAAGCCTCTAGTTGTAACTGAATTAGTTCCGACTAGATGCTTAAAGAAAGACTAAGCATATGACTGAGTTAAAAACTTTATACTGTAGCCCCCAAGCTTCTAGTTGAAAACTGAATGAGTTCCGACTAGATGCTTAAACAAAGACTAAAGCATATTGCCAAGTTTAAAACTCTCACTGTAGCCCCCAAGATTCTAGGTGGATAGTTATCCGGCTAGATGCTCCAAGTAGACTAAGTGATTTTGATCTTCTTTCCACAGAATGAAAACGCTCGGAGAGGTGTTGGAAGCTGAAAAGGGTAAAACTGCCTTCTTGAAGGATCAAATCACCAAGGGCAAGAGTATGTTTTTCCTTTTGTTTTCGTACTCCGGCTTGGTCTTGTGCCAGCACTCTCCGAGTACTCACTATGTATTGTCATTTCTCCGACTTGAAAAAACCATTGCCAAGGCTAAGGATATTGTTGAGCAATCCAAGCACATTGAGTTGCTGGATAGTGAAAACAAAATCCTTAAACAGGAGATAAAGGATACGCTGAAGATGCACTAGGACTCCATGAAGGCCTTGTAGGAGTCCGCCAACATGGAGATGAACCGCTTGAAGGAGGAGATTGCAATGCTGGAAGAGAAGAAGAAAGCTGTCGATGAGCAAAATCAGCGCAATCTTGAAGCATACAAGATCCTCCGACAAGAACGGGACACCATGGTGGAGATGCTCCGACAAGATGAGGAGAGCATCTTTGGTATTTGAATCTCCGTCTTGTACTACTGTAAGTCAAGTACTTTGAATTTTTATGTTATTGAACTCATGTGCTCCCTTGTCGGAATTGCAGCTCCTATTGGTTTAACCCAATCGCCTCCTCCGCCTAAGGAATGCATGGTCCTCGCCGGCAACTTTATCAGCACCGCCATCAGGAAGGCCAAGGAGATAGCCAAGCCCCTCCAGATCAATATCAAAGCGGTGGATTCCGTGATGAAGTTCTCAGAGATCCTACGCCAAGCCCCCCCCCCCCCCCGTGTATTTTAAGCTGGAAAGCTTCATGTACACGGGCTGGTGCAAGGATGGCACTATCGATGGTCAAGGCGCACTATGAAGATGCCGGCATCAACATGGTAACCTCAGGTCTTCCCGACGTAGATAATGATGTCCAGAAGATTGACCATAAGGCTATCTGGTCATCTCTCGCGAGCTATGACACAAGGGTTGCCTAGTTGGTCGACCACAATGTCTTCGTGCCGCTCGAGATCATTGACGACGATCATCAAGGCTCCTCTGAGTCCCTCAAGACCATCGACTTCGAAGAGGATGGCTCTCTTGCTGCTGATGATGCTGCTTCCAAGTCTCCTGCACTAGAGGAATGAAAAAACAATATGTAATATTTGTTTCCTCTGGAATTTGTGTATGCGGAAAAACTACTTTGTTAACTTAAGGCGGAAAAACAATAGTTGTATTTTCCTGCTACTCAAGAACTGGTTCCAGCATGTAATTATTTTTAAGTAAGTGTTGGCTTATCCATTACTCTGGTTTTTATGCTTGACCTTTCGTGAGTCGGAAGACTCGTAGTCGGAACCATGCGCTCAGGTGATGGTGCCCAATGGCACCGTCAAAAACCTAAAGATAAAATCACCCACAACAAGTGCCAAAAGTCACTACTCCAGAATCCACATAAAAACAACAAAGAACGTGTAGACCAGAAAACTTAAGCTAACGCCCGTAGGCGGAATTTTCACAAGTGCAAATGCAAAGCTTGCGCATAAATGTTTTATACGATCCAAAAATGAACACTAAAGGAGGTAAAAGACTCCGAAAAATGAGTGAACCAGAGAGCTTTATTTCATTAATCATATAAGAGGTACACAGTATATAAAAAATATGCTAAGTTTAAAAAGGACGTAGCTGTGATATGTTCCATGGCCGATCAAGCTCCGGGTAGT
Source organism: Avena atlantica (assembly GCA_910589765.1). Classification (NCBI taxonomy): domain Eukaryota; kingdom Viridiplantae; phylum Streptophyta; class Magnoliopsida; order Poales; family Poaceae; genus Avena; species Avena atlantica. The sequence continues at coordinate 402,954,695 of OU342737.1, read as the reverse complement.
CATCATCCGGATCACGTCGCTTACACTTATGATCTTCGCCGGGTCTATCCTCAAGTTCACGATTGTCAACGAGGTAGTAAGACCCATTGAGCAGCACCTTGCTTATGATGAACGGTCCTTCCCATGGCGGGGATAATTTGTGTGACTTCTTATGCTTAAGTCGGAGCACTAGATCCCCCTCTTTAAACGAGTGATGCCGAACGCGAAGACTATGGTAGTTGCGTAGCTTCTGCTGGTAGATGGAGGATCTTTGGCATGCCAAAATGTGCTCTTCCTCGAGAAGGTCCACATCTAGGCGTCTGGATTCTTCAGCATCATCTTCATCGTAGGCGGCAACTCTTGGTGAATCGTGAAGGATGTCAGAAGGCAGGATGGCTTCTGCTCCATATACCATGAGGTAAGGGGTGTAGCCGGTAGATCTGTTGGGTGTAGTTCGTAAACTCCACAGCACAGATGGCAATTCTTCCGCCCAGGCTCCAGCTGCTCTATGTAGCGGTGCTTCTAGACATGGCTTGATTCCTTGCAGAATTAATCCGTTGGCTCGCTCAACTTGGCCATTGGACTGTGGGTGTGCCACAGATGCTAGGTCAAGTCGGATGCCCTTGTCCCAACAATAAGCTTCCACTTCTCCGAGTGACAAATTGCTGCCGTTGTCGGTGATAATGCTATGTGTGAGACCAAATCTCACCACTAGATCTCGGACAAACCTAAGGGCAGTTTCCCCATCAAGCTTTCTAATGGGTTTAGCTTCTATCCATTTGGTGAATTTATCAACTGCTACAAGCAGATGCGTAATCCCACATGGTGTCGTCTGTAATGGACCAACCATGTCTAGCCCCCATACTGCAAACGGCCAAGTTATTGGTATTGTTAGTAGTTCTTCAGCTGGAACATGGGGTTGTCGGGCATAATACTGGCATCCCATGCATGTCTCAACCAGCTTGTCGGCGTCCGCCTTCGCTTTCAACTAGTAGAATCCTTGCCGGAAGGCTTTGGAGACCAATGATCGAGGAGCGGCGTGATGCCCGCAATCTCCGAGATGGATCTCACGTGGGATTTCAATACCTTCTTGCTGGGAAACACACTTAAGGTATACACCAGTGGTGCTTCTTTTGTAGAGCTGTCCATTGATTATGGTATAGCCCTTTGCTTGACGTACTATTTGTCGTCTTTCGACTTCGTCGTCGGGAAAAGTTCCGTGTACGAGATATTCCATGAACGGTGGTGTCCAAGCCGGAGGGACCTTTGTCACTATGTGAACAAAAGAGTCAACTCATCCGGGTTGTCGATGTCTGCTCCCTTCACGGATGGTGTCCGTAGATGCTCCAAGAAAATGCCAGGCGGAATTTGTTTGCGCCCTGATCCAAGCTTAGACAGTAGATCAGCCGCCTCGTTTTGCTCCCTAGGTACATAATTGACTTCGTAGCCCAAGAAGCTCTTGGCTATCTCGTCCACTTCGTCTCTATATGCCGCCATCATAGGGTTCTGCGCGTTCCAGGTGTTAGCCACCTGCTGGGAAACCAAGTCGAAATCTCCATAGCAAACTATGTGCTTGATGCCAATAACCTTGGCTATGCATAGTCCGTGAATGAGTGCTTCATACTCTGCCATGTTGTTTGTAGCCTCGAAGTGGATCTGCAGAACGTAGTGTAGCTTCTCCCCAGTTGGTGACTGTAGCAGTACACCAGCCCCCGACCCATTGAGTAGCTTTGATCCGTCAAAGTGCATCACCCAGTATTCTGGCTCCGGCATTGGGGTAGCATCTGGCATCTCCATCCAATCTGCAATAAAATCCGCCAAGGCTTGTGACTTGATAGCTTCGCGTCTCTTGTAGGTGATCTCGAAGGCGGCAAGTTCAATGCCCCACTTTGCGACCCTTCATGTAGCGTCGTTGTTGTTGATGATGTCGGATAGTGGAGCCTTGCTCACCACTGTGATAGGGTGCTCTTGGAAGTAGTGCCTTAGCTTCCGAGAAGCAAGGAACACTCCATAAGCTATCTTCTGGTAGTGCGGGTAACGCTGCTTGGACTCCGTCAAGACCTTGCTTACATAGTAAACTGGTCATTGAACTCCGTACTCATGCCCTGGTTCTTTCCGCTCTACCACGACGTCGATACTGATTACCCGGTTGGTGGCCGCCATGTAGATTAACATAGGCTCCCCAGGCTCGGGTGCTGCAAGGATAGGCGCCGAGGATAATGTCTCCTTTAGCTGCTTCAGTGCTGCATCTGCTTCGTCCGTCTATGTACATTTGTCCGCCTTCTTCAGCAACTTGTATAGTGGCAACGCTTTCTCTCGGCTGACAAACTGACTAACCGCTGCAGTGCAACCTGTTAGCCGGTGTATGTCCTTCAGGCATGTCGGATGGTTTATGTTTAGGATGACCTTGATTTTCTCCGGGTTCACCTCGATTCCATGCTAGGAAAGGATAAAGCCCAACAATTTGCCGGCTGGAACCCCGAAGACGCACTTCTTAGGGTTAAGCATCATGTTGTATTTCTAGAGATTATCAAAGGTTTCTTTTAAGTCGGAGATTAAGTCATTTGACTTTTTAGACATCACTGCTATATTGTCCACATAGGAGTGAACGTTCCGACCAATTTGATCGTGTAGGCAACGCTGCATTGTCTGTTGGTAGGTAGCACCTGTGTTTTTCAGCCCAAAGGGCATCGTGACATAGCAGAACGTGTCGTAAGATGTGGTGAACGAAGTGGCCAATTGGTTCGACTTCCTCATGTTGATTTGGTGGTATCATGAGTATGCATCAAGAAAACACAAAAGTTCTGAGCCAGCCGTCGAGTCAATGAATTGGTCAATGCGAGGCAAAGCAAACAGATCTTTGGGACACGCTTTTTTCAAGCCGGTGTAATCAACGCACATTCTTAATTCTTTGGTTCCCTTTTTGGGGACAAGTACAGGATTGGGCACCCATCGGGTGTGAAGGACTTCTCGGATAAAACTAGCCTTAAGTAACCTAGCTATCTCCTTGCCTATGGCACGTCTCTTCTCGTCTCCGAAGCGTCGTAGAGGTTGTTTCACCGGTTTGCATTTTGGATCAATATTCAAGCTGTGCTCGGCAAGTTCCCTAGGTACACCTTTCATGTCGGCAGGTTGCCAGGCAAAGATGTCCCTATTATCATGGAGGAACTCGACGAGCGTGCTTTCCTATTTGGGATCTAGGTTCGTACCAATGGCGGTGGTATTGGAGGCATCGCCTACCACAAGTTCCACCGGCTTGGTTTCGATGGCGGCCTTGAAAGCTGGAGAGGAGTTAGAAATCTGCTTCTTCGATGCTGGCATCTCCGAGGCATCGACCTTGGTCTGGATCTCCTTGAATTCTTTGCTATAGAGGACAGCTTCCGCAAAGGCTGCTTCTCCAATCTCGCAGTCCCTTGCCTTGGTAAAGCTTCCGGATACGGTAATGACACCGTTTGGTCCAGGTATCTTGAGCTTGTTGTAGACGAAGCATGGCTTGGCCATGAAGGAGTGGAAGATGTCGCGTCTGAATATGACGTGGTACATGCTCATGAAGGGGACCACCTCAAAGGTCATGCGTTCTTGGTGGTAATTATTAACATCGCCAAAAGCGACCTGAAGTGTGATGCACCCAAGTGTTGGAATTATGCCCTAGAGGCAATAATAAAGATGTTATTATTATAATTCTTGTTCATGATAATGTTTATATTCCATGCTAGAATTGTATTAAGCGGAAACTTTAATACTTGTGTGGTTTGTGAACAACACCGTGTCCCTAGTACGCCTCTAAGGACTAGCTCATTGATTAATGATGGTTAAGGTTTCCTAACCATGGACATGAGTTGTCAATTAATAATGAGATCATATCAGTGGGAGAATGATATGGTGGACAGACCCAAACTAAGCGAAGCAATTAGATTGTGTCATCGTGTTCGTCTTTGCGAAGCTTTTCTTATGTCAAATATTGTATTCCTTAGACCATGAGATAATACAACTCCCTGGTATCGGAAGAAAGCTTTGAGGTCATCAAACGTCATCCTATGAGAGGGTGATCATAAAGGTGTCTCTCAGGTAATCGGAAAGTATCTGTTGGGCTGTATGTATCAAGATGGGATTTGTCCCTCCCAAGTTGGAGAGATATACTTCGGGCCCACTCGGTAATCGATATCAACACCGCTTGCAAGCATGTGGTTAAGGAATTAATCACGAAGTGATATCGGATTACGTAACAAGTAAAGTACTTGCTGTGAACGAGATTGAACTAGGTATGATGGTACCGACGATCGAATCTCGGGCAAGTAAAATATCGCGAGACGAAGGGAATATATATATGGGATTGATTGAATTCTGGCATCGTGGTTCATCCGATATGATCATCGATGAATGTGTGGGAGTCAATATGGGTTTCTAGACCCCGCTGTTGATTATTGATAGAAGATCATGTCTGCATATTCTCGAACCCGCGGGGTCACACACTTAACGTGTCTCGACGCTAGGATAGATTGGATAATTGGTTTATGAGTTTTTGTTCAGAGTCTCGGATGGGATCCGGGACATCACGAGAGGTTCCGGAGTGGTCCGGAGAATAAGATTCATATAAGGCAGTGCAGTTTTTGGAGTTCGGAATTGTTCCGGGTTAATCGGTATTGTACCGGTAGCTTCTAGAACCTTCCGGAAGGGGACCAACGTGGCCCCACCTTCCGGAAGGGGGCATGGGCCTATGAGGCAGTGCCCTGGCCGCATTGGGCCAGGGGCACAAGGCCCCATAGGGCCCAGCCGGCCAAAGAGGGTTTAAACCCTGGATAGAGCTTCTAGAAGGGGGGTTTCCTTGCCCCCCACTCCTTCTCCTTGGGGCCGCCGGTTTGGGCTTGGGGGAGGGGCTAGGGCTCTGCCCACCCCTCTATATATAGAGGGCTGGGGGCGCACCACCCCCCCACACCTTCCCCTCCAACCCTAGCCGCCCTGCTGCCCTCCTCTCTCCCTCCCGACTGCTTGTAGGCGAAGCCCTGCTGCAGAAGTTCACCACCATATACACCACGCCGTCGTGTTGTAGATCCAATCCGTCTCTCCACCATACTTTCTGGTCCAAGGAAGGAGGAGACGTCGAGGTACTGCACATGTGCATCTCACGGAGGCACCGCCACTTGTGGTGCTAGATCGGATCGGATCGCGAGGAGGAGAAGCGAGTACGACTACATCACCCACGTTCCGACGAACGTTCCGCTGTGCGAATCTTCAAGGGTATGAAGATCTAATCCAATCTCTCTCGTTGTTTGAATCTTCTAGATTAGATCTTGGCTTTCCCTCTGTTCGCATCCGTAGAAAATTTTGATTTACTATGCCGCAAAACCCATCAGTGGTATCAGAGCTAGATCTATGCGTAGATGTGTTTCACGAGTAGAACGCAACATGGTTGTTGCGGGCGTTGATGTTTTCTGTTGCAAGCCTCTTGTTTGTGTTCTTCTTATGACGCGGGATAGTGAGATTGAAGCGGTCCAGGCCAACCTTACGCGACGTCGTTCGCGAGATCGGCTCCGCACTTGACGTGTGGCTTGTTCCACACATGCGGCTGGTGGATGTCAGTTTCTCTCACTATAGTTGTCATGGGATTAACACTGGAGTTTGGCAACCATAATATCACCGTTGTGGCTTTCCGTAGGTAAGAATCGTTCTTAGCATCTACTCCCATAAGCCACGTAAAACATGCAACAACAAAGTAGAGGCGTCTAACTTGTTTTTGCAGGGAGTGTTTTCTGTGATATGGTATGGCCCAAGATGTGATGTGTATAATGTATGCGATGATCATGTTTTGTAATGTTTCACGACTTGCATGTCTATGAGTACACAACCGGCAGGAGCCATATGGTTGTCTTTATAATTGTGTATGACCTGTGTGTCAACTTCTTATGCGCCATGTAATAGTTTCACTTTATCGCTAAGTAGTTAGCAATAGTTGTAGTTGCTATTCGTGGTGGAGGAAATCATGGTGGAGTGATGGAGATCATGCCGGAACGCACAAGATGGAGATCATTGCGCGAAGATTGGCTATACCATGTCACATAAAGTTATATGCATGTGATGTTTATCCCTTTTATGTATCTTATCATGCTTAGATCGCGACGGTAGCATTATAACATGATTCCTCACTTAAAGATCAAGATAAAAACTGTGTTCTCCCCGAGTATGCACCGTTGCGAAAGTTCGTCGTGTCCAAGCATCACGTGATGATCGGGTGCTATAGACTCTACGCTCACATACAACGGGTGCAAGCCAGTTTTTGCACACGCGGAAATACTTGGGTCTAACTTGACGAGCCTGGCATGTACAGACATGGCCTCGGAACACATGAACCGAAAGGTTAAGCATGAGTCATATGAATGATATGATCGACACTTCGTTGTCCACCATTGAAGCCACATCTCTTCTCGTGATGATCGGATTAGGTGTGGTGAATTTGGATCATGTTCACTAAACAACTTGAGGGATGTTGAATTTAGTGGGAGTTCATCTAGTAATTTGATTAAAAGTTGAACTAGTTATCATGAACATAGTCTAATTTGTACTTGCAATACTGTAGATCAAATGGCTAAGTCCAACTTCAACTTCAACGTTTTTGCTGAGAAGGAAAAGCTTAGAAACAATGGGTCTAACTTCACCAATTGGTTCCGCAATCTAAGAATCATTCTCTCTGGCGGTCAAAAGGACTATGTCCTTGGGAAAGCGTTAGGTGACCCCCCTGCTGCAACTGCGCCGGCTGATGAGAAAGCTATCTATCAGTCGCGCAAAGATGATTATGGTGTGATTAAGAGCACCATGTTGTTTGCTATGGAACCAGAACTTCAAAATCGTTTTGAAGACTATCCCGGGCCCTTTGAGATTCTCGAAGAGCTGAAAACCATGTTTCAGACTCAGGCCCGTTCTGAGAGATATGAGATCTCTGAGAAGTTCTTTAACTGCAAGATGGAGGAAGGGAGTTCCGTTAGTGAGCACGCCATTAAGATGACGGCCTACACTCAACGCCTTGAGCAACTGGAATGCATGATTCCAGAGGAGCTCAAGATTGACAGGGTTCTGCAATCACTCCCTCCCAGCTACAAAAGTTTTGTAGTGACTCATAATTAGATTGGTTCCACTGATACGATCACCGAGCTCTTCGCAAAGCTGAAGGCCGCGGAAGTGGACATCAAAAAGGATAATCATGTGTTGATGGTCAACAAGCCCACCTTCAAGAAAGGTAAGGGAGCAAAGAAGCCCTTCAAGAAAGGCGGCGGCAAGCGCGTTGCCCCTGCTGAGAAGAAGCTCAGGTCTGGTCCTAAGTCGGACACTGAGTGCTTCTATTGCAAGGACAAGGGTCACTGGAAGCGCAACTATCTGAAGTACTTAGCGGACAAGAAGGCTGGCACCATCAAAGGTATATTTGATGTACATGTTATTAATGTTTTCCTTACTAGCCCTCTGTAGCATCCCGTTTGTCTAACAACTGTAATGCTACTTGGTTTAATAATATAATGGCTACTCCCTACATATAATTGTTGCATCATCATCATATCATGCTCATGTCATCATGCCACCTTGCATTTGGGCATCATACAAAAACCCTTTTTGTTTTGGTTCTTATCTCATATGCATTATGATTTGTATTTGCCTCTTGATATTGTATTTGGATCTTGATATATTGTTAAATGCCCAAGTTGAGTTGGGGGCATATCTTTTATTGACTCCACCACCCTTTCTTTCACCACTTTACAATTCCACCATCCCATTATCCATGAGCTTGCAATTATTCTTCTTTTGGTGTTTAATCAAGCTCATGAGAGATAGGGTGGGTCCAATCCTGCAAGTTCTTTTGCTTGACCCTTACTCCAACTTTGGGGAATGCAAATAAATAAATGCCATGAGATAATATTTTGTTTTCACAAGATAAAACCTAGCATTTAATACCCTTGCATGGGCCATGCAACCATAACCATCCTTTGTCCTCTTTGAGTTTTATTTGAATTCTTGAGTGGATCATCTTCCATCTCATCTCTCTCCCTCTGTTTTGTTTTATACAAGCTTTGGATCCATGTGAAGGTTCACTAATTCTACAAATGATTACATCCAAATTGCAAAACCTCCAATCTTCATATTCTTGTAAAATGCCCCAGTTGACACATACACATTATGTATGTGGGCATTCTCTCTCCTTATGCCTTTTGTTCTCTCTTGCCTCTTCTCTTGGTCAAGACCTTTGTTCCAAAATCCCCTGAAAAAGTTCAACAGAATTTGAAATTAGAAGCTGGTTTAAATTTGCATTGGAATAAAAGCAAGCAAAACAAATAAAAACAGATAGGAACAAATAAAGAGGAGAGAAACAAACCTGGCAGCATACCTGGGCCTTACCCAGCCGCAGCAGCCCAGGAACCTTCCCTCCTCCGGCCCATCTCCCGGCCCACTTTCCCCAGCCGGCCTTTCCCAGCCCATACCGCTTCAGCGCCATCGCTCACCCCTGTTCCTCTTCTTCCTGCCTCTGACGCCGTTCGCCCGCTCACCCTCGGCAGCAGACGGAAAGCAGCTGCGCAGCAGGTGGCCGTCCTCCGCCGTCAACTCGCCCCACCACACGCCAGCCCTCCTCCTTATCCTCGCGCCTAGCCGCCTTCTTTTTCCCTAACCCTAGCTACCTGCTTCGTTCCCCTCTTTCTCTCCTCCTCGCCGCCGCCAGACCGAGCGCCTCGCCGCCATTGCCGCCCTCACCGGTAACCGGGAACACGCCAGGAAGCGTCGCCGCGGACCGTGGAGTCGATCCCGCCCGCTGGGAGACGCCAAGATCGCCGCAGCTGCCCACGTCAGAGAGCCGCCAGCACCACCGCAGCAGTCCCGCCGTTCCCCTCCGCTCCGACCACCTCCTGCCTCGATTCCGGTGGAAATCGATCGAGGTGAGCTCCTCCCTAAACCCTGTTCCGTTTTACCCCTCTGCTTGCCTAGCACCGCCTATTTGTGACCCCCGCCGACGAACCGCCCCACCGACGCGCAGGCCCAGGCCGGCGCTCTCCTCTCTGTTCCCCGACGTGCCCAGTCCAGCACAACACGCCGCCGTCGACCCTTCCTTGTGAGATCGGTAGCCGGAGCCTCCCTCTGCAAATTCCGTTTTGTCGGCCAGAGCCATCTCACCGCGGATGCGGCGCCACCCTCGCCGGAAGATCTCGCCGTCGCCAGTCGTCGACGAGGTTCAGAGAGCAGCGTTAGTTCAGTCAGGGCTCGCGTGGTAGTTTTTCGAAAAAACCCCCCAAGCTTCGGTCGATCACGCCCAGGTCCCTAGCAGCCCAGTGCCCCACCTGTCATCCTCTGTGACTGGGCGTGCTCGCGGTGACAGGAACATTTCTGTGCGCCTGTGTTGCCCAGTCAACATGGCCCCACTGTTCATTGGCTGTGGCTAGCTCTGGGCTAAGTAACAAAAACTTTTCTGTCTGTCTGTTTTAAATCAAATCTATTTCAAATTAATTTAAATTCAAATTTAATTCTGTTTTTAAATAACTTTTAATTTATAAATCCATATAATACAAATAATATATGTTTTCAAATCAGAAAAATGTGAGGAATTCAAATATAGCCTTGAAAATATATTTTGAACACTTTATTTTCCAAGTTAATTAAAATTACAATAAAATGCCCTTTTACCTTAATTAATTAATAACTTTTGTTTTATAAATCCAAATTTAACAAATAATATGTCTAAAATGATTAGCTCGACGAGACCTTTCTATTTATGCATTCCATGTTTTGAATTGAAGCATGCATCATATAAATCTATAATGTACAGCAACTAATATGTGAATAAAATGGGGCCAAAACTAAGTAAAATGTTCATTTCTTGTATTCTACACCTCACCCATGCCATGCTACTTTATTGCCATGCAAATCGTGCATCATTCATCATGGCATGAGTGTTGGCTTGTCTCATTTTATTCATATGCTTGAGCACTTTATTTATGTTGGCCCTTGTTTGTTTGGTTCTTCTTCGAATAGACTCTGAGCAGGGGATATATCAAGAAAACCAGGAGCACTACCCAGATCCTTCTCTCGCTTCAACTGAGCTGCCAGGCAAGCACTACCACATGCTTGCATACATACAGTACCTATTGCCTCTATCTTATTCTTGCATCATTGAGTCGCGATTGCATTAAACTGAATCCCAAGCATTGCATAGCCTTTACTTTTAAACCCCACCAAGCTTGTTCCTCCATCCCATGAGCCATTACTACAAGAGTTGTTTGAGCCATGCGAGTCGTAGAACAGCATGTGTAGGGTATGTGAGTGTCTGATGGAGAACGAGGTACCTAAGCAACTTAACCTGAGTAGTAATGGGATAACTAATGAAAGTGGCACCGGTGGGCAATATCTGCTATTTGGTTTTTCCTGCCCCCTTGTGTCCCGTAGGACCCCGAGTACTTGATTCCTGTTCCTTCATTATTCACGCTATCCACATCCGGGAGGCTTATGGGACCCCCCTGAGCCAGAGCTTGATTCATTCTTATTTCTTGGGGCCACAAACTAGTTCGAGGCTTTATTTACTATCATGTACTTATGCCATGCTTTACTGCTTTATTTAAATTGTGCGATGGATAGCACACTGTACTGTTTAGGACCGGGACACGATTTCGCGGTGTCGACAAGCCCGAGTTTTCGGGTTCCCAGTCGTTCACAGCCGTCCACCCAAACCTTGAGTCCGTCTCGGAGTCAGCTAGCTTTGTTGCGGGTGTACTCAATGGGGTGGCCCCCTGAAATATTTCTGAATCTTGTGATTGCTTTGTCGTGAAGGCCTCGTTGGGTTTTGATTTGGTTTTTCCGAGGTCGATCGAGTGTGTGTTGCTATTTGTGCACCCCTGCAGGGTAAAACTTTCTGAAATCCGTGTCCGCGGTTATGGACGACTTGGAGCACATTTTCTCGATCATAGACAAGCATAACTAAAGTACCGCTTTAAATCTGACTAAATAACTGACTAGTAAATAGTGCAATACTCATGGAATGGATAATAAAACTGCCAACGGATGGGGGTTGTTCGTCCGCTTCCTCGTCGGTAAGCGAGGAGGAGGATGGATCTGTTAATATTACTGTTATAACTGTTGTTCTTAATTCACGGACATCCGTCTATCTTTGGTTAGGCGGATGGTTAGCGAGAATCTATAGAACTGTTAGGGTTTATCTTTTGCTGTCATTGCGTCACCCCAGGTTGTGTCCCCTTTAGAGGCATAAAGACTTGCTGAGTACCCTTAGGGTCTCACACGATAAATTATTTGATTCAGATGAACATGTGCACTCTCAAGATGGATACTGGGTGGAGGAGATGGACGAAGTGGGCAACGATCATTCGGTGTAGAGATTCCGGGAACGGGGATCCGTGAGATCTGTGGGCGGGATGTGCTTATTTATGGGGCATCTTATGCCGATTTGCTTCTTATCCGTACTCGGATCTTGTTTGCCGCTTCCGCCTGATACTCTGATGTTTGATGTATGAGGAGATATCCTAAAATATAGATCTATCTAGGATATTTGAATCTTGCTGTATGGCGTTGCTATATTTCCTTTCTTTCTAGATGGTATGGCTCTGATGTACTATTGTATGGTGGCTTGCATACATACTCACTTGTGTATGTAGTTGATCCCTTCGCCTGCCGATTACGCCGCCCGTTCTTGTCCCGATGTTTGGAGATGGTTGGGACGGCCGAAAGGTCTACCCGTGAGTGGCATTTGGGCCCCACCGTACTATTTCAACCATTTCCGTTCATCCAGGCTTGTAACTAGGAGCGTAATTCACCGAGGTAGTTACAATTGGTATCAGAGCCATCCCGACCTTCAGGGTCTCAGCCAAATGGTCGTTGTCAGTCTAGCAAATATTTTTGGTAGCTATGTATACTAGGGAAAAACAAAACGCGAGAGTAGGACTGCTTCCACTTTTCTTCTTACCCACCCACCCACCCTTTTCTGGTAAGGAAGTGTAACGTTTTCAATCCTCTTCTTAAAAGCTCAAACTAGGATTCACGTGTTCTGGGTTTCCGTAGTACCATAGGTTGTGTGTGTGTGTAATTCCTTGTCTATCTGTTGCATCCAAGTTGTTATCTTTATCGGCCTTTTGGTTATCAACTGTTGGTACATTCCATACCGACAGGCTCTTGCAAACCGACGCGATCTATCTGATTCATTGTATACCGCCGCGATCTGTCTTACTCTTTGTTATCCGACGTTATCTTGTTTGGGGTGTTCGTTTCCGTAGTCACCAATCTTTAGGTTCATCGTGAGAAGAAGGGGTTAGGATATGTGTACTACCTATTCATGTGCGGAGTAATGATTTGAGTGCGGGATGGAGTCGCGACCATACCACTACTCTTATCATTCGCTTTAGTATATTGAATTGGTAGAGTCACTAATCTTGATTCGTTAAGTGATTTTGCGCATCTATTGGTATTTTAATGCCGAAATTTGTGGAAAATTTTTCTTTGATATATCTGTGTACCACACTCCTTTTCAGTCGTGTGCGATATACTTAACATCTTCTAGGTGCTTTGAACTTTGTTGATATTTTAATATCATCTTAGTAAATTGTATCCTTTAATAGTGGTTAATTCCATCTTGGTACTATTTTGGATTATTATTATTCTCCATTATAGTACTGACTTGCGTTTTATATCAATCACAGGATGGCGCCACCACGCCGTTCAGATGAGGACATACCACCTGAATTGGGGGCCGCTTTGTCAAACATCGCCAATGCCTTGGCAGCAATGCAGCAGAACCAGCAGCGCTTGGAAGAGAGTGTTCGGAGGAACGAGTTTGCTCCACTACCTCCACCTCCCAAGCGAGGAGACATCAAAAGCTTCCTGAAGTTCAACCCTCGCCAATTTGATGTTTCTGATCAACCACTTGGTGCTGATGATTGGTTGCGTGAGATGTCAAGGCTACTGGAGACTGCTGATGTACCTGAGCAAGAATGGGTAAAGTGTGCTACTCACCTTCTGAAGGGAGATGCAGCTCTCTGGTGGGAGAATTACCTGAAGGCAAACCGCACTGGTTTTCAGCCTACTTGGGAACAGTTCACTGGAGCTTTCAAAGAGCAATTCCTGTCAGAGATTGTCATGGAAAAGATGAAGGAAGTCTTTCTCAACCTCAAGCAGGGAAATGACAATGTCAACACCTACATCAGGAACTTCATGAAACTTTCTCGTTATGGTGGCGATGAGATCTCAGATGACAAGAAGAAGCAAAAGAGGTTCCGTCAAGGGCTCAATGCATCGATTAAATATGCAATCACACATGCAAGGCCGGCATCTTTTCTTGAACTTCAGCATACAGCTCTGCAGGAAGAAGCAAGTAAGCAAATGTTTGAGGAGTCCAAGAAACACAACCGCGATGCAGCAAGCTCTTCTGCTATGTCAACTCCTTCTAAGCGTCGTGTCTGGGTTCCTAACACCCCACCGTCGCTCCTGGCTCCACCAAGACCTTCAAGCTTCGCGGCAAGGCCACCAAACTTCCTCACTGCTGCTCCCAGGAGCTACAACCACCACTACCCTGGAGCGCCTGGCGGAGTCCCTGGCTACGTTGCTCCACGTCCACCTGGTGCTTGTTACACATGTGGAGAAACTGGGCATCTAAACTGGAACTGTCCGATGAAAAACAAAGCTCTCCCTCCACCTCCTCCAAGATCTGCGTCAAGTTCTCCTATGGTTCGTGCACCACCACCTCGGGCTCTCAACATCAACACCAAGCCCGGGTCTACTGTTGCTCGTGCCAACTGTGTCAACGCCGCTCAAGCTGAGCATGCACCTGGTGTTGTGATGGGTATGCTATCCGTTAACTCAGTCCCTGCACGAGTTTTGTTCGATTCTGGTGCATCACATTCGTTTGTTTCTCACAAGTTCGCAAATGAAAATGAGTTAGTTATGGTTCCTCTCCTTAAGCGATTGATGGTCCTTTCTCCTGGAGCAAACATGAGGGCTGTTCATATCAGCCATGGCAATCAAATTGAGATTGGGGGCTCTTCGTTCTCGGCATCCTTAATTGTTCTGGGCAATTCTGATATTGATGTTATCTTGGGCATGGATTGGTTGACAGCAAATGCAGCTGTGATTGATTGTGCTGAACGCTCGGTTTCTCTGAAGATTCCTGAAGGTCATATAGTCTTTTCTCCAAGTCTGGCTCCTTCTATTCAGCTTTACTCTTTGGCGACTCTGAATGATGATGCTATGGAAGCTATTCAGAGTGTTCCGGTGGTCTGTGAGTTCCCAGATGTCTTTCCTGAAGAGTTGCCAGGTATGCCTCCGGATCGTGAGGTTGAGTTTGTAATCGAGCTTGAACCTGGAACGGCTCCTATCTCCAAGCGGCCTTATAAAATGGGTCCTGCTAAGTTGGCTGAACTCAAACGTCAGCTTGATGAACAAGAGAAGTTGGGTTTCATTCAACACAGTACTTCTTCTTGGGGTAGCCCAACAATTTTTGTGAAGAAGCGAGACAAGACTGATAGACTTTGTGTTGACTATCGGGCTCTCAATGCTAAAACCATCAAGAATAAATATCCCCTTCCGCGGATTAATGATCTCTTCGATCAGCTAGCTGGAGCTGTGGTATTCTCTAAGCTCGACTTGAGAAGTGGTTATCATCAAATCAAGATTCGCAAGGAAGATGTTCCTAAAACAGCTTTCACCACCCGCTATGGCCTGTATGAGTACACGGTCATGTCCTTCGGTCTCACCAACGCACCTGCCACCTTCTCAAGGCTTATGAACTCGGTTTTCATGGAGTATCTTGATAAGTTCGTTGTGGTCTATCTGGATGACATCCTAGTCTATTCTAAGTCAAAGGAAGAGCATGAAGAACACCTTTGGTGTGTCCTAAACAAGCTTCGTGAGCACCGCTTGTATGCAAAGTTCTCCAAGTGTGAGTTTTGGCTGCCTCAAGTAACCTATCTTGGTCACGTCATCTTTGCCAAGGGCATTGCAGTCAACCCGGAAACTGTGAAGACAATTGTTGAATGGCTTCCTCCTGTTAATGTCAAGGAAGTGCGGAGTTTCCTCGGTTTGGCTAGTTATTGCCGTCGCTTCGTTCAGAACTTTTCGAAGATAGTGAAGCCTCTTACCGATCTCCTCAAGAAAGGCAAGAAATACCTCTGGACTCCTGCCTGTCAAACAAGCTTTGAGACACTCAAAGAGAAGCTCACTTCCACACCAGTTTTGGTTCCTCCGGATACATCTAAGCCTTTCCAGATTTTCTGTGACGCCTCTTTGCAAGGATTGGGTGCGGTCCTTATGCAAGAAAAACAAGTTGTTGCTTATGCCTCTCGACAGTTGAAGACGCATGAGATCAACTATCCTACACATGACCTCGAGCTCGCAGCAGTTGTCTTTGCTTGGAAACTATGGAGGCACTACTTGCTTGGCAACCGTTGTGAAATATTTTCTGATCACAAGAGTCTGAAGTATATCTTCACTCAGCCTGACCTCAACCTTCGGCAGAGGAGGTGGATTGAAGCAATCAATGATTTTGATTTGACCATCAACTATACTCCGGGCAAAGCTAATGTCATGGCCGATGCTCTTAGCCGCAAAGCTTATGTCAATAATCTCATGATGGAAGAACAACAGCCTCTCTTGTGCGAGGAATTCCAACAGCTCAACCTTGAAATTGTGGAACAAGGGAACCTCCTGAACCTTCTGGCAACTCCTCTCTTGGAAGAAAAGATTCGCTCTCGTCAGCTTGGTGATCCGCACACCAGAAAGATCATCTCCAAACTTCAGCTTCCGAAGTATGAGTCCTTCCACGTCGATGATCAAGGCACGCTTTTCTTTGAACACCGGATGTTTGTTCCGAACTACCCGGGTTTGAGAGAGCAAGTTCTCAAGGAGGCGCACGATTCTGTTCTTTCTATTCACCCTGGCAGCACAAAGATGTACATGGACTTGAAAACACAATATTGGTGGCCGAGCTTGAAACGATATTGTACCAAGTATGTCTCGGAGTGTGATGTCTGCCGCAGAGTGAAAGCTGTCCATCAGAAACCGTTCGGTCTTCTGCAGCCATTGAAACCCCCGGAATGGAAATGGGAGAAAGTAGAGATGGACTTCATCACTGGTTTTCCAAGGTCGCAGAAGGGCAACAATGCAATCTTTGTTGTCATTGACAGGCTTTCTAAAGTGGCTCACTTCTTCCCCGTCAAGGAAACAATTTCTGGAATTCAGTTGGCTGAGCTCTATATCAACAGAATTGTCTCTCTGTATGGGGTTCCGCTTGAGATCAGTTCAGACCGTGGAAGCATCTTCACTTCCAAGTTCTGGGAAAGTTTCCAAACTGCTTTGGGAACAAAATTGAACTTCAACACAGCTTACCACCCTTAGTCGCAAGGACAAGTGGAAAGGATCAATCAGATTCTGGAGGATATGCTTCGTGCTTGCGTCATCTCTTTTGGCATGAAGTGGGAAGAATGTCTTCCTTATGCTGAATTCTCTTACAACAACAGCTTCCAGAAAAGTCTGAAGATGGCACCATTTGAGGCTCTCTATGGTTGCAAGTGCAGAACTCCGATTGGTTGGTCGGGTGCAGGAGAAAGAATATGGTTTGGCCCTGACATTGTAACTCAAGCGGAGGAGAAGGTTCACATCATTCTTGAAAATCTGAAGATTGCTCAAAGTCGCCAGAAGAGCAATTATGACAGGAAGCACACGGACATGGTGTATGTCCCTGGTGATCTCGTTTACCTTCGTGTCACTCCCATGAAAGGCACTCACCGTTTTGGTATCAAAGGAAAGCTGGCTCCTAGATACATCGGTCCATTCAAAATTCGTGGAAGAAGAGGAGAAGTTGCTTATGCTTTTGAGCTCCCGGAAAAACTCAAAGTCCATGATGTTTTCCACATCTCTCAACTCAAGAAGTGCTTCAAGGATCCCGGCAGGACCGTGGACCATGAGCTAATCAATCTCCAAGAAGACTTGTCTTATCAAGAACACCCCACCAAAATTCTTGAGAACGCAGAAAGAAGGACTCGCAACAAGTCCATCAAGTTCTGCAAGGTGCAGTGGTCGCACCATTCCGTTGATGAAGCAACTTGGGAGCGTGAAGATGAGCTCTGTGCCAACTATCCTACCCTCTTTGAGTCTTCTTCTTCTTCCTAGAATCTCGGGGCGAGATTCCTGTTTAGTGGGGGAGAGTTGTAGCATCCCGTTTGTCTAACAACTGTAATGCTACTTGGTTTAATAATATAATGGCTACTCCCTACATATAATTGTTGCATCATCATCATATCATGCTCATGTCATCATGCCACCTTGCATTTGGGCATCATATAAAAACCCTTTTTGTTTTGGTTCTTATCTCATATGCATTATGATTTGTATTTGCCTCTTGATATTGTATTTGGATCTTGATATATTGTTAAATGCCCAAGTTGAGTTGGGGGCATATCTTTTATTGACTCCACCACCCTTTCTTTCACCACTTTACAATTCCACCATCCCATTATCCATGAGCTTGCAATTATTCTTGTTTTGGTGTTTAATCAAGCTCATGAGAGATAGGGTGGGTCCAATCCTGCAAGTTCTTTTGCTTGACCCTTACTCCAACTTTGGGGAATGCAAATAAATAAATGCCATGAGATAATATTTTGTTTTCACAAGATAAAAACTAGAATTTAATACCCTTGCATGGGCCATGCAACCATAACCATCCTTTGTCCTCTTTGAGTTTTATTTGAATTCTTGAGTGGATCATCTTCCATCTCATCTCTCTCCCTCTGTTTTGTTTTATACAAGCTTTGGATCCATGTGAAGGTTCACTAATTCTACAAATGATTACATCCAAATTGCAAAACCTCCAATCTTCATATTCTTGTAAAATGCTCCAGTTGACACATACACATTATGTATGTGGGCATTCTCTCTCCTTATGCCTTTTGTTCTCTCTTGCCTCTTCTCTTGGTCAAGACCTTTGTTCCAAAATCCCCTGAAAAAGTTCAACAGAATTTGAAATTAGAAGCTGGTTTAAATTTGCATTGGAATAAAAGCAAGCAAAACAAATAAAAACAGATAGGAACAAATAAAGAGGAGAGAAACAAACCTGGCAGCATACCTGGGCCTTACCCAGCCGCAGCAGCCCAGGAACCTTCCCTCCTCCGGCCCATCTCCCGGCCCACTTTCCCCAGTCGGCCTTTCCCAGCCAGTACCGCTTCAGCGCCGTCGCTCACCCCTGTTCCTCGTCTTCCTGCCTCTGACGCCGTTCGCCCGCTCACCCTCGGCAGCAGACGGAAAGCAGCTGCGCGGCAGGTGGCCGTCCTCCGCCGTCAACTCGCCCCACCACACGCCAGCCCTCCTCCTTATCCTCGCGCCTAGCCGCCTTCTTTTTCCCTAACCCTAGCTACCTGCTTCGTTCCCCTCTTTCTCTCCTCCTCACCGCCGCCAGACCGAGCGCCTCTCCGCCGTTGCCGCCCTCACCGGTAACCGGGAACACGCCAGGAAGCGTCGCCGCGGACCGTGGAGTCGATCCCGCCCGCTGGGAGACGCCAAGATCGCCACAGCTGCCCGCGTCAGAGAGCCGCCAGCACCACCGCAGCAGTCCCGCCGTTCCCCTCCACTCCGACCACCTCCTGCCTCGATTCCGGTGGAAATCGATCGAGGTGAGCTCCTCCCTAAACCCTCTTCCGTTTTACCCCTCTGCTTGCCTAGCACCGCCTATTTGTGACCCCCGCCGACGAACCGCCCCACCGACGCGCAGGCCCAGGCCGGCGCTCTCCTCTCTGTTCCCCGACGTGCCCAGTCCAGCACAACACGCCGCCGTCGACCCTTCCTTGTGAGATCGGTAGCCGGAGCCTCCCTCTGCAAATTCCGTTTTGTCGGCCAGAGCCATCTCACCGCGGATGCGGCGCCACCCTCGCCGGAAGATCTCGCTGTCGCCAGTCGTCGACGAGGTTCAGAGAGCAGCGTTAGTTCAGTCAGGGCTCGCGTGGTAGTTTTTCGAAAACCCCCCCAAGCTTCGGTCGATCACGCCCAGGTCCCTAGCAGCCCAGTGCCCCACCTGTCATCCTCTGTGACTGGGCGTGCTCGCGGTGACAGGAACATTTCTGTGCGCCTGTGTTGCCCAGTCAGCATGGACCCACTGGTCATTGGCTGTGGCTAGCTCTGGGCTAAGTAACAAAAACTTTTCTGTCTGTCTGTTTTAAATCAAATCTATTTCAAATTAATTTAAATTCAAATTTAATTCTGTTTTTAAATAACTTTTAATTTATAAATCCATATAATACAAATAATATATGTTTTCAAATCAGAAAAATGTGAGGAATTCAAATATAGCCTTCAAAATATATTTTGAACACTTTATTTTCCAAGTTAATTAAAATTACAATAAAATGCCCTTTTACCTTAATTAATTAATAACTTTTGTTTTATAAATCCAAATTTAACAAATAATATGTCTAAAATGATTAGCTCGACGAGACCTTTCTGTTTATGCATTCCATGTTTTGAATTGAAGCATGCATCATATAAATCTATAATGTACAGCAACTAATATGAGAATAAAATGGGGCCAAAACTAAGTAAAATGTTCATTTCTTGTATTCTACACCTCACCCATGCCATGCTACTTTATTGCCATGCAAATCGTGCATCATTCATCATGGCATGAGTGTTGGCTTGTCGCATTTTATTCATATGCTTGAGCACTTTATTTATGTTGTCCCTTGTTTGTTTGGTTCTTCTTCGAATAGACTCTGAGCAGGGGATATATCAAGAAAACCAGGAGCACTACCCAGATCCTTCTCTCGCTTCAACTGAGCTGCCAGGCAAGCACTACCACATGCTTGCATACATACAGTACCTATTGCCTCTATCTTATTCTTGCATCATTGAGTCGCGATTGCATTAAACTGAATCCCAAGCATTGCATAGCCTTTACTTTTAAACCCCACCAAGCTTGTTCCTCCATCCCATGAGCCATTACTACAAGAGTTGTTTGAGCCATGCGAGTCGTAGAACAGCATGTGTAGGGTATGTGAGTGTCTGATGGAGAACGAGGTACCTAAGCAACTTAACCTGAGTAGTAATGGGATAACTAATGAAAGTGGCACCGGTGGGCAATATCTGCTATTTGGTTTTTCCTGCCCCCTTGTGTCCCGTAGGACCCCGAGTACTTGATTCCTGTTCCTTGATTATTCACGCTATCCACATCCGGGAGGCTTATGGGACCCCCCTGAGCCAGAGCTTGATTCATTCTTATTTCTTGGGGCCACAAACTAGTTCGAGGCTTTATTTACTATCCTGTACTTATGCCATGCTTTACTGCTTTATTTAAATTGTGCGATGGATAGCACACTGTACTGTTTAGGATCGGGACACGATTCCGCGGTGTCGACAAGCCCGAGTTTTCGGGTTCCCAGTCGTTCACAGCCGTCCACCCAAACCTTGAGTCCGTCTCGGAGTCAGCTAGCTTCGTTGCGGGTGTACTCAATGGGGTGGCCCCCTGAAATATTTCTGAATCTTGTGATTGCTTTGTCGTGAAGGCCTCGTTGGGTTTTGATTTGGTTTTTACGAGGTCGATCGAGTGTGTGTTGCTATTTGTGCACCCCTGCAGGGTAAAACTTTCTGAAAGCCGTGTCCGCGGTTATGGATGACTTGGAGCACAGTTTCTCGATCATAGACAAGCATAACTAAAGTACCGCTTTAAATCTGACTAAATAACTGACTAGTAAATAGTGCAATACTCATGGAATGGATAATAAAACTGCCAACGGATGGGGGTTGTTCGTCCGCTTCCTCGTCGGTAAGCGAGGAGGAGGATGGATCTGTTAATATTACTGTTATAACTGTTGTTCTTAATTCACGGACATCCGTCTATCTTTGGTTAGGCGGATGGTTAGCGAGAATCTATAGAACTGTTAGGGTTTATCTTTTGCTGTCATTGCGTCACCCCAGGTTGTGTCCCCTTTAGAGGCATAAAGACTTGCTGAGTACCCTTAGGGTCTCACACGATAAATTATTTGATTCAGATGAACAGGTGCACTCTCAAGATTGATACTGGGTGGAGGAGACGGACGAAGTGGGCAACGATCATTCGGTGTAGAGATTCCGGGACGGGGATCCGTGAGATCTGTGGGCGGGATGTGCTTATTTATGGGGCATCTTATGCCGATTTGCTTCTTATCCGTACCCGGATCTTGTTTGCCGCTTCCGCCTGATACTCTGATGTTTGATGTATGAGGAGATATCCTAAAATATAGATCTATCTAGGATATTTGAATCTTGCCGTATGGCGTTGCTATATTTCCTTTCTTTCTAGATGGTATGGCTCTGATGTACTATTGTATGGTGGCTTGCATACATACTCACTTGTGTATGTAGTTGATCCCTTCGCCTGCCGATTACGCCGCCCGTTCTTGTCCTGATGTTTGGAGATGGTTGGGACGGCCGAAAGGTCTACCCGTGAGTGGCATTTGGGCCCCACCGTACTATTTCAACCATTTCCGTTCATCCAGGCTTGTAACTAGGAGCGTAATTCACCGAGGTAGTTACACCCTCGTTGTAGTGCCTGGGTATTTGATACCGGTTCAGTTGCTAATATTTGTAACTCGAAACAGGAGCTACGGAATAGACGGCGGCTTGCGAGGGATGAGGTGACGATGCGCGTTGGCAACGGATCAAGAGTTGATGTGATGGCCGTCGGCACGCTCTCCTTAGTTTTACCTTCGGGATTAGTTTTAAACCTTAATAAATGTTATTATGTGCCTGCGTTGAGCATGAACATCATTTCTGGATCGTGTTTATTGCAAGACGGTTATTCATTTAAATCGGAGAATAATGGTTGTTCTATTTATATGAGTAACATCTTTTATGGTCATGCACCTATTGTGAATGGTTTATTTCTTCTAAATCTCGAAAGGGATGAAACACACATCCATAACATTAAGGCTAAGAGATGCAAAGTAGATAGTGATAATACTACTTATTTGTGGCACTGTCGTCTAGGTCATATTGGTGTAAAGCGCATGAAGAAACTCCATTCTGATGGAATTTTGGAGTCTCTTGATTTTGAATCATTTGACACATGCGAACCATGCCTCATGGGCAAGATGATCAAAACACCGTTCTCCGGAATGATGGAGCGAGCAACGGACTTGTTGGAAATCATACATACCGATGTATGCGGACCGATGAGTGTTTCGACGCGCGGTGGATATCGCTATTTTCTCACTTTTACCGATGACTTAAGTAGATATGGGTATATCTATTTAGTGAAACATAAATCTGAAACATTTGAAAAGTTGAAGGAATTTCAGAATGAAGTGGAGAACCATCGTAACAGAAAGATTAAGTTTCTACGATCCGATCGTGGAGGTGAATATTTGAGTTACGATTTTCTCACGCATCTTAAAGCAAGTGGAATCGTTTCACAACTCACGCCACCCGGAACACCACAGCGCAATGGTGTGTCTGAACGCCGGAATCGAACCCTATTAGATATGGTCCGATCAATGATGTCTCTTACTGATTTGCCGTTATCATTTTGGGGTTATGCATTAGAAACCGCTGCATTCACTTTAAATAGGGCTCCATCTAAATCCGTTGATACGACACCGTATGAACTGTGGTTTGGTGCTAAACCTAAGTTGTCGTTTCTTAAAGTTTGGGGATGCGAAGCCTACGTCAAGAAGTTGATGCCGGACAAGCTCGAACCCAAAGCGGAGAAATGCGTCTTCATAGGATACCCTAAGGAAACTATTGGGTATACCTTCTATCACAGAACCGAAGGCAAAGTGTTTGTCGCAAAGAACGGTTCCTTTCTTGAGAAGGAGTTTCTCTCGAAAGAAGTGAGTGGGAGGAAAGTAGAGCTAGACGAGGTTATTGAACCTTCTCTTGAATTGGAGAGTAGCGCAGCACCTGAAATTGTTCCAGTGCCGCCTGCACCAACGATAGAGGAAGCTAATGACAAGGATCATGAAGCTTCGGACGATGCTGCTACTGAACGTCGCAGGTCGACAAGGTCGCGTGCCCCTCCTGAGTGGTATGGCAACCCTGTCTTGACTGTCTTGTTGGTAGAAGACAGTGAACCTACGAACTATGAGGAAGCGATGATGAGCCTAGACTCTGAGAAATGGCTAGAAGCCATGAAATCCGAATTGGGATCCATGAGCGAAAACCAAGTATGGACTTTGGTGGACCCTCCTAGCGACCAAAAGGCCGTTGAGTGCAAATGGATCTTCAAGAAGAAAACGGATGCGGATGGTAATGTTACCGTCTATAAAGCACGGCTTGTCGCGAAAGGTTTTCGAGAAGTTCAAGGTGTTGACTACGATGAGACTTTCTCTCCCGTAGCGATGTTTAAGTCCATTCGGATTTTATTAGCAATTGCTGCGTTTCATGATTATGAAATATGGCAGATGGATGTCAAGACTGCGTTCCTCAATGGCAACATTGATGAAGAGTTGTATATGATGCAACCCGAAGGTTTTGTCGATCCTAAGGATGCTGATAAAGTATGCAAGCTTGAGCGTTCCATTTATGGACTGAAGCAAGCATCTCGGAGTTGGAACCTTCGTTTTGATCAAGTGATCAAGAGCTTTGGATTTGTTCCAAATTGCTACGAAGCTTGTATCTACAAGAAAGTTAGTGGGAGCTCGGTGACATTTCTGGTATTATATGTGGATGACATATTGATTATTGGAAATGACATTAACATGCTTAACGATGTGAAGAGTTACTTGAATAAATGTTTTTCAATGAAATACCTAGGTGAAGATGTTTATATATTAGGCATCAAAATCTATAGAGATGGACAAAGACGCCTGATAGCTTTAAGCGAGAGTACATACCTAGACAAGGTTCTGAAAAGGTTCAGAATGGATAAGGCAAAGAAAGGTTCAGTGCCTATGTTTTCAGGTAAGACATTGAGCAAGGCTCAGTGTCCAACTACGGTAAATGATAGGGAAGCTATGAGCAAAGTGCCTTATGCCTCGGCCATAGGATCCATCATGTATGCCATGCTGTGTACTAGACCGGATGTGTCCAATGCTCTTAGTTTGACGAGCAGATATCAAAGTGATCCAGGAGTGGAACACTGGACAACCGTGAAGAACATCCTAAAGTACCTAAATAGGACTAAAGAAATGTTCTTAGTCTATGGGGGTGATGAACAGCTCGTCGTAAAAGGTTACGTCGACGCTAGTTTTGACACCGACAAGGATGATTCTAAATCTCAAACAGGATACGTTTATATTTTGAATGGAGGAGCTGTGAGCTGGAGAAGCTGCAAACAAAGCGTGATCGCGGGATCTACAGTAGAAGCGGAATACATGGCTGCTGCAGAAGCGTCAAGTGAAGGAGTTTGGATCGGGAACTTCATCACTGAGCTTGGCGTGGTTCCAAGTGCATTGGACCCACTGGAGATATTGTGTGACAACACTTGCGCCATAGCACTCTCTAAGGAACCAAGATATCATCCAAAGACCAAGCATATCAACCGCAAGTTTCATATAATCCTAGATTATATAGCAGATGGAGATCTGAAGATTAGCAAAGTACATACAGATCTGAATGTCGTAGATCCGTTGACTAAACCTCTTCCGCGTGCAAAACATGATCAGCACCTCAGTGCCATGGGTGTGAGATTGTTGCCAAATGTAAACTAGATTATTGACTCTAGTGCAAGTGGGAGACTGTTGGAATTATGCCCTAGAGGCAATAATAAAGATGTTATTATTATAATTCTTGTTCATGATAATGTTTATATTCCATGCTAGAATTGTATTAAGCGGAAACTTTAATACTTGTGTGGTTTGTGAACAACACCGTGTCCCTAGTATGCCTCTAAGGACTAGCTCATTGATTAATGATGGTTAAGGTTTCCTAACCATGGACACGAGTTGTCAATTAATAATGAGATCATATCATTGGGAGAATGATATGGTGGACAGACCCAAACTAAGCGAAGCAATTAGATCGTGTCATCGTGTTCGTCTTTGCGAAGCTTTTCTTATGTCAAATATTGTATTCCTTAGACCATGAGATAATACAACTCCCTGGTATCGGAAGAAAGCTTTGAGGTCATCAAACGTCATCCTATGAGAGGGTGATCATAAAGGTGTCTCTCAGGTAATCGGAAAGTATCTGTTGGGTTGTATGTATCAAGATGGGATTTGTCCCTCCCAAGTTGGAGAGATATACTTCGGGCCCACTCGGTAATCGATATCAACACCGCTTGCAAGCGTGTGGTTAAGGAGTTAATCACAAAGTGATATCGGATTACGGAACGAGTAAAGTACTTGCTGTGAACGAGATTGAACTAGGTATGATGGTACCGACGATCGAATCTCGGGCAAGTAAAATATCGCGAGACGAAGGGAATATATATATATGGGATTGATTGAATCCTGGCATCGTGGTTCATCCGATATGATCATCGATGAATGTGTGGGAGTAAATATGGGTTTCCAGACCCCGCTGTTGATTATTGATAGAAGATCATGTCTGCATATTCTCGAACCCGCAGGGTCACACACTTAACGTGTCTCGACGCTAGGATAGATTGGATAATTGGTTTATGAGTTTTTGTTCGGAGTCTCGGATGGGATCCGGGACATCACGAGAGGTTCCGGAGTGGTCCGGAGAATAAGATTCATATAAGGCAGTGCCGTTTTTGGAGTTCGGAATTGTTCCGGGTTAATCGGTATTGTACCAGAAGCTTCTAGAACCTTCCGGAAGGGGACCAACGTGGCCCCACCTTCCGGGAGGGAGCATGGGCCTATGAGGGAGTGCCCTGGCCGCATTGGGCCAGGGGCACAAGGCCCCATAGGGCCCAGCCGGCCAAAGAGGGTTTAAACCCTGGATAGAGCTTCTAGAAGGGGGGGGTTCCTTGCCCCCCACTCCTTCTCCTTGGGGCCGCCGGTTTGGGCTTGGGGGAGGGGCTAGGGCTGCGCCCACCCCTCTATATATAGAGGGCTGGGGGAGCACCACCCCCCCCACACCTTCCCGTCCAACCCTAGCCGCCCTGCTGCCCTCCTCTCTCCCTCCCGACTGCTTGTAGGCGAAGCCCTGCTGCAGAAATTCTCCACCATATACACCACGCCGTCGTGTTGTAGATCCAATCCGTCTCTCCACCATACTTGCTGGTCCAAGGAAGGAGGAGACGTCGAGGTGCTGCACGTGTGCATCTCACGGAGGCACCGCCATTTGTGTTGCTAGATCGGATCGGATCGCGAGGAGGAGAAGCTTGTACGACTACATCACCCACGTTCCGACAAACGTTCCGCTGTGCGAATCTTCAAGGGTATGAAGATCTAATACAATCTCTCTCGTTGTTTGCATATTCTAGATTAGATCTTGGCTTTCCCTCTGTTCGCATCCGTAGAAAATTTTGATTTACTATGCCGCGAAACCCATCACCAAGGGACCAAGCCTCATAACCAGGAACTACGTCGTGGAAGATGGTGCTAGTCCGCCTTAGGTTAGCCTCCGTCAAGTTCATCTTGTGTAGTGTATCCAGGTACATGATGTTGATGTTGCTTCCACTATCCACCATACATTTGGTGAACTCATTCCCGTCAATCAGGGGGTTGATGACCATGGCGTACTGGTTCTCTGTAGGGATGAGGTCTGGGTGATCCTTTCTGTCCCAAGTGACTGGAACTTCCAACTAGCGTAGGTACTGGGGAACTGGGGGTAGAGTGGCCATAAAAATCCTCATAGAGGTCTTCTGTTATCGAACAGTGGGGGTGCCGAGGAAAGTGTGGAAAACGGCCACCTTCTTCTCGAAGGTTTTTTTGCCCTTGCCATCGCTCTTGGCAGCGTGTTTGGGGTCAACATCCTCATCCATGTCACTTGAATACTTGTACTCCTCTTCCTTCTTCTTCCCTTTGCCTTTTCCTCGCGGTCTGTTCTTCCGACTTTCTTTGTAGCCAGACTCTGGGTCCTTCTTGAGATCATTGACGAACTTGCAATGGCGATTGGTGTGGGTGGCCTTGCCATTGGCGTCGAGGTGTATGAGGCACGTCATATCGCGGTACTCCTCTTAGGTTTGGGGAACGCGGAGCGCTGCCGAGGTAGTTTCACTGCCTCGCTGCTGCCCACGACCAGGTCCTCGTCCTCGGCCACGCTGTCCGCCATCACCTCGCCCTGCAAATGTCATAGCGACCATGTCAGAGGTTTGCTTTTCTTCTGGCGGGTTCTTCCGCTTGGTTCTGTTGTTCCTCCGAGCTTGAGTTGGAACGGCCATTGCCGGCAGGGAGCCGCGAGCGTCGTCGTCAGCAACTATGAACTCACTGGCTAGCTGAATCATCTAGTTGAGATCTAGCTGGTGGTTGTCCTACAGGCGCTTCAACTTATCTCGGAGCAACGTGCCCCTTTCCAACCCATCAATGAAGGCGGCCATGGCGGTTTGAGCGTGCACTCCTGCACAGGAATTTTTCATGTCCATCCAGCGAGAGAGGTAGGCGCAAGATGTCTCGTCTTTCTCCTGCACGCACCGCTGTAGATCGCCAACAATACAGGGACGTTTGTACGTGACCTCGAAGTTCTTGGTGAATGCTTCTTGCATGTACAACCAATTACAGATGGATCTCTCCGGCAAGTCATCAATCCATTGTCGGGCCATGCCCGCCAACATCAAAGGGAGGTACTTGACAGCGACGTTGGTTTACCCCCGACGATTTCTACCGCATTGTCGTAATCCTGCAACCATGTAGCTGGCTTGGCGGTGCCGTCATAGGGCTTCATGGTCTTGTCAATCCGAAAACCTTTCGGGTAAGTTGCGGACCGTATCACAGGTTCAAAGCAACGTGGTCCCAGTTATGGTCCTTCCCGGGCCTCGTGGATCTTGTCCAGTAGTGAACGTGCGTCGTATGGCTCCAGGCTTCTTTTCTTATTCTTGCCATTAGGGGATGGGCTGCATGAACAACGCGGGCCTCCTCTGTCATGGTGGCTGCTAGGTGGCGACGGAGGCGAAGGTGGCGGTGGCTTAGCCTACTTGCTGTTACCTTACTGCGATGCCTCACGCTTGTCGCGGTTGCTTGTCAGATGCGGAGGGTCATGGCGCGACCTGCTCTTGTGTCCTTGGTTGCGCTCCCCATCATGACGGGTCTGCTCTGCGTTGTCGCGGATGATGATGCACTCTGCCTTGGCGGGGGCAAATCCGTATGACGGTGAGCCTTGGGGTCTTCGCGATGTCGGGGAGAGCGGGGCGGTGGAGATGGGCGACGAGATTGAGCCTTGCCTCCATGGTCGGAGGATATGGGAATAGCGTCCTTCCTGTTGTGCGCATCCCTTCGTCTTCGTTCTGATGAACCCGTTTGGGACCCAACATCAAGAGGATATCGGTCCCTTGGTGGCTTATTGATGGTGCTGACGTGGAGCATTTCATTAGAAACCCCAAGAGCAAGGTGTGATGAGCACAACAACAAGTTTTCCCTCATTAGAGACAGAGGTTATCGAACCATAAGGAGGAAGGAAACGTCACACAGGTGTTGCAAGCAACGCAGAGACCTGCACAACACAAACTCAAGACTTTGCCCCAACGAATCAGTGAGGTTGTCAAGCTCATCGGTTTGCAGCAAGTAAACAAGTAATAGTGGAAGATGTATCAGTGGTAAAGTTTGGACCGGGGTCCATAGTTCACTACATGTGCTCTCCTTAGATAAACAACATGGCATGAAGGGTAAACAAATTATAGCAGGGCAATTGACAGGAACTGAGCAAGGCATAACAATGCAATTACTAGTCAGAAAGATCCTATGAGATTCGATTGGGAAATACAACAAGATACATAGACCGCCATCCAACTGCATCTATGACTAGAAGTCCACCTTCAGGTTATCATCCGAACTCCCTCCAGTATTAAGTTGCAAGCAACATACAACTGCTTTAAGCAAAGTGTGCAAGGTAAACAGTCCACATGTTCCATGACAAGAGACCATTGTTTTCTCCCTAGTAGCAACATCGCATCTACAACCGAAGAGATTATTGTCACTTCCCTTGGAAACTAGAGGCATGAACCCACTATCGAGCATAAATACTCCCTCTTGGAGT
Source organism: Avena atlantica (assembly GCA_910589765.1). NCBI lineage: Eukaryota > Viridiplantae > Streptophyta > Magnoliopsida > Poales > Poaceae > Avena > Avena atlantica. The sequence goes on along the minus strand of OU342737.1, from coordinate 402,925,694 downwards.
CACTAGCAACTACTTGGCCAAGATAGATACTAACAACAGAGAGCATGCAAGATCACAAACAACACATGCATGATAGAATCATAAAGACAAAACCATTAATCAAACCAACATAATAATCTCAATATCCATCGGATCCCCGCAAACACAACATGCATAATTACAAATAGATTAGATCTTGATCATGAACGGAGCTCACGAGATCTATACATGAAAGCACAAAGGAGGATATACAACCATCTAGCTACTACATGGAACCATAGTCCAAGGTGGAACTACTCACGCATCATACCGGAGAGAAGGCCTCCAGGATGATCTCCCCTTCGGCAGGGTGCCGCGAAGAACTTCAGACCCACCCCCCCCCCCCCGATCTAGGGACGATGGTGGCGGCAGCTATAGACGGTTTCGTGGAGATTTGATCGGGTGCTTAGGGTTTCTGCATCGGGGGCTTCTTATAGGCGAAGGGGGAGGCCGAGGAGGCGGCCAGGTGGGTCAAACCCTACCCAGGTGCAGAGCAGGGACCACCTGCGCCTAGGGGGTTTGGCCGCCCTGGCTTGCGTCTCTGTCTCCCCTCTGGACTTCTTGTTCCCCACGGAAAGTAATTGACTTTGACGTTTGTCCCGTCCAATTTCGAGAATATTTCTTTACTAACTTTCTGAAACCAAAAACAACAAAAAACAGGCAACTGGCACTATGGCAACTTATTAATACGTTAGTACCAGAAAAAATGTAAAAAGCACCTCAAAGTGTAGACAAGCAAAGCAAAGTAGATACTAAACAAGCATGGAGCATAAAAAAATATAGATACGTTTCCGACGTATCACTTATGTTGGCTAGACTAGCAAAACGCTGGGTCAGACTCAAGCCTCTGAGAGGTTGCATTTTCCTGCTGTTTCACCGCCTTGGCCACAAGGTCATAGACCTGATCCAGAGCTGCGGGTGATCTATCCTGTTCCATAAGGGTCTTGGCGACGGCGAGGTTGAGAAGAGGAGTGGGCATCACCTGCCTACCTTCACTGTCAATGTATGGCTTGGCTTGTGCCGGCTTTGAGGAAGCCCATCCTAGGTTTCGCCGCACACCAGGATCGTTGATGACACGAGCCAGAGCTTTCTTAGCCTTCTGCTGTTGTAGCAGAGTCTTGTACTCGGCCTCCATGGCTCTAGATTTCTCTATTGACTTATGCGCGTTGGCCAGATCCCGATCCAGCTTAGCGCCTTGCTCCGCGATGGCCTGCGCTTCCTCTAGTAGCTGCTGGCGCTTCTTGTCAAGCTGGACTACATTGTGAATATGAGGCATGGTCATGGGCTCGACGAGGAGATTGCCGTACATCACTCTATCAGCTGGAGTGACTTGGGCGGCAGCAGACGTAGTCGGAGGCGGCGGGTTTGCGGTGTTGCTATTGCTCGGACCGGTGCCGAGTTCCTGCAGCTGTTGCACTGGGTTAGGCGGAGGGGGCATGACCTTTGCGCGATCATTGTCGGCAGCAACAGGTGGTCCCTTCCCCTTGTCTAGCGCTGTAGGCAGAGCTCGTCTGGGTTGATCTTCATCCATCGCCGTCCCAATGGCGAAGAACACCTCTCGGGACGCGGCGGTGTTGTTGGCCTGCTCGTCGCGCTTGTAATACTCCTCCATCTCCTGCATGGCAGAGTCTAGCTCCTTCGGGCTGAAGTCTATCTCCTCCGAGTCAGCGCTGATGTCGGCGTAGAGCGCGTCAAGTACGGAGTCGGAGGGTGTCGGGGCTTCCTCTATGACGGTGGGTGGAGGTGCGACATCAGCGATGATGACTAGAGGTGGTGGTGCAGCTGCGGCCATGACGACCAGAGGCGGCGGTGGCGGTGGCTGAGGCGGAGGGGCTCCGCCAATGAGCGTAAGATCTGTCTGAGCTTCCTCCTCAGCCTCCGCGTAGCTGTTGATGGTGTTCACCATGATTTCAAAAGTGAGGCGTCCTGAAGCCTGCTGCCATCTTAGCGTATGCCGGAGAAGCGTACCTTGGTCTAGTCCTTCCACAAAGTGATACATAGCATCATCATTGGGATAATGAGCCAGATTGGCCCGTATACGGAGCCACCTGGCAAGGTAATCGTGGGGGTTTTCGCCCTCTCTCTCTGAATGCAACGCGCCAGATCGAAGATGGTCACCACTCCAACGAACTTGGATCTCTATTGTCCAGACGCACGGGCAAAGCCGGCGGACTTGCAGCGATCTTCCACCGTTATATCCTACACATGGGCGGTTTGGGTGGGCCTTGAATTTTTCCGATCTTTGTCGGAAAACTCCGAAGATAGATTGGACATCGATCCTTCCACGAATGTATCCTGCCCATAGGAGGTCCGTGCGGGTCTTGACGCTCCTCCGACTCCCAGGGAACTAGTGCCCGAGTCGGTTTCGCCGATGAAGAGGTGGATGTCTCCGATGGGGACGATTGAGGATCGCATAAGGTTCGTCTTCGCCGGGATCGAGAACTCGTCAGGAGGGACGATCAGAACGTTGCCGGAGAAGAGAACGCGACCGATGGCTATGGTTTCACCGATTCGCGCAAAGATCTTGGACCTCGCCCGTTGTAGAGCCTGAAGTGCCTCTTGCCCCATGGTGGGCGCCAACTATCGTGGTATTGCCGACGAGTACGCCATGGAGGGGTCCTCACAATGTGTGTTTAGAGACGTGGGGTAAGGCGGACGGTTGACAGGTACGAGGTAACATGGCTTACCCAGGTTCAGATCCCACAACCGTGGTGGAATCCTACTCCTGCTATAAATCACTATAATGGAAATACATCGAGTTACAGGGATCAGTTCGCTATGCGAGGTATGAGTTGTGTCTTGCTACGTTGTGCCCTCAAGGCTCCCATAGGCCCAACTTATATAGTCGTCAGGTCCTAGGGTTACAGGGAAAGTCCTAGACGGACAGGTTACAGAGTCCTACACAGTATAAAATCAGTCTAACGTGTCTTCCACTCCAAGGCTCCGTGTACGTCGGTGACTCCTCCGTAGCCTTCCTTTATCCGGCATGGGTCTCCCTTCTCGATCCATCTAACTGGGCCGCCCAGCAGGCCATGTGCCATGCTACCAACTATGGGCCACCTAGATTATCCGGATAAGAGACATGCTATGAGGATACCCATATAGCATATCCCTAACACATGGCGCGAACGCTGTTCCACCAAGCTCTTGCATCTCCGGCCAGATAGTGAGTGGCAAACAGTACCTTATTGTTGGCTTCCACTCCTGCAACTTCTAAGTTGTTCTCCATGGTTTGCAGCCAATCATCGGCATATAGGGGCTCTTCAGATTTAGTGAAGATGGGTGGATTGGTGTTCTGAAAGTTTTTGAGCTTTGATCCATGGTTGTCCTGATTTCCATGGCCTTAGTTGTTGTTGGCCATCTGAGCTATGTGTTGAAGGGTGGCTAAGTTGGCTTGACGTTCGTCTCTTTCAGCTTCGCAATCAGAAACCAACATTTGCAAGATCTACAACATTGGGTCCGGGGACGAAGTGCTTCCTCTGCAAGGCATCTGAAGATTGAGATAGATCATGAGAAAAGAGAGAAATTTATAAGGTTCAGGGTTTTGTTTTGGAAAAGTTTTTGAAGTTTGACTCAGGTTTTTCTAGCAACTTGCTTTTCATTCATTCATAGCACACAGTACAAACACACACCACAACAAGGAAAAACAGATGGTTTTAAGAACCATTCTTTGAAACTACGATACAGTGGGACCGGATACAACTCACTAACGCTAGTGCTCAAGTGCTACTACTCCTCCGAATCAGTGGCTTCATCATCCTCATCATCATCAATGAAGGCGAAGTCATCCTCATCGATGAAGAAGTCCATGGCTTGATCCTCCATAAAGTCATCATCATCACTAAGGTAAGAGTAGGGATCTCCACGAATTTCCTCCCCTACATTCTCCCTCTCCTCAAGCTGCATGTCCCTCTCGTGGATGGTATCCTCCACATCTGTGATCCTGTGATGAAGACAGACAATGATAAACTCCTTCTTGTCAAGATGACGGTGACGAGAATGGCGATCTTCACTAGCATGGCAATGGTCTAATCTTCCTAGGCAGCGATGTCATAGTTGTGGTTGGCGTAGGAACGGGCATTATCTAACTCCTTCTGCTGGTCATACATCATGAAGCTGAGGTGGTCCACTTGGTTCTTCAGCTGAGGGTGATATGGTGCCTCCAGTGGCTGTCCCATAACATCACACCTTGGGAAGAACTCAAAGCGGGTACCCTTGATCTGATTGATACTCTGCACCCACACAGACGGGCAAGAGCTTCCTGCATGGCCCTGGCAAGTCCATCGAGCCAGTTATTCTCTCTAATGGTGAACTGAATTCCCTCTGAGGTGGGGGCATCAATATTTCCTCGGAGACTTGCAACAATCAGCCATTACAATTCCTCTCCTTCCTGATCGTTAAGCTGAGCTTCGAAGAACTCGGGGTGCGGGCGCTCTAGAAGTTTTGAAAGCTGGTCCAAGTCACGCTCAAAGATGAGATCTCCTCCATTCCCCAACTGATAGAACTTGCTATACTTCACATCCATCTATAAGAATATAGGATGAGTAAGTTAGTAGAGTGATCAAGTGTGTCAAATTTTATGTAAGTTTGAAAGAATTTTGGAGGAATAATGAATTTTCATGAAAGAATCTAAGTGATAAGAATGAGAATAAGTTTTCATAAATACTCACTTCCTTGGTTTTGAAACTAAGTTTTTGATTCAAACGTCCATTCTAAACTAGGGTCTCCTATGGTCAAGATGGCTCTGATACTAACTTGTCAACACCCGGATTTTTAATCCCAGATGCCTGTTATGCCATACATCACAATCCTAGGATTACCATTTTTGCGAGACATAACAGATTGGATATCACAGTACATCATCCATTACAAACCATACATAAGGTCTTACAACAAATAAAGGATCTCATGATCCAGTCTTAATACAAATCAAGTAGTGGAATAATATAATAACGATAGCATGGGCGAGACTCCATCTTCATGGTCACATGCAATGCTGACGATGGGAGATGATCCTAGTTGTCGTAACCTTCCTGCGGTCCATCCTCCTGATAGTCCTCTTCATAGTTTGGCCACGGGAATAGCCAGGGACAAAGCCATGAGTACTCTTTAAGTACTCGCAAACTAATACTAACAAGTGAAGTGGTTTTGAGTAGGAATACTAAGCTCTAGGTTATTTTGCAAAAAGCTAGATTTATCTCTAACTGAGTTCAGAAGCAAAGAAAGCTAGTTGAAAATTTTAAAACACCTAAGGGGGAACTTGAGTTTTCATATCACAACCCTATTATGGTCAAGTCAAAGTCATGATTCATTTCATAAGTCATTTTGAAAACATCTGACGACGGAACAGTATGGCCACTCCAACTATCCATAACCGCGGACGCGGATATTCGAATAGTTTGACACTCTGCAGAGGTGGTACACTTTCACCACAATATTCGATACATCCGTTAGGAACAATCCTGAATTATCCATACTCAGTATGCGGATAATCAATCCTAACCTTTCAATTACACACCCTAGTACAGGCACCTCCCCTATGAGTTTGGCCTCCCAACCATGACCAACTATCATCTTGGGAACTTCACATGTGGACAATCTTCACAAGGTAGCCTCAGCTCAAACCTTGGCCGCAAGGGAACCCATACTAAGGTATATAAACTTCCAGTCAAGCCCTACCCAAATTTCGGGTATTGTGGTTATACGGTAAAATTGGAATGGTATCGCATCCAGACAACCATCAATTTTATAAAGGGCTAAGGCTCATGCCTCAACATTTTTATCATAAAAATTATCTGGTGTTCAAGAACACATGTCAAAACATTTCAGTAGAATTACTCATCATGCTAAGGTTTTCATAACCATTTTCACCAAGCAATCCCATCTAAAGTGATCAAGTTTTATGCTTAGCACTAGGATCTACAAGTGGGGGTAAACACTAATGAGGGATGGTCAACCAATGTGAATGATCTAAGTTCAATCTCATGCCTCAGGATGACATCAAGATTATCTAACTTAGGCCAAATTTTATGCTCTTTATGCTACCTTTAAATATATTTCCAAATCTACAAGTCACTAAGTAAACTCAAATAGAAAGCTTTGATAAAGAAATAAAATAACTAAGCTTGCAAGTAAAACTGGGTTTGGTATAATCATTTGGTATAACCAAGGCATGCCTAATGCATTGTATAGGTTATATAGTTTTCACAATTGCAAGTGTTTGCTTGCAAAGTTAACTTGTTTTGTGAAGCTTGCTTAGTTAGGATCTTGCCTTGTGCAGTGCAGTGGTTGAAGTTCTCCTCGGCTTCTTCTTCGTAGTAGTCTCCTTCCTCCTCGTATCCTTGGTCGGTACTAGCGTCTATAAATAAACGAGGTACACAATCACCAAACAATTCTTAACTACTTCTATTTATCACACCAAGGTTCACAGTAGATGATCTAGCATCATCACTATTATCACAAGGATTAAGGCACTTGTTTTATTTATTTTATTTTAGAAAAGTAATTTCTACTCATTGAAAAACTACTTAAGATTTAATATTCTCCAACTAAAACATGGGATCATGTTGACACATGTCATCACCACATATTTCAGTACATGGGAATTGATTTAAAATGGTGTCACAATTTAATAAGGTTTAAACTTTTTATTTTAATTGAATAAGGTGACTAGAAATGCCTATGGGGCATTCTTTTATTACTTGTCCATTATTTCTGCAAGTAAACCTAGATATTTTTATATATTCAGAAAGGTCTTACTAAATGTGATTTTTGAGAGTTGGAATCAACTCAAAAGCTTTTGTGGTTGAATTTTGAAAAATGTTTGAATGCAGAAAAGCTTCTGCCTTGTTATTTTTACTATAGGTGATCTACAATTCCAAATGATTTAAATCCAACGGGCTTGGATTAAGAATTTCAGTACCTTTCTAGCAAAATTAGTTTCATGCAATTTGGTTCAGTGAATCTATCTGGGTTGATTTTTGAATCTAGGGATAGAACTAAGTTTGAAACTAAATTAATAAACCTAAATTCAAACTACTAGGTCGCGCGGGAGTGTAACTGGGCCGGCCCACGACGCACAACATGCACGGGTGGGTTTAAGTGGTTGTCCCTACTCGTCACAGTGAGATAGGGGGTGCGAAGGGGTACGGGCAATCTAGACCATGCGATTATCATCTAATCCAACAGTTGGGGCTTGTCATCTCCGTCGGGCAGAGCCGGCGAGACAGAACCCTAACGCGGGCAGTAGGGGTCTGTGGGGGCTCACCGGGGCTCCGGCGATGGTCGGCGATGGGGGCGATCGACGAAGTCAACGACGACGATCCTCCTGGTACTTGCGGCTCCTCCTGGGGCGGATCCAATCGACGACGCCTCTTCTCCTCCTCTACGGCAGACTCCGGCGAATTTTTGGCCACCTGGTGCTCGCCTTGCTCCGGGGATGAGGTGGGGTGGTTTTGAAAGAGAGGGGAGTGAGTTGTGTGCTGAAATCGAACGGGGGTGGCCTCTATTTCTAGTGCGACGAGGGGACCGAAGGTTGCGGGTAGAGATCGTCGTGGTAGTTGTCACAGTGAGCTAATGTCATGGCTGTGGGTAGGGGACGGTGCGCTGCCTCCTGGCGAAGTTCAACGGCATGGTGGCGATGCGTGGGACGATGCAAATTGGTCGTAACGTTGCGGTGCTCTGGACGGGTCCGACGAGCATTTTCATGGCGCACGGGCTCTCCTGGTCACGCGGCGATGTACGGGCATGTCCGGGCGGTTCCTGGGGCGGTGGTGATCACGCACGCAAGCGGCGAGGGTGGGGCGCGGTCTGTGCTCGCGTGTCGAGCGCGGCGCTCTGGCGCGCTCTCGGCATGGCACAAAGGCATAGGGCGCGGCGGTTCTAGGGTGGTCCAGGGGCTGGCAGTGCTTGGGCATTGGACAGGGGGTGGCGGTGGACGGTGTCTTGTGTCCCAGACAAGGTGGCTAGGCTTGGTGAGGACCCTAGCTTGCTGTCGGGGATGGCAAGTTAGGCTCGACAATGGTCACCATTGATGACAATGGCAAGCTTACAGTGAGCTAGAGCTTGTTAAATGAACTAGATGATCTACTAAGAGTGTGTTATGAGCTAGAGGGAAGACAAGTTAGGCACAAACACTTCTCACTATAGTGTTTGATGTTTTGTTTGATTTGTGTTTACAAGGTTTTTGATGAAATGGCCGAAAGATATTTGAATTTGAATTTTTGGATGAAACTTGGTGGGTGTACTAGTCACATACTAGGTAGTCTATGGTTGCTTGAAATTGTCAAGGTGCACTGGTTTGGTTGGGTTTTGAGAAATGGTGATTTTCACATATGATATAGATTCAATTTTGAATTGTCATTTGAATCAAGTTGCCAAATGTTTCTGTGAGTTTGCAAAGTGGGTCTGGGTTCACTTTCACTTGGTCTAGCAAGGGGCGAAAAGAAATGAAATTGTTTCTGTTTGAAATCTTGAACTAGAAACACTCAAAGTGGCCTAGTGAGCAAGATTGGCAAAAATGACCATTAGCTTGTTTTGTTTGTTTTTGAATTTTAATTTGTTTCTGCTTGGAATTGATTTAGATGATGTTGTTTTAATCTTTAAACCATTTTTTGCTATTCACAACAATCACACAAGTCTATTCATGCATTCATACATTCATCACATACACACATGCATTCATATGATTTTAATTAACAAAAGTTTTTGTTAACCCTAATTTTGGTGATTGGAATTTGGTAATCCTTGATCAATATTTTTGGGATGTTACAGGGTCCAGAATATATCTATCCGTCATATGGATGGACAAATCCCACTCTTGATTTATGTGCTTCAACGCATTCTTTCAAAATACCTAATGTCACATTTATAACCACCAAATTACGAAGTGGTGTTTGATGTCATTAAAGCATCCATCCGGTGATGGTGATTAACAGATCTCATGGTCGAAGGATTAGGTTGCTATGTATTTGAAAGCTTATAGCAAACGAACTCTAAATGACTTGATATTACGCTATGCTAACTATAGAAGTGTGTCCATCACATCATTCTCCTAATGATATGATCCTGTTATTAATAATATCTAATATCCATGATCAGAAAACCATGATCATCTATTAATTAACAAACTAGTTCAACAATAGCAAATTTAGAGATGTTGCATGTTCACAAAATAGTTAACGGTGTACATGATAACAACAATTACAGAATACACATAGTTCCTGGATATAACCAATGTAAGCTCCAATTCCCCTTCACCAACACATGATCCACTCAGTGCCCCTTGATCTCTGGGTAGTAGTACAAAATATTTCACCGAGCAGCAATTCTGAACATATATAGCTGCGCAATAACAGGGAATGTGCGAAGCTGTGGATTGACCAATGCATCCACGAAATGCAAACGGTAGTGATACTACATGGTCACGCAGACGCGGCATCGCCGCCGAATGCATCCTCCAGAAACCCCCCTTGACCGAGATGGGCGACGTCGCCGGCCTTCTCTAGGATCCACTCGCCGCCGCCGATACGGAAGAGGCAGATCGAAGTGTTGTGAAGCTTCCCGCGCACCGGGCTGGTCGGGTCGGCGTGCAAGCAGAGCTCCTCTGTGCTCGCGCCATGGGTGACCACGATCACACGCTCCCCTGTCAGCGCCGCATGCACAAGCAAAGGATTGCTGAGTTCAACTGATGAGCGAAAGGTGTCACAGATTCTCATAGGGTGAGGATTATTTTTGCCTGCTGCTTACCCTTGTGTTTCTCAGCGACTGTGTTCAGGTACGAGACACACCGCCGGGACAGCTGATCAAGGCTCTCCCCACCACCCTGCAAAAAACGGAGAATGCTTTGATACCGAATTCTACTTCTGCAGGAATCGAGAAAAAATTTCAGATGCGAGATGAGGTTTTCGGTCGACGGAAGTATGGAAAGTTTACGGGGATTTCTTGGGTCCGTGTCCGTCCATCCGAAGAGAAGATCTCAGGGTTCCTTCTGACTGCGTCGTCGAACACCAGGCCGTGGAGATCTCCCATGTGCCTCTCTCTCAGCGCTGGATCAAGCACCGGCTGAGACCAAAGAGCGCAAGCGGACGGATCAGGAAAAAACGTCCACGAAATTCAGCAATCGGTAAACTATCTATGTGAGACTGATGAGAGAGGTCGAACGTGACATACATACATTGGATACGCCGCAGGCTGTGGCTATGATCTGAGCTGTCTCGGCGGCGCGCCTGAGATCGGAGGAGTACACGGCGGCCGGCTTGGGTTCCCTCGACAGCCGACGCGCGACCACTAGAGCTTGGCGTCTGCCGGTCTCGTTGAGCTCCGGATCCATCTGGCCCTGGATAATACGGGAGGCGTTCCACGACGTCTCGCCGTGCCGCACCACCACTACCTCAGCGAACTGCTCGCCGCGCGGCGGCGGCGCAGCAGGAGGAGAGGTCGTCGATACTTGATCGGCCATGGTTGTGTGGCATCTGCTACCCGCTACAGAGAAGCGAGCATAGGATATATCCCCGGTGTTAATCAGTACTAAGTAGTTGCTGGCTTGCAGCTTCCAGGAAAGAACCATTATATTGCGTTTAATTTAGTATCATTATTTTGACAGTAATCCTGTGCAGAATCTCGTGATCTTATTTTAATGGAAGGACGGGAAGCAAGGGCAACTCAACGAATATTAATTGCTGTACCAGCCGGTTAAACACAATGAAGTTAAATATTATCAAGAGCTCTGAGAAGTTGCTCTCTGCGTTCCTTGGAAGAAAATGCTCTCAGGAAAGGAAGAAAAAAGTGCGAGGACAACAGCAATGGACCAAAGCGAAACAACACAGACGCCTTAACTTCGAGATGTTGCGCCAAGAAGATAGTACTAGTACAAAATGCAGGTCTGAATCCCGGACGCATGTTCTATTTTTTTTTTATTTTTTTTTTATTTTTTTTTTATTTTTTTTTTGCGAATGCGTGTTCTAGTTATTGACGAACAGAGCTGGCTCGAGAGGATCAGTTGACCCAATCAGGGCCGATCAGCCGGCTGTTGGCCCTACGGTTCCTCGTTGGCCTCTGCTCTACTAGAGACCGAACAAGGTTAACAATTCTAATCACTCAAATTTAGTGTTAACAAAAACTTTTGTTAATTAAATTTATATGAATGCATGTGTGTATTTGATGAATGCATGAATGTTTGAATAAACTTGTTTGATTATTATGAATGTCAAGAATTGGTTTAAAGATGAAAACAACACCATCTAAATCAATTTCAAGTAGAATCAAATCAAAGGAATTTTAAAAAAAGCAAATGATCATTTTTGTCAATCTTGCTAACTAGAACACTTTGAGTGTTTCTAGTCTAAGTTTCCAAACAGAAACAATTCCAATTCTTTTCACCCCTTGCTAGACCAAGTGAAAGTGAATCCAAGCCCACCTTGCAAACCCACATAAATATTTGGCAATCCTATTCAATTGACATTTGAAAATTAAATCTAGTTCATATGGGAAGATCACCATTTCTCAAAACCCAAACAAACCAATGCACCTTGACAAATCCAAGAAACCAGAGACTACCTAGTATGTGACCATTGCATCCACCAAGTTTCAACCCAAAATTCAAATTTGATTTTTTTGCGGCCATTTCATCAAACACTTGGAAACAGAAAATCAAATTGACCAAACTACACTGTTTTGAGCAGTAATTTTGCTAAGCATTGTTCACCATTGATCACACTTGTCTTCCCGAGTGCCAACCAGTGCCTTGAACACCCCTAGCCCCTACCCAGTGCACCATGCCATGCCATGCCGAGAGCACCCTTGCCAGCCGACCATGGCTAGCTAGCCAGAGCAAACGCCGCGCCTAGCCACCGTGTCTAGCAAGCACGCCACCGTCCACCGCCACCTCCTGTCCAGCCCTCGAGTCCTGCTAGCCACTGGACCACAGAGAACACACGCGCCCAATTCGTCCCTGCCATGCCGAGAACGCACTACAGCGCCACGCTCGACACGCTCGCAAAGACCTCGCCCCGCCTTCGCCGTCCGCGTACGTGATCACCACCGCCCCAGGAACCTCCCAGACAACCCCGTTCGCCGCCGCGCGACCCGTAGCCGCCGTGCTCCATTAAAACTACCGTTGGTGTCATCCAGAGCGTCGACGCGTTCCGACCGAACCACACCGCATCACGCCTCGCCATCAAGCCGTTGAGCTTCGCCAGGAGGCAGCGCACCATCCCCTACCGTCAGCCATGCCCGTAGCTCGTTGTATCGCCGGCCCCAACGAGCTCAGCCCGTACCCTTTGGTTCCCTCGTCGCAGTATAAATAGATGCTTTCCCCGTTCGATTTCAGCACACCATTCCACTCCCCACCTCTCACTGACCGTGCCTACTTCTTCCCGGAGCAAGGCGAATGCAGCATCGCCGGAATTTTACTGGAGCTTGCCGCTACTGGAGGAGAAGGGCGTCGTCGATTGGAGCCGCCTCAGGAGGAGCCACCGGTACCAGGAGAACTGCCGTCATCGACTTCGTCGTTCGCCCCCATCACCGACCATCGCCGGAGCCACGGTGAGCCGCCAGACACCCCCACTGGCCGCGCTAGGGATCGTGCTCGTCGCGTTCTGTTGAGACGTGGATGATGACCCGCAGCTGTTGATCTTACTTCTAATCCTACGGTTGTAATAGCCTCGTACCCCTTCGCACCCCTGTCTCACTGACTGGCGGGGACAATCACTTAAACCGCCCCCGCATGCGCTGTGCGTAGTGGTCCGACCCAGTTAGATTCCCGCGTGACCCAGTTCGTTTGAATTTAGGTTTATCTATTTCAATTCAAACCTAGTTCTGGCAGTATATTCAAAATTTATTTCAGAGAGATTCACTAAATCAAATTACATGAAACAAATTTTGTTAGAAAGGTATGGAAATTCTTAATCCAATCCTGTTGGATTCAAACCATTTGGAATTATAGATCACCTATAGTAAAAATTACAAGGCGGAGACTTTTCTGCATTCAAACATTTTTCAAAATTCAACCATAAATGCTTTTGAGTTGATTCCAACTCTCAAAAATCACATTTAACAAGACCTTTCTGAATATATAAAAATATCTAGGTTTACTTGCAGTAATGATGAACAATTAATAAAAGAATGCCCCATAGACATTTCTAGTCACTTTAATTAATTAATATAAAAGGCTAAACCTTATTAAATTGTGACACCACTTTAAATCACATTCCTAAGTACTGAAATATATGGTGATGACATGTGTCAATATGATACCATGCTTTAGTTAGAGAATATTAAATCTTAAGTAGTTTTTCAATGTGTAGAAATTACTTTTTTAAAATAAAATAAATAAAACTAGTGCCTTAATTCTTGAGATAATTGTGATGATGATAGATCATCTAGTGAAAACCCTGGTGTGATAACGAGAAGTAGTTAAGTATTGTTTGGTGATTGTGTACCTCGTATTTATTTATAGACGCTAGTACCGACCAAGGGTACGAAGAAGGAGACTACTACAAGGAAGAAGCCGAGAAGAACTTCAACCACTGCACTGCACAAGGCAAGCTTACACTTGCAATTATGCAAGACATCTTATGCAAGCCATCCTAGCAAGCTAACACTTGCAACTATGAAAGCTAGACAACCTATGCAATGCATTAGGCATGCCTTATATATACCACTTGATTATACCAAATCCCAGTTTTACTTGCGAGCTTGATTATTATTATTTTTTTATCAAAACTCTTTGTTTACTTAGTGACTTGTGAAGTGTTGGAAAGATAATTAGAGGTAGCATAAAGAGCATAAAACTTGACCTAAGTTAGATAGATATTGATGTCATCCTAAGGCATGAGATTGAACTTAGATAATTCACACCTGATTACCACCCCTCATTAGTGCTTACCCCCAATTTTAGTTGCTAGTGCTAAGCATAAAACTTGATCACTTTAGATGGGAACACTTGGTGAAAATGCTTATGAAAACCTTAGAATGATGAGTCATTCTAATGAAATGTTTTTGACATGTGTTCTTGAACACCAGATGATTTTGATGATGAAATTGTTGAGGCATGAGCCTTAGCCCTTTATAAAACTGGTGGTTGTCTGGATGCGATACCATTCCAATTTTTACCGTATAACCACAATACCCGAATTTTGGTAGGGCTTGACTGGAAGTTTATATACCTTAGTATGTGTTCCCTTGCGTCCGAGGTTTGAGCTGAGGCTACCTCGTGAAGATTGACCACCTGTGCAGTTCCCAAGGTGACAGATGGTCATGGTTGGGAGGCCAAACTCATAGGAGAGGTGCCTATACAAGGGCATGTAATTGAAAGTTTATGATTGATTATCCGCATATAGAGTATGGTGAATTCAGGATTGTTCTTGACGGATGCATAGAATATTGTGGAGAAAGTGTACCACCTCTATAGAGTGTCAAACTATTCGAATAGCCGCGTCCGTGGTTATGGACAGTTGGAGTGGCCATACTGTTCTGTCGTCAGATGTTTTCAAAAAGACTTGTGAAATGAATCATGACTTTGACTTGACCACAATAGGGTTGTGATACGAAAACTCAAGTTCCCACTTAGGTGTTATAAAACCTTAAACTAGTTTTCTTTGCTTCTAAACTCAATTAGAGATAAATCTGGCTTTTTGCAAAACAACCTAGAGCTTAGTACTCCTACTCAAACCACTTTACTTGTTAGTGATAGTTTGCGAGTACTTAAAGAGTACTCATGGCTTTGTCCCTAGCTATTCCCGTGGCCAGACTATGAAGAGGACTATGAGGAGGATGGACCGCGGGAAGGTTACGACAACTAGGATCATCTCCCATCGTTAGCATTGCCTGTGACCATGAAGATGGGGTCTTGCCCATGCTATCGTTATTATATTATTCCGTTGCTTGATTGTATTAAGACTAGATCATGAGATCCTTTATTTGTTGTAAGACCTTATGTATGGTTTGTAATGGATGATGTACTGTGATACCCAATATGTTATGTCTCGCAAAAATGGTAATCCTGGGATTGCAATGTATGGCATAACAAGCATCTGGGATTAAAAATCCGGGTGTTGACAAGTTGATATCAGAGCCATCCTGACCATAGGAGACCCTAGTTAGAATGGACACTTGGATCAAAAACTTAGTTTCAAAACAGAAGAAGTAAGTATTTATGAAAACCTATTCTCATTATTACCACTTAGATTCTTTCATGAAAATTCATATTCCTCAAAAATTCTTGCAAAACTTACATAAAATTTGACACACTTGATCACTCTACTAACTTACTCATCCTACATTCTTATAGATGAACGTGAAGTATAGCAAGTTCTATCAGTTGGGGAATGGAGGAGATCTCATCTTTGAGCGTGATTTTGATCAACTCTCGGAGCTTCTAGAGCGGCCGCATCCCGAGTTCTTCGGAGCTCAGCTCAATGATCAGGAAGGAGGAGAATTGCAATGGTTGATTGTTGCAAGTCTCAGAGGGAAGATTGAAGGCCCCACCTCAGAGGGAGTCCAGTTCACCTTAAGGGAAAACAACTGGCTAGATGGACTTGCTAGGGCCATGCAGGAAGCTCTTGCCCGTCTGTGTGGGCAAAGCATCAATCAGATCAAGGGTACCCGCTTTGAGTTCTATCCAAGGCGTGATGTTATGAGACAGCCACTGGAGGCACCATATCACCCTGAGTTGAATAATCAAGTGGACCATCTCAGCTTCATGATGTATGACTGGCAGAAGGAGTTGGACAATGCCCGCTCCTACGCTAACCACAATTACGCCATCTCAGTCAAGAAGGACCTGACCATTGCCATGCTTGTGAAGCATCGCCAGTCTCGTCGCCGTCAGCTTGACAAGAAGGATCGCATTATTGCTCGCCTTCGTCACAGGATAACATACTTGGAGGAGACCATCCACAAGAGGGACATGCATCTTGAGGAGAGGGAGAATGCAGGGGAAGATATCCGTGGAGACCCTACTCTTACCTCAGTGATGATGATGATTTTTTGGAGGATCAAGCCATGGACTTCTTCACCGATGAGGATGACTTCGCCTTCATTGATGATGATGATGATGAAGCCAACGATTCCGAGGAGTAGTAGCACTTGAGCACTAGCGTTAGGAAAGTTGTATCTGATCCCACTGTATCGTAGCTTCACAGAATGGTTCTCAAAACCATATGTTTCCTTGTTGTGGTGTGTGTTTGTACTATGTGCTATGAATGAATTAAAAGCAAGTTGCTAGAAAAACCTGAGTCAAACTCCAAAACAAATTCAAAAATAGACCCCTGAACCTTAGAAATTTCCCCCTTCTGGCTTCCTTTGTCTTCTGGGAAAATATAATTTTCCAATATTTTTCTGGTATTTTTCTGATCTTCGCAAAATTGCATCAAAACACCTCTTTTTTCCATCAGAAACCTGACTTCAGCAGTCCATCCTCCAAGAATCATCCAACATGCAAAAATAGAGGAAAAGACATAAGTAATACCTCATAATAAGACATATATCAATGAATAGAGGCAAATTATGATATAGAATGGTGATGCAAATTGGACGTATCAACTCCCCCCAAGCTTAGACCTTCGCTTGTACCCAAGAGAAAACTGAGCTCAGTAAACATGTCCACAAATTTATGGAGTGAAGTGTCGATAAAAGAATATGGACAAGAAGCATCACACTTACCATTACACGACTCATAGAAGAAAGCAACTCACCATTATATAACTTAGATTGCAACAATTACATGAGTCACAATAGAGATGCATAAAGATAAATCATAATTGGAATTGTCAAACTTTGTTCTTGGTCAGAGAACAGCTGCAAACAGTTTCACAAAAAGATTTTTTTGAAGAAGTTTTCAAAACAGGAGCACTCTTTGCTCAAAACGGTTTTTCAATGAAGGCTTTCAAAGTAATACTCAATAGATAAGAGTCTTGTACAAATAAGAAAGATAAAGAACATGATTGAATAAATCACCATATGAATGCTTGAAACACAACAACTCAAATGCTTGCTGGAGATAGAGAGGAAGTAGGTTTACTGACTCAACTTAGAAATAGGAGAAAGGTCCCTTTATAAAGGGAAGCAGGGATTACAAGTCATAAAGATCTTCCAAAATATTATGGTACTTACTAGCTTTGAGCCCTCATTGCCCCTATCATAGGCATCTTGACATGATTAAGGTTAAAGTGAACAAGGATGGAGTATATGCTTGACGAAATATAAGTTGGCAATCTCATGTCCCTTGAGTACAAGGGCCACCCCTCATGCTACTCAAATTTAGTCACCGTTAAGTTCTTGTCATTGTAAGTACATGTGTATCATAAAGAACCGCCAACGGGGTACCCCTTGCACATGGTACAGGAGCTATCCCATAACCAAAATGACAAGGCAAGTGTAACATCCCAACATTTAGGAATCAACGAAGGGTAGATTTAGGAATTTGTGCATATACATGCATTCATGTGTAAAAATGTGGGTAACTTTCTCGCCAAATGAAAACATAAAGTGATCAGAGTTTTTTTCACTCTTTAAGTGTAGGAATAGCTCTAGAGAGTGATCGTTATAAATTTTTACATGATCTTTATGAATTATTGTGTTTTGGGGGAGAAGAATTTGAAAATTTAGTTTATATTTAAAAGTTAGGAATTGATATTTTAAAATGAGTTCTAAAAAGATTAAGTAATATCATTTAGTCAAGAAATAATAAACCGTAATAGGAACTTTAAATAAAGAAATCCAATCTAGAAATGGATATTTCATTCCTTATCATTATTCCATAAATAAGTTCCAAAGTTGAACTCATTTGAGACAACAAATAATCTTACAGAAGAGAAATTAAAAAAAGAGAAACAATTATATATTAATAAACTATTATACAATTCTGACAAAAGAACGAAATAAAATTACAAAGGAATGTATCTGTCTAAAAGTAAACCTATACTAAATCTTTAATCTTCAAATCTTGTACCTGCAAAACAAAGAACAAACAAAAAAGGAAAATGAAAGTTAAGTTATTAATTTTGCTCTCAGTAGAGAGCAGTGAGTTGTACTGCTCAAGTTTACATCATTGAGTAAATCTTTTAGGGGAAAGTTTCACCAATATGAAAGAATTCAATCTTTCATAATAAATAAGCCATAAGTCAAATGATCACAGCAAGTAAAAGGGGCAAGTTTCACCAGACAGGTTAATAGTAAGAAGATAAAAGGGTGAGACACCTCACTGATCTCATCCACAACTATGCAACAGACACACGTGCAGCTCAATCACTAACTTCATGGGTGTGTTGTCGACACAGCCATAACATCTCACCAAGTAAAAGGATGTGGTGACCCAACATACCACTGCATGATGTAGTATACTATAGTCATTGACATAACACCAATAAAACACCGTTCACTAGTATTACATCCCTCAGAATGGCACATCAGAAACACAGCGGGTCCAATACATGGCTAAAGGTTACAACTCACTCTTTTACATAAAATCCCGAGAACTCTCTAGGTTAAAGAGAGAGAAATAACTTCTTACTGAGAAGAATCAAAGATAAATAACGCAAGAACGATTATACTATTAAGTCTAGTATTTTGGCTAAGAGGTTGGCATTGCTACTATTGCAACGCACTACAGAAATAGGTTCTTTGGCTAGAGATTATATTCCTATCTAATCCGTAACTTCGTCTTCACTTGAGTTGAGGTATATGTTGACTTCCTTGTCTTTATTGAAGAGCTTTCGCTAATCTTGATAAGTCCTGGAGCATATCTTGATGTGGTTGTTGTATATTTCAACTTCAGAATCTAGAAAGGGTTAAGAAGATACTTTGAGTACGAGCGTACTCAACAAATTCACTAGAAAAGGAGTGTTTGATGCACTATAACTACAGCCACAGACCATAGGTCGTAGGCAATGCAAGTTTTCATAAACATTTCTTTAAAGGTTGCTTTTATTCTGAAAATCTATATTCGTCAGCCTTCACGGGTTTACCATAACTTTCATGGAGTTCGTTTCCCGCCGTGTTCGCAGCTCCTTCCTGGAACAGGAAGGAACAAGTTACAGTTCTTACACTCTGCAGAGGTGCGTCACTTTACCCATGAGAGATCGACTCTTTGTTGCACAACCGGGCAGCTTATTGCCGTCCACAATTCCATGATTTGGGGCCCAGAAGATGATCCAAGCCAATCACTGCCCCCTTCGTGACCTCGCATGCCTCCTTGGTGTACACCATGCCCACATAAAGAATTACGGCAATGGTTTGTACAAACCGTTAGATGCCAGAACTATCGTGGGTCGATGAGGGTTCCCACCCATCTACTGCATATCCTCTACGAATTACCAATTAATATGCACGCTTCGAGGATAACAGCCACAACCTGCACATCCGGCTTCATGCGAGAGGAAGAAGATACAGCTGACTTCTCCATTCCATTTCAAATCTCATGGTCAACGCGTAATATACGGCGCAAGAATCACTGGCGACATTTGTTGTTAAGTCCTAGGTGATATAGTTCTGAACAGTGGTATTCCAACTGTCAGATTTAATAGATTAGCTGATCACCCTGGATCAGTAACCAATAGTTCACATTATTATCGAAAATAGTGTTTTTAGACCTTTTTCAATGCAGGTGATAACAACACCACATTTTAAAAATACTTTACAGAAAATAAACAAAGGACATGAGCAAGTGTGAACTTGCCTTTTGTGATTGCAAGATTATGCACTCACGGTCTTCGGGTCAGTATAAGATCCAAAATCTGAAATCAACATCATTGGTCTGGTAAGGACTAATGTTTAAAGAAGCAATATGCTTTTATGCATAAGTAATGTGATGCACGTTCTAAACGTAAATCCCGGGAATAACGTTGTCCTAGGGTTTGGATTCCGGAAATGGTTATTTTGGAATGTGTGGTCCTTTTAAATAGGTTTCACATTTGTGCCTCTATTAGAACTTATAAGTGTTTATGAGGAACACATGTATAATAATAAAGTATATACTTATAAAATGCTCGTTAAGATTGCTTATATATGAGTGCTTGTTTGAAGTGGCAAAAAGGATAACCTTCGAAGAAAAGGTTTCTCTTCTAAGGTCTAAACAAACTTTGTGGCTAGTTAGTGGTGGTTGATGTTATTGGTTTGCTCAAATGGTTTGTCTTGAGTTGCTTATAATTTAACTACTTTAGACCAAAGTTAACTATAAAACATAAAGTAATGTTTATTGTATTATGTTTAGATTCTTGGAGACCAAAGTTAACTATAAAACATTTGTATCTTGTGTATCTGAAATGTTTTCTTTAAATTACTTTAGAATGGTTATTCTTTTACTTGGGGTAATGGTTTCTTGATTCTATAATAGAGTACTATAGTTTATCTTTTATGAATGAGGGGTTATAGTTTATAAATCAAGATATAATATTACTTCACTACTAATGGACTTACTATAATGTTGGGGTAGTTTTTGTAATCTAGTAGTTAATATAGATAGAAAGGTTTGGTGTATTCATAAGTTGTTCTTTAAGGTTTTTATTATGAATTGAAATATTTTGAGAATATAATCTTCATTTAGGGTTGATGAAAATTTATTAAAAATATATTTATAATGTTTTAAAACATTTAAGCTTCATTTTATTAATATTTGATACTAATATTATTTATTAAACTTAATTTACTTATTTTAGGAATATTAATAAATTTTATTAATCCTTATATGAATCATTAATGAAGTAAATAAGTTTAAATTTGAGTTATTAAAATATTTAATTTTTATTTAACTCAAAGATAGAATATTAGATTTTAAACATGTAGATATTATTTTTGTGATCATTTTGGTATATCACGTTTATTTTTGTGATTTATAAATAATAAGATATGATTTTTATAATTATTATTACTTTATAATTACTTAATAAATAATAAATATTTAATTAAGTGAACTAATAATACATGATTATAGTTTTAAATTAGAATTCTTATTTTTCTAAGATTTTTGGTATTTTATTTATATTATTAACATTTATCACTATAAGAATATGAATTATCAAAGTTTTATTACTTATAAAACCTCTATTAAATAACATTTAGTTAAATAATCATCATAATAATATTTGATAATAGTTTTAAGTTGTAAATTTTATTTTTCTGAAAATTTTCATATATCATACATATTTTTCTGAATTATAAATCAAAAGTTATTAATTAAACAAGATTTCATCATTTATTAGATTTCTAGAATATTAGTAATTGAGTTATAACATTTTATTTATTTCCTAACAGGAAATACTTTTTACACCGTACCAAGAGCTAGCCCCAGTCACTGACCTGTGGGCCATTGTCCACATCATCTCACTGGTTAAAGAAAATGCATTTGTTACTGACCCAGTCTTTACCCCCTAGTCAATGACATATGGGCCCTAGGCCATGTCATCAGCCACGTGGGAAAAGACCAGTCAAACTAGCTGACGTGGTTCAACCATGAGGTGAGCATGATGCAACGATGGCGTCAACACCACCACCACCGTCAGTGAGTGGTCACCGGCGACGATCTACGGCGCCCTAGCAAACAAAATGGACCTAGTTCGAATCAGCGCAACCTACTGAACCTAAAAGTGGCGTCGCCGCTCGGAAATGGTCATCAGAGCTTCGTCTCCGACGAACTCCGATGGTGGCATACGGTGAAACGGTGATTTATAACCAGATCAGACGATTCAAGGATGTTGGAATGTTTAGGAACTCACCCTGATGATGATAGAGTGGTCGGCGAGGACATGCGCGGTCGGAAACAAGCTCCCTGACAAGGATTCCGACGAACTGCTGCGAAGAAGAATGGCAAAATTCACCTACTCCAGTGCTCCCCTTGACGCAAGATTCTATCTAGAGGATCTACGGAGGAAGGCGCTTCTCCATGGCTGCTCAGAATGGTGTGGGGAGATGTGATTCGACAGTGAGGGGTGGCTCCGGTGAGCTAGGGTTTCAGTCCCATTCGCATCTGAGAGGATAAGGAGGAATTGGGGATAAGGATTGAGGAAGGGCGTCGCGATGGCCTTCTTATCCCTCTCTGGAACGACGGTGAGCATCTTAGCGCACGGCTGACGACGACGACGGCATCGAGCGGTGGCGAGCTCCACCAGCGAGCTGTCTGTGTGCGTGACGATGATGACGATGACTGTTTTGTGGATAACCCCCTGGTGATTTCTTCAGCTCAACCCATGGTCCTTTCCTGACCCCACTTGTCAGTCACAGAAAGAAAAGAATTGGGTTGGTTACTGGGCTGTTGTGGGCTGCACAGGGGCGTTAGATAGGTGTAGGGGTGTTGGGCCACGACAAGGTAGTGTTTTTATTTGTTTTATCCTTTGAATTTTCTGTTTTCTTATTTGGATTTGAATTTGATTTATATTTTGAACCTTTCTTTGTATGATTTATTTGCTGGATATTTGCAACAATACTAAAATATATTTTGTATCATTTGTATATTTTTATTATATAATCTTTTTGTATTTCTTTTTATTTACTCATTATGAACCCATTTTAAGAATTTGTAGATGCCTTTCTCATTATTTTACTTTCCTCCTTTCATTATGGATTTCCAAATGATATATTATTATTTGTTTATAAACTTAACTCTAGTTGACTTATAGTTTGAATAGAAACTTTTATATGTATATTGATCCTATACCATTATTTGATGCATGAAATATAAAAGACATTGATATAGTTATTACTACTCCCATTGATTTGGAAAGTGACAATGTATATATTCTATTGTAATAAAGAAAGAGGTTTAGGGTTTTGAATCATGAACCTTACCCTGGCTTTAGGGTTTTGCATATACTTAGATTCCTTTATGGATATGGTTCAGGATTTAATGACTAATCACATTGTCTTATATTTAGGATATTTGTTGGAATCTCCCTTTATAACAGAAAGTTACAATTAGGATGTTTTATAGATAGGATTGGATAAAAATGCTCCTAAGCACATATAATTATGATAGTTGGAATTGACAAAGATGGGCTTATGTGATTTGCTATAGGAGAATATTCCTATAAAGTGATAGAGACATAAGATGATGGATCAATCATATGAAATGGATATTATGTTTGGCTTAAGATTTATAGTTGGTTGTTTACCAATAATCACTATCTTCCATAATTCATAATTCTAGACTTCTTATTAAAGAATTCCTTTCCTAGATATACTACCCTTTTTTATCTATCATCATGGTTAACATGATGAATTATTACTTCACATGAATATTCTGATTCACCTATTATATTTTTAAACTTATTGATAAATCCATTGAATTGATACTAGAGTATTCATAACTTCCTACTATCATGGCTTGGTTGTATATACTACTCTACTGTTGATAGCCTTCCATTCAACAAATAGTTCCTTCAATTCTACTCATACTCTTCTTAATCATTCATTACTAATGTATATTTGTTAGTTGTATGCTTCCATCTACTTTTCTCTAAAGTTGACAATCCTTTAATATGAATAACACCACTTCTATAACTCTATGCTATACTAGATTTAATTGAATAATATCATCTATATGCACTTTGCTCCATCCCTAATTATATTTATGTGTCTTGCAATGACTACTCTGAGATAACTTATCTCTACTAAGGTTCTAATCATGTTCTACCCACCAGTATTCCTTATATAAGTATTCAATATTGGTGGCTAAAGCATTACCATTATAATCCTTAAATCATTTATTGCTTAAGTTCTTAGTTGACTAAGCAAGGCTTTATCAATCCTACTTTTCATTGTCTTGAAATTATCTTCTTAGTATCTCATATTGGATTAAGGTTATTAATGGACTATGCCCTCTTTAAAAGATTTAAGTAGATATTATGATAAGATCAAGAAATAGTAGATCAAGGATTGATAGTTAAATAATTTGTGAATCAATGGGGAATTACCCAACATTGATGAACAACAGATATTAGGATAAGTTCCATAAAGATTACTATAGAAAGAAAGATACATATAGTGGATGATCTTGACTTAATATCTTTCCAACTCCAACTCATTAAAAGAGTTTTTAAGGTTAGGTGTTACTATGATACTCAGGATGTATGCAGATGGGATTAAGATATACTGGTTACATTCTTATTATTTGTGTTATATCATTAACTTGGTACTTATGAGTGATTATAATGAATACTATAATATGATCACCTAATAATCAAATATAATTCACATTGTATTAAGGTTTAACTTATAGTACATTTGACCTACCCTTAGATCAATTCTCCCTTACTCAAAATGAGGTTTTAGCAAAGGTATTATTGAAACTTATCGCAGTCAACTTGATGATCTACTTCAATTCCATCAAGCTAAGAGAAGCTTCAATCACTTTGACCAGTTTTGTTTAAAAGCGTGAAAATTATTCGGATTTTCTATGCATGAATGCAATGCACACATCTAGGTTCAGGTTATTTTTAAGCTCTAATACTGGGATGTTACAAAGGACCAAGCACAGCCGTGGGCAAACACTAGTGCAACTCTGCATTTCCCACACCACACAAGAATAACCAGCTTAGCAAAGCCAAGCAAAACACCAGCCAAAACCTCATACCAGATCAATCCAAGCATCACCAGATGGTGACATAAAGAGGGGGTAAATCAAGTGGATAGCAAGGTCAAGCTCACAGGAGATAGGAGGAGCAGGGCTGCTCAAGGCCAATCACAGGCATCACGGGAAACAAGAAAAGCAACAGGAGGTGAAGGACTGGATCAAGCCAGCAACACCACCAGCACATCAAGCCACCACAATCATCAACTTTTGTGGTGAGTATCATAAACATCCACATGATCTGTTCATCTTACCCAAACAGAAAATATGTGTTGTTTTATAAGATAACCTCTCAGTGATCACCCAAGTGGGGTGAAACTATCCTAGAGGATTTCAAATATAAGGGCCAGAACCAAACTCTACTAAACACACCAAAATCTCAGACCAGCCTCATAGATTTGGTGATATCAAAAGCAACTTATATGTTTCATCATTTGTTCTTATAAAATCTGGGCACATCTCCAATAAGGAGTAGCACCTCAGATTTCATAAGCTACAAACAAATCAATCAACTTAACCAACTAGGATCCAAGATCCAGTAAGCAACTATGATGCCTTAGCAGATTTTTAAAGTAGCAGCAATATAGGAATTTAGTTCCTAGAGCCTCAGACCAACATCATAGGCATAAACATCAAGTGAAGCTTTCAACTTATTGTTAAGCATCTATCCAATCTCAAGAACTAATCATAAGTAAAGCCAGTAGTAGAATCAACTTGTGTACCATTCTAGGATGATTTCACAAGAACTGATCCTACAACTAAGCCAAACAGATATTCTAGCTTTCATGAATAAACCAGCAAGCCAATATTTATCATTTCCATGAGATTATACTCAGAGATCATCTAATATATCCATCTATCTTCAAAAAATCATTAGATCCTAATGATTAGGTTTAGTTTATTAATAAACATACACACCAACACTCACAGATGAAGTGAATCACCACTGACATTGTTACAGTCAGTATCAAGATACTGACAGAATATGAACACACTAAGCAACCATATCACCAATCAGAGGCAACACTATGAACCACTAGCACCAGATCAACACTAGCATCAGATCAACACTAGCCTCAGATCAACAACAACATCAAATAATCAAAGGATGACAACAAGCACTGAGGTGCAGAGAACACAGTCTTCACTCAGCATCACTACCAGATCATAGCATCATTTTACAAGCACACGGGGATGAACCCTAGAACCAGTACAAACCCTAATGGAGGATGAACCACTAGTTACACAACAAGACACTCGAAGTAAACAGAGGCACGAGAGATCACAGAGAACTCAACTCACCTGTGGTCCTCGCTGGAGAATTGAAGAGGAAGCAGAGGGGCCGACGAGCTCGCGACGGCACGGGAGCACCCCAGAGGGCGCTGCAACCCGCACCAGCCACGTCGGCGGCCACAGCAGCACATGAGGGCGCACGAGCACCGCACGACACCACAGGAGCATCGGCGGTGGCATTAACAACACCACCTTAAAAACTAGGGTTCAAGAAGGGGCTAGCCTGGCCACAGGAGGACCCCATAATCAAATCGAGTCGGAGCAGTTGAAAGAGCATGGTCGACAACCTTGCCCTGCACCACGACAGTAGCCAGGAAGAACCATGACGGCGGGCAGCGCACGGCAGTAGCGCCAGCGACCACGGGGTCGAGGAGTAGAAGAGGTAAGGTCGAGAGAGGGAGAGACAGAGGGAGTGGGACGATCGGGTCAGAGCCCTTCGGGGAGACCTTTTGGTCAAGCCACTTGGGCTAGATTGGCCCAATAACCCAAAAGGATTAGCCCAAAACTTAAAAGAAGTTTTAATAATTAATAAAAGACCAAAATACCCCTAGAATTAAATAAAATTCTAGAAAATAAAATAGAAATCTAAAAATTGTAAATAATATATTTTTGGATTCATAATAATCCAACCTATTTAGTTAAATTAAGAAATAATTTTATTTTGTATATAATTTTTGGTCAAGAATTTTATGATATATATATAGTCCTTAGGGAATTTTTTAAAATTAAAGGAAAAGGATAAAAATAAATAAAAACACTTTTATTGTGTTTTGTTATTATAGTATTTTAGAAAAATACTAAATAAATATTTAGAGTTATTAAAAGAAATTCTCTTTTATCTAAATACTAATTCTTAAAAAGAACTAGTAAACTAATAAATACAAGAATTTATATTTAATAAAGATTCTTAATTTTAAGTCTATTTAATTATATATGGAATAAAATATTTATAAAATATTTAAGATTATTCTTTAAAATGAAATCCTTTATTATTTAAAGGAATTCTTGAAACTAAAATATTGGGTAAAATACACAAAGAAAATAAATGATAAATAATGCATTACATTACTATGCATATTCATTTTGCTTCTTTAAATATTGTCTTTTCTAGGCAATAATGATATTTTGTAGACATAGAAGCTCAAGGTCCAATGCAAGCATCCGACTTCACTACCTTGCAATCACAAGGAAATTTCATCACTTGCTCATGTCCTTTGAAGAGTCTTTATCAAAGTATTTGGAAATTATGTGTTATCATACAAGTTTTAAGGAAAGAAAATATTATTTTCTCAAGTAAATAAATTGCTGATGTTATCTTAAGTGATGATATAATGGAGTAATAGAACTTAGGTTTCTATTTGCAACAATGATAATCATCTAGTAATTTAACAACCAATGACATCAGTGATTCTAGCGCCGTATATAATGCCTTAGCCATGAGATTTGGAATGGGACAAAGAAGTCAGCTATATCATTTTCCTTTCATATGGAGGCAAGACTACCTTAATGTGACGTTGTGATTCCTTGTGCGGATCCAACATATGGGTGGGCACCCTTAGGCCTCGTGTTTTTGGTGTCTAGATTATCTATGAGTGGCTGCCGGAGGTTTAGTCGGACCTATAAGGTACTTACCTGGGCACCACTAGCTCATAGAGTCTTCGGGAACTCATCAGGGTTTTAGCCTGCCTGGAAGGGGGCTTAACAGAGGTGAGCCAGCCCCGAAGGATCGTGCAGACATATGGGGTCGTGGAGAGGGCAGTGATTGGCTTGGATCACCTACTGGGCCCCGCATCATGGAATTGTGGACGGGAAAGTACGCCAGGTTGTGCAACAAGGAGTTGATCTCTCATGGGTAAAGTAACGCACCTCTGTAGAGTGTAAGAACTGTAACATGTTACTCCCTGTTCCGGGAAGGAGCTACGAACGCGGTAGGAAAGGAATTCCATGAAAATTCTGGTAAACCTATGAAGGCTGATGGTCATAGATTTTCACAATAAAATCAATATTTGAAGAAAGAATTACGAAAACTACATAGTGCCAAGGACTTATAGTCCGAGGTGGTAGATAGTGCATCAAACCTCCCACCTTGAATATAATGAACTTGTTGGATAACGCTATTACTCACCTTTTCCTTTGATCCCCTGCTTAGACTCTGAGGATCCAGAAGATACCCCAATGTATGCAGCTGAAAGTCAAGAGGAGGTCTTCTATGAAGATCCCAATATGTACGGTGCCATAGAAGGGGTGGACTACGATGTCGTCTACGGAGGAGAGAACCATGAGTCAGAATAATGACTGTAGTACTAGGAAACAATTGAGCTGAGCAACATGAACATTATATAACAATAAGTTGTTGAGCTCAATTTGGAGTTTAAGTTGTCACTTTAAAACTTCCGCTGAAACACTTTATATTTGGTTTGTAAGTTGAATCTTTTGAAGTCTTGAACTTCTGGTATTGTAATAATAATAATGTGTGTATGTTTGTAATACGGACCCGCAATGTTTCTGTTGTACCACTCTGAGAGATGTGATATTTATGGAGCGGTGTTCTGTGGATGTCATGTCAACGACTGTAGAGTACTACACATGCAGTGGTATGTTGGGTCATCGCATTTGGTATTAGAGCAAATTGCTTTGACCTTAGGTTGTAAACCTAGTAAAGGGTATTACCTATAGGAGTGTATAGCAACGATAAAGAATTCTCTAAAAAGGGTATAATGGGTATTCAAATGAGAATATTCTGTTATATATATTTTTTAGTGCGATAATTCTTTGTTATGATGCAATATATTATTTATTACTAACCAAAATATTTTTAATATATAGAGTTATGGCACCAAAGTTTCCAAAACAAACTTTGGTAAGGAAAGAGGATACTCTCGATGACTACCAAGGATCATTCACTGATCAGCTTCGATAACTTTTAAGGATTTTTAGTTGCCCAACTAGACTTTCGGTGAATACCATAACCTATTATGATGGTAGGATGTTATCCAAGTATCGTGTGAGTATCCAACTTCTAGAGGATCTTGGATTATATCACGATCTACCTATAGGTGAAGGTAGGAGTCATTTAGCAGCATATCATGTTGCTGTTGTGGAGGCGATAGCTAATATCCAGGAGCATAAAGCCAAGGAGTTAGAGGGAAGAACATTTTCTATGATTCCTCATGATTCTATAGACTCGGAGCCAGTACCGGACCATCTTACGTTGGTGAAGAAGCATCCTAAGTTAGCTTCCAATTTTATGGATCAATATCGAACACTTGTTGCGTCTTTTTCTAAGAAACATCAAGTTATTGTTGAAGATAAAAATGATATGTTAGAGGATCTAACTGATCCAGAAAGAAGGAAGTAGTTAGCATTCCAGTTAAACAAAGAAGCAAGGAGTAGTGCAAAACCAATCTTTAAGGATATACCTATAGATCCCAACTCTTTTACACCATATCTTTATTCGCCCAGACTAGATCCTACTTACGATCCTACTTTAGATATGAGGTATCCTGTACCACAGGGTTCAGAGGAAGGGTCTGATTCCGAACTTCCTATCGAGAATTTTGATGATTGGGGAATGGGATGATTTGAAGGATCTCAAGGCAATCAGATGTCTATAGATGGGTCTAACATAAATGTTGGACAATCCGGTTGGATGGATGCAAGAACTAATCCTAACAACAGTAGTAGAAATACCATATTCATAGATGATCGGGATGAGGAAGAAGATCCTAAGGAGAGAGTGTTTGAATCATCAACATCTTCTCAAAACCCAGGGAGTATACATTATCCAGTGTTTAATTATCTTTCCCAACAGAGCACCTGGGAGCAGCAGAATCTGTGTATTCTGTTGACAACTCAAGGAATGAAGCTCAGGAGATGCAAGTGGGTGATAATGCCGAACAGGGTTCTGAAGACTTTTCAGCTGGGCTGGATGGAGTCAATGCACTTAGGCTGAGTAATGACTCAAGTCCTGATACTTCAGATACTGAGTATATTCCTTCTAGAAGGCCATTTGTTCCACAAACTGTGTGACGGATGTTACGTCATCACGGTTGGACTTTAGGCATGTATGATGAGCGTCGTGGATACTATAAGCAAGCTACATATTAGGAAGTATCAGGTATTGCGTATTGTAATCCGAGAGAATGATGTAGCTAAATAAGTGAAGAAGTGTTGCTAAGTTGTGAATGTACTTATATGGTACATGTTAATGACTTTGTATTACTAAGTTGTTTGTAATGTATAATATATGAAATACATATTTGGATTTTATTTTTATTTTGATTTCCATTGTGTGACTAGTTCTGTGCGTAAAGTTGAGCTCAGAACACATGTGCACGATGTAATTATGAGTATTCGCTTTATGCTGCAGGACTAGGGGGTCATGGAATCGGGTGTAGAAACCGAATCTGAGCAGCAGCGCATGGAGCGCGAGGCCAAGGAGAAGGCAGATGCAGATACCGAAAATCAGGGAGCTTTACCACCACCACCAATGAGGTCGCTAATGGAGCATAAATTTATGCAGTATATGCAAATGATGCAAGAAAACCAAAACAAGTTCATGTAAGAGTTGTTGGGGCGAGCTGGAAATCAGAGAGCACCTGAAGGTGGAGGAGTAGGTCTTTCTGACTTCCAGAATGCAAGGCTGTTACCTTTTCCATCAGCCCCTGAACCCATGGATGCAGAAGATTGGCTAGCAGATACGGAGAGAAAGCTGAAGACTGTAGGTTGCACTGATGAGGAAAAGCTGAGGTATGCAACTCATCTTATGACCGGACCTGCAGCATCATGGTGGGAAAATCAGTTAGCCATGCAACAGCTAGGAAGAGATTATACTTGGGAAGAGTTCAAGTAGAGGTTCCATGAGTATCATGTTCCTGAAAGTGTGATGGTCTTGAAGCATGGAGAGTTTGAGGAGCTTCAACAAGGATATACTAGTGTCATGAAGTACATCCGTGAGTTTAGCCAACTGTCTCGTTATGCAGAGGAAGAAGTCGGCACTGAAGAAAAGAGGAAAAAGCATTTTCTAAGAGGGTTAAATCCATTTGTGAAGATGCAGTTGAGGTTGGCCAATAAGCAAACTTATCAGCAGTTACTGGATGCAGCAATCACTTTTTAAGATGACTACAAGAATGTTCAAGAGGATAGGAGGAAGAGAGCCAAAAAGGAAACTAAGAGGATTCAGGCAAGTAAACCCAAGCCCAACCTGGAATTCAAGCCAAGGAATAGACCTTATAACAACAACAATTCCAACCAGAGTGCAAATCCAACCGGAAGGAATATTATATGCTATAATTGCAAACTTCCAGGGCATATAAGCAGGGATTGCCAGAATCCAGTGATAGTTTGCCATGCTTGTGGTCAGAGGGGTCATATAAAGCCAAATTGTCCAAGCAAACCACAAGGTGGTTGGCCTGTTAAAGGTGGAGGACAAACCAGTGGAGGCAATGGACAACCCAATAAAGGAGGAAATTTTGTCAAGAACAATAATGGCAAGAGGAACAGACCTACCGGGAAGCTGAATTGCGCAACCCTAGAGGAGGTGGATAATTCAGAGCATGCAGTGATAGGTACGCTCAATATCCTTACCAATCCTGGAAAAGTTCTATTTGATACTAGTGCAACTACTTCATTCATTTCTGAAGAATTATGTGATAAATTCGGGATTAGAAGAGCAACGTTAGAAAACCCTATGACCGTGGTGATGGCAGGGGAAATGTAGTTGTACGCCACATTAAACAAGATCAGGTTATCTCGATCTATGGTTGTATCTACTTTGCGGACCTTTATGTGATTCCTTTGAAGGGAATTGCAGTAGTGCTGGGTATGGACTGGATGACTGAACATGGGGCTCAGATTAATTGTGAGGATAAAACCGTCTCAATCAAGACTCCAAGTGGAGCCTGGATAGTTTATCAAGCAGATAAGCACAGTCATATCATGGTGGATCTTCAATTGAACTCAACGAAAGAGGTCAAATTGGAAGATATTCCTGTAGTAAATGAATTTCAAGATGTTTTTCCAGTAGAGCTACCGGGAATGCCACCAGATCGGGAGATAGAGTTCACTATTGACCTAATTCCTGGTACAACACCAATAGCTCAAGCACCATATAAGATGGGACCCAAAGAATTAAAAGAACTCAAAGAGCAAATTGATAAGTTAGTCAGGAAAGGGTTTATCCAGGAAAGTGTATCCCCATGTGGAACACCAGTAATCTTTGTGGATAAGAGGGATGGTGGAAGAAGGATGTGTGGAGATTATAGAAATCTGAACAACGTTACTATCAAGAATAAGTATCCTTTACCAAGAATTCAAGGTTTGTTTGATCAAGTGAAAGGAGTCGGAGTATTTTCAAAGATCGACCTAAGATATGGATATCATCAAATAAAAATCAAGCCTGAGGATGTTCCCAAGACAACATTTGTCTCAAGATATGGACACCATGAATACCTGGTAGTACCATTTAGTTTGACCAATGCACTATCAATATTCATGAATTTGATGAACAAAATCTTCATGCCGTACTTGGAAAAGTTTGTCATAGTGTTTATTGATGATATTCTGATATATTCCAAGGATAAGGAAGAGCATGCCGAGCATTTGAGAATAGCATTACAGATCCTAAGAGAACATAAGCTTTATTCTAAGTTCAGCAAATGTGAATTCTGGCTAGATGACGTAGAATTCCTCGGTCATGTGACCAGTAAATATGGGATTGCTGTAAATCCATCCAAAGTTCAATTAGTATTAGAATGGACTGCACCAACCAATGTGAAACAAATTTGAGGTTTCTTGGGAATGGCTGGTTATTATCTGAGTAGCTGGACCAATGACCAAATTGTTAAGGAAGAATACACCATTCATCTGGGATGAGAAGTGTGAGGCAAGCTTTCAGGAGTTAAAGACTAGATTAACTACTACTCCAATCTTAGCAGTTCCTGAAATAGGGAAGGACTTTACAGTATATTGTGATGCATCCAAAGAAGGTTTAGGTTGTGTGTTAATGCAAGATCGGAAAGTAATTGCTTATGGATCAAGACAACTAAAACCACATGAAGTCAATTATCCAACCCATGATTTGGAACTAGCAGCAGTAGTCTTTGCTTTGAAAGGATGGAGGCATTTCCTTTATGGGGCTAGATGTGAGTTATACACTGACCACAAAAGTCTCAAATATTTCTTCACTCAAAAGGAATTGAATATGAGACAAAAGCGTTGGTTAGAGATAATCAAAGATTATGATCTAACAATCAATTATGCCCCTGGTAAAGCAAATGTTGTAGCAGATGCTTTAAGTCGTAAAAGTGCAGATATTCAACCTAGCAATCAGGAACTACCAAAAGAGTTACAGATGGATTTTTAAATATTAGAGCTTCAATTCATAAGAACAGAGACTCTTGGAGGATTAGCTACTATGCAGGTAGTTGTAGAACAGAATAGTGATCTCAAGCACAAAAATTTTAGACATCAAGCAAAAGATCCTTTTATTGCTAAGGAAATTTGGAGAATATCTCAAGGACAAGCATCAATTTTTCGCCTTGGAGATTATGGATCTTTATGGTTCCAAGATCGTCTTTGTGTTTCAGATGTGCCTGAGATTCATGAAGTGATACTTCGAGAGGCACATGAGACATCATATTCCATTCACCCAGGAAGTACTAAGATGTACATGGATTTAAAAGAATTATTCTGGTGGAATAACATGAAGAAAGACATTGCAAAGTATGTGTCAGAATGCCATACTTGCCAAAGGGTAAAAGCTGAACATCAAAGTCCAGCAGGACCATTACAACCCTTGGAAATTCCTGAGTGGAAATGGGAGGAAATTGGAATGGACTTCATCACAGGATTACCCATGACACCAAAACGGAAGGATATGATATGGGTGATTGTTGATAGACTCACTAAAAGTGCACATTTTATTCTAGTAAATCAGAAAGATAATGCTGAGAAGTTAGTAGAATTTTATATCAAAGATATAGTAAGTAAGCACAGAGTGCCCAAGAAAATCGTAACAGATAGAGGATCTGTGTTTACTTCAGCATTTTGGAGACAATTACATGAATCACTTTGTTCAAAATTAGATTTCAGCACAGCCTATCATCCAGAAACTGGGGGTCAAATAGAAAGAACCAATCAAATATTAGAAGACATGCTAAGGGCTTGTACATTAGATTTCGGAGGTTCGTGGGAAGATCATCTATTGTTGGCAGAATTTTCCTACAATAACAGCTATCAAATTTAGAATCACTTGATTTCGAATCACTTGAAAGATGCGAAGCATGTCTGATGGGTAAAATGACTAAGACTCCATTTTCTAGTATGATGGAGCGAGCTACGGACTTATTGGAAATCATACATACCGATTTGTGTGGACCAATTAGTGTAGCATCGCGTGGTGGTTATCGTTATGTTCTTACCTTTACGGATGACTTGAGTAGATATGGGTATATCTATTTCATGAAACATAAGTCCAAAACTTTCGAGAAGTTTAAGGAATTTCAAAGTGAAGTAGAGAATCAACGTAATAAGAAGATTACGTTTATACGATCTGATCATGGAGGTGAATATCTAAGTCACGAGTTTGGCGAGCATTTAAAGAAGTGTGGAATACTTTCACAATTAACACCACCGGGAACACCACAACGTAATGGTGTGTCTGAATGTCATAATCGAACTCTCTTAGATATGGTTCGTTCTATGATGTCACTTACAAATTTACCGCTATCATTTTGGGGTTATGTGTTAGAAACATCTGCTATCACTTTAAATAGGGCACCATCTAAATCCATTGAAACAACATCATATGAATTGTGGTTTGGGAAGAAACCTAAATTGTCGTTCCTTAAAGTTTGGGGTTGCGAAGCTTATGTAAAGAAGTTATAGCCCGACAAGCTTGAACCCAAAGCGGAAAAATGTGTCTTCATAGGATAACCAAAGGAAACTATTGGGTATACCTTATATCATAGATCCGAGGGCAAAATCTTTGTTGCTAAGAATGGATCCTTTCTAGAGAAGGAGTTTCTCTCAAAAGAAGTGACTGGAAGGAAAGTAGAACTCGACGAGGTTTTCGAACCTTCTCTCAGATTTGAGAGTAGCGCAGCACCGGAAGTAGTTCATGTGGCGCCTACACCAATAAGAGAGGAAGCTAATGATGTTGATCATGAAACTTCGGTTGAAGTTACTACGAAACCTCGCAGGTCAACGAGAACTTGTACCACTCCCGATTGGTATGATCTCGTTATGAGTGTCATGTTGGTATACAACACCAACGACCCTGCGACATATGAGGAAGCGATGATGAGCCTAGATTCCAATAAATGGCAAGAAGCCATGAAATACGAGATTGGATCCATGTACGAAAACCAAGTATGGACTTTGGTGGACTTACCGGATGGCCGGAAGGCTGTCGAAAACAAACGGATTTTCAAGAAGAAAACATATGCTGATGGTAATGTTACTGTCTATAAAGCTCGACTTGTCGCAAAAGGGTTTCGACAAATTCAAGGGGTTGACTACAATGATACTTTATCACCAGTAGCGAAGCTAAAGTCTATGAGGATTTTGTTAGCAATCGATGCATATTATGATTATGAGATATGGCAGATGGATGTCAAAATGGCATTCCCAATGGAGACATTGATGAAGAGTTGTATATGGTACAACCCAAAGGTTTTGTCAATCCTAAAGATGCTAACAAGGTATGCAAACTTCAACGGTCCATTTATGGATTGAAGCAAGCATCCCGAAGTTGGAATCAATGTTTTGATAAGGTAATCAAAAGTTTTGTGTCATGGGAATGGCCACGGCAGATGCTGCAATTGGCAACGAGTAGTAGAACGAGGGGCAAGGGCGACCAGCCATCTGCGGTGCGAGATGAGGGCAGAGACACAAGGGTTTACCCAGGTTCGCCCCCCGGAGGGTAAAGACCTACTCCTGCTAGATTGTATTATGGAGAGAGTAAAAGGGCGAGCTCGACGACTAGGCTGAGAGTCGCTGGGGTGTATGATGGAACATGTCCTCTATGCGTACCCTAGGGACGTTTATATAGGCTCACCTCGCTAGGGTTTACAGATCTACAACCAAATTGGTTAAGGAATCAGAGCGTCCTTGACCTAATCCGACTGGGCCTAGCTACGCTTCTGGGCCTCCAGCTTCTAGTCGCCTGGGTCCTTGCCAAGTCTCGATCCAGTCGCTGTCCTGCGGGCCCACTCGCTGGCATCTTGGGCCAATAGGAAACATCCTGCTAGGCATACCCTAGTAGGCATATCCCCATCAGTAGTCCCCGAGGCCGTCGTTGATTCGTCATAGGTGTTCGTTGGCAGTCAGAGTATGCGGGTCCAATTCAGACACCCAGTCGAATCGACGGTGGAATCCTGAACAAAGGAAAGAACTAGTCATTTTAGTTGCAATAACGGTGACTAATCAGATCGCAGCTTAGCGAACAGGTCGACGAATAGTTAAGTCACTATTGTAGTGATCAGGTCGGCGAATCATCAAGTCACTGAAGACAGCGAGTCGAGTGGATGAAGTTGGACCGTCAGTGCTGGTCAAACTAGCCATTGGCTAATACAGCGGTAATATCGGTGTAATTACCACGTGGTAACGGCTCCCCGAAAATGGCGGGTAACAACCACTATATAAGGAGAGTGACGGGTGAGGGGAAAACACTTCCCTCACTTCCTCCGATCTCATGCATTCTCAATCCTCCATTCCGCACAGTGACCAGAGTGACCCAGAGCGATTTACAGCCCCAGATCCCCCAACCGATGGCCCCTCCTATGGAACCATGGGGCAATCCAAGTGTATGAAGGCGCTGCTGAAATCGTTCGAGGAGGCAGGGATCCTCCGCGCCGGGAGATGGCGCATCCCCGTGGCCGGAGAGCTGATCCCAAATCCACGCGAGGGGGAATTCGTCTGCTTCACCAGCCATCTGGAGCGGGGGATCGGATTCCCCACCTCCCTCTTATTCCGTCGCTTCTGCGCCTACTACGACATCCACCTGTCAGACCTAGGGCCGCATAGCATCGGATTCCCCACCTCCCTCTTCTTCCCCATCTTCGTGGCGTTCTACGAGTGCTACCTAGGTTGTCGACCATACTTCCCCCTATGGCAAGATCTGTTCCATGGGAGGATCAGCCGCGAAAAGGCAGGCGGTCCGATGTTAGCTGTGGGCGGCCTGACCTTCCAGCTGAAGTCGAAGGCGCCATTCTTTGATCTGATGCTGCCCACCAAAGAAGCGAATGAATGGAAGAAGAGCTGGTTCTACGTGACCGAGTTGCCGCCAGGCGATGAGGTGGCTCTTCCGACGTACTCCGCCGACCGGCCCAAGCCACGTCGGCTCCAAGTCACCAAGCTTCCGCTGGACCAGCGGATGGTCGTCGACGAGATGTTGCAGACCATCCGCAACCTAAAGAAGAAGGGCCTCCAAACCATCAACCTCTACAACTGCTGGCTCGGGCGACGGCTCGTGCCTCTCGCCAGCCGCGCCCACTATATGTACGAGTATACAGGCTAGGACGCCCGACGAAGTCCTGCCATGCCGAGTGGAGACTCAATGACTACACCCTGGCCCTGAAGAAGATCTCACTGGCGTGTATCTTGATGCAAAGGTCAGGGTCGCACCTTACACCACGAAGCGCCAAGCTCCAACGGTGAGTTCTTTTATTTCCCATGCACTCGCAGTCGCAGTTCTGCATTCGCAGTCATGCTGATTTTGCTTGGTTGTTGCAGCTATTCCAAGTGGTGGAAGGTTGGCTTCCACCCGCAGATTACGAGAACTCGAACTTGTCCGCCGAAGACGAGAGCGAATATTTTCCTGATAAGGGCGATGCCAGAAGTGACGGGGGCGGTGGTGACAACGATGACTATGATGGCGACGAAGCCGTGGAGGTCGCTGCACCCACGGTCCGCAAGACCCGTGGGCAACATCAACGTGAGCTCGAAGCCAGCAAGAGCCACGAGGCCCACAACAACGACGACGATCTTCCACATCACACCTCGTAGCGTGAAGCCACACCATCGAAGAAGAAGAAGCCGCCGCCACCAAAGAAGAAGACGAAGACGGCTAAGGCGGTGTCTCCGCCTCGGTCCGCGAGTAGCTCCAATGATACCAGCACAGCTGAAGAGGCAGCGGCACACGTGACCGTGGCGGCTGGTGTGGCTGTTGCGGAAGACGAGGTGCCATTGGCATCGCTACCGCTGCCGTTCGTCCCAGTTACCGGGCTGGTGGCCGCTCTAGCCGCAAGGGCCTCGCCGTCGAGAGGAGCTCCCACGGCGATCACCACTGAACCTCCTGTCGCGGCCTCGTCCTCGAAGAAGCCGTTGTTGTCTTGGGCATAGAGCGTGTTCGAGACAGGCCTCAGTCGGAAACTGGGGCCAGAGCTGGAGAAGCCGGCCAGTATTCGTACTGGCCTACGATTTATCCCAGTCGCTAAGTGAGTATTTCTCGATCATTTCATTTGTCTCCTTGATGTATGTCCGACTGCGAGTCTACTGATGGAGTTCTTGTGCAGGACTGGAGTGAAGAAGATAGGTCACCCTTTGGTGGCCAAGGTTCCCTCGGGTGCCATGGAGGCACCAGCTGACCCCTCGAAGAAGAGGAAGGGCAACAAGAATGAGGCGCCCGCTGAAGGCGCCAAGAGAGAAAAAGGCGACGAGGTCGTCACAATCTCGGACGAGCCAGCAGTTGCCCCGAGCGAACCTCCGAGTGTGACAGACGTAACTCTGAGGGCCATGGAGGAAGCGGAGTCGCAGCGGGCAGGACCCACGGCCTCGGTAGAGGCGACCGGCCCGCCTTCAGGTGGTGCGGGAGCAGCGGTGGTGATGTTCCCCCGCTTTGTAGCGAGGGCCGCTACAGCGAGTGCCTCGGTGCCGTCGAGCCAATTGCCTGGGGCCGCCGGTACATAGGTCGAACAGCGTCGCGGGCACACTCCGTTCGTGCTCTCGTTGGAAGACGCAATGGAACTTCACGACATGCTAGGTGCCGCCATCCAGGTATATCCAGTCCCTGAGGATCGGGCCGCTAAATTTCAGTGGTCGGATTCTTATTGTTTTTCGCCATCCAGTCCCCGAGTGGCTAGTCGCTGAATTTCAGCGGCTAGGCACTTAGGAAGTTTTGTCGTCCAGTTCCCAAGTGGCTAGTCGCTGAATTTTAGTGGCTAGGCACTTAGGAAGTTTTGTCGTCCAGTTCCCGAGTGGCTAGTTGCTGAATTTCAGCGGCTAGGCACTTAGGAAGTTTTCTCGTCCAGTCCCCAAGTGGCTAGTGGCTGAATTTCAGCGGCTAGGCACTTAGGAAGTTTTGTCGCTGATGTTGTAATTGTTGCACAGGGCCTGCAGCGCAAGTCGGCCGAGCGGCTTGCTGCCAAGCATCACGTGGAAAAGGAGCTCCTCGCTGTTCAGAATACGAACGAGCGACTACGGGTGAGTATTTGTCATGTTTGGCGCTGGTCACGAACTTGTCACGTTTGTAATCATTTTGTTGTGGAAGCAGAGGATAGCGCGACCGCGGTGAAGGAGGCTCGCCAGGGCCTCGTTCCGGTGAGTGAGTTGACGGCTGCCCAGTCATCCTTGAGCGCCGCGGAGAAGCGAATCGCTGAACTGGAGCATAAGCTCAAGGAGGCGAAGGCGGAAGCGAGCTTGGCAGATGGACGGGCCAAGGCAGCCGTTGCTTCTGCTGCTGAGGTGCGGAAGGTGTTGGACGCGCTCGTCGCCGGGCTGCAGAATGACCTCTCAGCTCTTCAAAATTTCATCATGGAACTCTGTCGCCCACTGATTGATGAGTTTTCCTTCTGCGAATCCCCAGGCACGCGACTCGTATTGTTTTGTTGGTGCTTCCCTTACTATTTGCTTGTGTGTTGCAGGCCTGATCACTGATAACGCCGAAGAGGCGCAGTCGTACAACGCGTGGCAATGCGTCACCACTCTGGTTGATTCTGCCATGCTGTCAGCGACCTGCCTCCGGGCGTATCTTTAGGAGATCTCGCCCACGGAGGTGATCCCCAGCGACCTCATCGAAGTTTGGCGCTATCTGGAGAAGGCCCCAACGGTTGTGGAGTTCATGACGCGGTCGGCCTTCCATCGTGGAGCGGCGACTGCGCTGAGCCTTGGGCTCTCGCATTTTCCCGACGACCGTGACCTTGACAACGTCACGAGTGGGTACCCTTTGTCGAATGGGTACCCATGTAGTTAGGTGATTGAGCTGCTACGGGCTCAGTCGAGATTGCCAAGGTGCTGAAGCTGACGGAGCGGGCTGCGGTGTACGCCGACCGGGTGTGGGCGATGGGGGACCTTATTCCTTATCAGGAAACGGTCGTCGCCCCGAATGACCCCAAGCCGGCGCACCGCAACTTCAAGGTGGAGCAACCGATTCGTGCGGCCATGGTGGGTGAGCTCACGACGTACCCGTCGAATCCTTGGGTTCCCTTTATCCGCTATCGCAATGATGGTGGAGCCTCCTTGTCGAAGCCTGCGGAATAGAGTAGTTTGCCGACCGGCGTTAGTTTAGGACGAATGTGTGATTCTCCTTGTAAACGAACAAATTTTGCTGCTATAAAGGAATGCAAGGGTTCTTTTGTCATTGTTTTTGTGGTTTGGTTGTTGGTTGTGCAAGTCCCCAAGCGCGTCCGCCCTTTTTATGGGGTTAACCTCATTTTTATATGTTGTTTGAACTGTTAGTGAGTTAGGGTTGACTCGCCATGGCTCGGGAAGACAGTCGCATGGCGACTCCAAGGGGTGCTCTTTACTTGGCCGTTTTCCCGGGCACGAACGGGGTCGGGTCGCCGAGTCCCCGAGCGTGGTACTTGGCTGTTCTAGTCGCATACCCGAGGTTGGTGAGGACTAGGTGCGTTGTGTTAGGCGCGTCACTCCACCTGATATGTAAGACCAGTCGCGTGGCGAGTCCAGGGAGCGCTCTCCTACTTGGAGTTTTTCCCTAGCCGCTCCTCTTTGGGCTGGCGTCAGTCCCCGAGCGTGGTACTTTCCCGTTCGAGTCGCTGCGCCGAGGATGTGGAGGAATGGGTCGCTGTGGGAAGCGAATGCAGTTGTCTTGGCTTGGGAAGCCAGTCGAGCGGGGCGACTCCAATGGGGCTCCGGGTTAGCTTTTTTCGTGGACGGTACAAGGCCTGAAGTTTTCCAGTGCCCTCGTACCACACTACTTGGCCGTGCCGGTCGCGTCACCAAAGGTTGACTTCTGCGAATAGCATAACGCTGTTATTACGAGTGCGAGTGGCACAAGGTACGGAGAGTGCACGCAATTTGTGCGAATCGATCTTCTTTATTTCATAGCGGGTAGGAGGTACATGTCTGGAGTTCTAGGAGTAGAACTTCCGTAGGAGGATTACATTCCATGGCCGCTTGACGTTGAGTTTTCCGTCGCCTCGGACGTCGGTGAGGTAGTAGGCGTCGTTGCCTAGGACGCGCCCGATGGCGAATGGTCCCTCCCAAGGGGGAGAGAGCTTGTGCATGCCCTTCTTGTCCTGGATCAGGCACAGTACCAGGTCGCCTTCCTGGAAGGTGCGAGTCCGTACTCACCGGCTGTGGTAGCGGCAAAGCCCTTGCTGGTAGATGGCGGTGCGGGAGAGAGCTAGGTCGCACGCTTCGTCGAGCTGGTCGACTCCGTCCTGGCATGCGATCTCGTTGTCGGCCTCCGTGTAATTGACCACCCGTGGCGAATCGTGCTCGAGGTCGGTTGGCATGACGGCCTCGGCATCGTACACCATGAAGAAGGGAGTGAATCCTGTCGACCTGTTGACGGAGGTGCAGATGCCCTAGATGACAAAGGGGAGCTCTTCGACCCAGCACTCGGGAGTTCGCTCAAGTGGGAATTACAGTCGCGGCTTCATGCCATGGAGGATGCTCTAGTTGGCTCATTCCGCCTGTCCATTGGACTCCAGGTGGGCGACTGAGGCGAGGTTGAGTCGTATATTATGCTCCTCGCAGAATTCCGCCATGGCTCCTTTGGCAAAGTTTGTGCCATTGTTCGTGATGATGCTGTGCGGGAAGCCGTAGCGATAGATGAGCTCGCGTAGGAATTTGGTGGCAGTCTTCCTGTCACACTTTCGGACTGGCTTGGCCTCCGCCCACTTTGTGGATTTGTCGGCTGCGACTAGGAGGTGGGTGAATCCAGAGGGGGCCTTCTTGAATAGGCCTACCATGTCCATGCCCCATACGGTGAATGGCCAGGTGATGGGGATGGTCTTGAGTGCCGAGCTCGGCACATGTGTCTGGTTTGGGTACTTCTGGCACCCGACGCAGCGTTGGACGATGTCGACTGCGTCGGCGTGTGCGGTGAGCCAGTAGAAGCCTTGTCGCATGGCCTTGGCGACCAGGGAACGGGCACCAGGGTGGTGGCCGCAGTCGCCAGCGTGGATGTCTTGGAGGATCTTTCGTCCTTCTGCGGGTTGGACGCAGCGTTGGAACACGCTGGTCACGCTCCGCTTGTGGAGCTCGCCGTTGTTGATGACGAAGGATTTGCAGCGGCGTGCTATCATCCGGGCCTCCGTCTCGTCAGCGGGTAGGGTGCCTCCCTCCAGGTAAGCGACGTATGGTGCGGTCCAGTCGCTTGGCTCGGTGCTAATTGCGACCAGGGCTGCGGCTGGTTGCAGCGGAATTCCGATGTCGATCTCCCTCGGGGGAGATATGGAAGGCTTGGTGATGGTATCGAGGAAGATGCCGGCGGGTGGTGCGAGTCGAGCCGAGCCGATGCGGGAGAGTGCATCGGCCTCCTCGTTCTTCCACCTGTCGATCCACTCGACGGAGTAGCCCGCGAAGTGGCCTCCCAGCTTGTCCACTACTTGGCGGTATGCCGCCATGGTGGGGGAAACTGCGTCGCGGGTGCCGGCGACTTGCCCAGCGACGAGGTCGGAGTCGCGTAGCAGCGCAGGTGATTGATGTTCATCTCCTTGGCTACACGCATGCCGTGGAGTAGCGCCTCGTACTCGGCCATGTTGTTGGTGCAGGGGGTGAAGTCGAGGTACAGGACGTAGCGTAGCTTGTCGCTCTTCGGAGATGTGAGCACGATCCCTGCCCCTACGCCGTCTGCGTTCTTAGAGCCGTCGATGTGTAGGCTCCAGTAATGGAGGTATGGCAGTTTCTCTGGCTGTTGGGCCTCCTCCCAGTCGGCGAGAAAGTCTGCGAGAGCATGTGACTTGATCGCCTTGCGCGGCTCGTACCTGATGTTGTGGAAGCCGATCTCGACGGCCCACTTGGCGACTCGCCCGGTCTCCTCGCGGTTGCGGATGATGTCCTGCAACGATGCTGAGGAGACGACCGTTATTGGGTGTTCCTGGAAGTAGTGCGGTAGTCGCCGCTGTGCTCTGAAGACCGCATATACCAATTTTTGGTACTGCGGGTAGCCCTGGCGCAACTCGGTGAGGACTTCGCTGATCTAGTATACAGGTCGCTGCACCGGGTGCTCCTTGCCTTCCTCTGGTCGTTCGACGACCATGATGGCGCTGACGACGCGCTCAGAAGTCGCGACGTAGACGAGCATGGGCTCCTTGTCAACGGGGGCGGCGACTAGCGTTGCCGCGAGTAGCACCTCCTTTAGAGCGTGGAGCGTGTCGTCTGCCTCCTTGTCCCACTGGAAAGTGGGGTTCTTGCGCATTAGGCGGTAGAGGGGCATCGCCTTCTCGCCTAGCCGGGGGATGAAGCGACTAAGAGCCGTGACTCGCCCGGACAGCTTCTGGACGTCACGCAGGCACTCGGGTCTGCCGAGCCGGGCGATCATGTTGATCTTGGCGGGGTTTGCCTCGATTCCGCGCTTGGAGAAGACGTACCCCAGCAGCTGTCCAGTAGGTACATCGAAGGTGCACTTCCCTGGGTTTAGCTTTATCTTGTACCTCCACAAGTTGGCGAAGGTTTCCGCCTGGTCGGCGAGTAGATCGTCATGGCGAGTGGACGTTACTACCACGTCGTCGATGTAGACGTGGATATTGCGGCCGATTTGGCTCTCAAGGCACTCCTGCATACGCCTCTGGTAGGTCGCCCCGGCGTTCTTGAGGCCGAAGGTCATGGCGGTGTAGCAGAATGCTCCGAATGGCGTGATGAACGTCGTATTCTCCTCGTCCTCGACTGCCATTTTGATCTGGTTGTACCCAGGGTAGGAATCGAGGAAGCATAGCGACTCCGAGCCCACGGTTGAATCGATGATTTGGTCGATCGACGGGAGGACGAACTGCTCCTTTGGGCAGGCACTGTTGAGGTTTGTGTAATCGATACACATTCTCCAGGTCCCGTTTTTCTTCTCGACCAGGACTGGGTTTGCCAGCCACTTGGAGTATTTGATTGTTCGGATGAATCCTGCAGCGAGTAGATGC
This sequence comes from Avena atlantica, assembly GCA_910589765.1. Taxonomy (NCBI): domain Eukaryota; kingdom Viridiplantae; phylum Streptophyta; class Magnoliopsida; order Poales; family Poaceae; genus Avena; species Avena atlantica. Next base: position 402,881,507 of record OU342737.1, on the reverse strand, counting down.
TGCACCTCCTCGGCGATTGCTCGGCGGCGCTCTTTATTGAAGGGCCGCAGCGAATGCTTGACGGGTCATGCTTTGGGGTCGGCATTAAGTTTGTGCTCATCGAGTTCCCTCGGGACACCAGGCATGTCGGATGGCTTCCATGCGAAGATGTCATGATTCTCATGTAGGAACTCGATGAGCGCGCCGTCCTATGCTGGGCTCATGCCCGTCCCAATTGTCACCGTCTGGCTGGAGTCGCCTGGGACCAGCTCGACGGTACGAGTGTGCGTTGTTTCCTTGAAGGCGGTGGAGCTACCACCCTCCGAGTTGGGCTTCTTGAGTATGGTGGGGTCGTCATTGTTGACCCCGCTCGCGTACTTGGCGAGCTCCTCTGCATGGATGGCTTCTGCCGCGATGACAGCGTCAGCGAGCTCGGCGCCATTGGCCTTGCACTCTGCGGCCATGTCGGGATTGCCATGGACAGTGATGATGCCGCATGGTCCGGGGAGCTTCATCGCGTTGTACGCGCAGTGGGGCGCTACCATGAATTTGGCGAATGCCTGGCGCCCCAGGACGCAGTGGTAGGGGCTGTTGAATGGCACCAGCTCAAAAAAGATCCGCTCGGTGCGGAAGTTCGCTGGTGTGCCGAAGGTGACTGGCAGTGTCACCTTGCCGATTGGGTAAGCCTTCCGACCGGGGACGATGCCGTGGAAGGTGGTGTAGGTCGTCTCGATCATCGACTGCGGGAGCCACAGTCGCCTGAATGTGTCCTGGTACAGAATGTTGATGGAGCTACCGCCGCCCATCAGTGTCTTGGGGAGCCAATAGTATCCCACCTTGGGCTTGACCACCAAGGAGACTCGGCCCGGATATTCGATCCGTGGCGAGTGTTCCTCGCGGCTCCAAGTGATTGGTTGCTCGGACCAGTTAAGGAACTGGGGGATGTCGATCTGGGACACCGCATTGACGGTGACAGCATGGGCGATGACCTTCTTTTCGCGCTACGTGTTGAAGCCTGTGAAGGTGTGGAGCGATCCGGCGTTGTTGCCAAATTTTCCGCCGTTTGGCGGGTGGTTGTCGGGGTCTTCCCTTGCGCGTCGTGCCTTCTCAATCTCCCTTAGGGAGTGGCAGTCGGCGGTCGTGTGTGTGGCAGGTTTCCCCTCCCTGCTGTGGAACACACAGGGCTGGTTGAGGAGTGCCGCGTGGTCGAACCGCGGCTCCGCCTTGTAGTTGCCGCTATCGCGGCGCTGACCTCCGTCATGGCGGAAGCTCTTGGGCTCGTGTGGAGCGTACCCGGTGTTGGCGACGAAGTCGACTCGCCCGTCACCGCGACGCTTGCTGGTGAGTCAAGTGTTGTTGTACCGTATCTTGGGTCACCTCCCGTTGTCGTGGCCGCTCGTGCGGTGATTCCCTCCTGACTCGTCGTCGGTTTCTTGGTTTGGGTCTTCCTCCACGTACCGCTTGGCGATCTCGAGGAGGTCCGGTATGTTGTCGAGTGTTTTGTACACCCGCTTGAGTTTGGCGACCAGGGGCTCGTAGCGGCACGAGGTCTTGAAGCAGTGGATCGCGGTGTCCAGGTGGATTCCGGCCGCGTTGTACCATAGGTCTTGCCACCTTTGGACCCAGCTGCGGGTCGACTTGCGTGGTCCCTGGACGCATCGCTCTAGGTCCTCGATGGTGGTGGTGCGGGTGTAGGATCCCTCGAAGTGCCTGGCGAAGGCATCGCGCATTTCCTCCCAAGAGTCGATGCTATCCGCGGGGAGGGTGTTGATCAATTGTCGGCACGCTCCCTCCATCATCAGGGGGAGGTAGCGAGCGGCGAGCAAGTTGGTGTGGCCGGCGATTCCCATCGCCATGAGGTAGGTGTCCAACCACACGGATGGGTCGTACAAGGGGTCGTACTTCTCGATCTCCTTTGGCGCCTTGAAGTTCGCCGGGTATCTTTCGCCTCGGATCATTGGTCCGAAGCACTGGGGTCCGACTCAGCTCAGCGAACCCCTTTGTTCGTCGTCGCGGCGGTTGGTGAGGGTATGCCTCAAGTCATCAGGCTGGCGTGCGCGCCAGCTCTGGTTGTTGATGATGTGGGTGCGCGTGTCGACTGGCTGCCCGTTGGCGGCGACAAAGTTGTTTGCCGGTCGCGGGTCGTTGGTCGAGAGTGTCGCATGTGCGGGTCGATGTTGGAGCTGCAGGGGCTCGGGTGGTGGGCAGTTAAGGGTGTTTGCCACCACTGGGCGGCCGCTCGAGGCCGCCCTGCTGCCTGACGAATGCGAGTACATGCGACTCTGTGAGTCGACACCCGCGTTTTGTTGCTCGACTGCCTTGGCGAGTAGAGCCTTGGAGTACTGGATCTGCAGGGCGCCTTCCCTGGTCACGGTGATGTTGTCGACCATGGCTCGGCTCGCGACGATGTTGTCCATCAGGGTGGATAACAGCGGGAAGCCATTCGCGTCTCGCTCCCACGAGGAGACCAGGATTCTCGGCTGATCCCGGGCGGCCGTATGGCCGGGTGGTGGTGGTGGGGTGCCGTTAGCCGTCGCGCCTGGTGGTGGCCAGGAACTTCCTCCTGGCGGCGCATTTTCGCCGATCGTGCGCTCGGCTATGCGAGCCGGGTCGTTCTCGTCGTCGAAGTTCAGGGCGAGGCCCTGAACGGTGGGGTTCAGGCGCGACCTGATGCGGAGTTGGTGGTAGCGCGAAAGCTCCTGTGCTGTCACCTGCTCGAGGCGTAATTTTTCGTGCTCGGCTTGTTCCTTGCGGACCGCCTCCTCCAGTCACACGCGGAGTTCTTCGACCTCCGTCGCCGTCACGGTCGGCGGGATCGGCGTGGAGAGGGGTATGGCGGGGGGTCCGCGCCATTTGCCATGTAGGCCACGACATTGCGGCCAGATCCGACATGGATGTCGCTGGAGTTCTCCGACCCGGAGTAAAAGTCGAAGATCCCAAGGATGGAGGGGTCCTCGAAGTCTCCCACGTTGGATACCTGGGTGATGGAGCCCGCGGGCGACGCGGTGACGATGGATCCGGCAGCCGATGCTAGGGCCGCCGAGTCGACATTGTCGTTGAGGGCCGCGTCGTCCGCGACCATGGTGGCTGAGTCGTACTCGAAGGCGAGGCGGTGGATAGTTCGGACCTGGCTCTCAGAGAGCTGTTCGCATGGTGGCGACTCATGGATGTGAGCCGGGTCCTCCGAGGTGATGGTGTTGGTGAAGCCGACGAAGAGGCTGATCGTGCCGACCGGCATGATCACGTTGTGTGTGATGGGGCGTGCCGCCAGGATGTAGCTGCTCGGCAAGATCTAGAGGATCTCGCCGATCGCGATCATGCGGCCGGTGGCGATCGTCCCGTTGATGGGCAGATTGGATCTCGCCGCAGAACACCGACCTAACCGGCCAGGCCCCACGGTGGGCGCCACTGTCATGGGAATGGCCACGGTAGATGCTGCAATCGGCAACAGGTAGTAGAACGAGGGGCAAGGGCGGCCAGCCATCTGCGGTGCGAGATGAGGGCAGAGACACAAGGGTTTACCCAGGTTCGGCCCCCCGGAGGGTAAAGACCTACTCTTGCTAGATTGTATTATGGAGAGAGTACAAGGGCGAGCTCGACGACTAGGCGGTGCGTCGCTAGGGTGTATGATGGAACGTGTCCTCTATGCGTACCCTAGGGAGGTTTATATAGGCTCACCTCGCTAGGGTTTACAGATCTACAACCGAATCGGTTAAGGATTCAGAGGGTCCTTGACCTAACCCAACTGGTCCTAGCTACGCTTCTGGGCCTCCAGCTTCCAGTCGCCTGGGTCCTTGCCAAGTCTCGATCCAGTCGCCGTCCTGCGGGCCCACTCGCTGGCACCTTGGGCCAATAGGAAACGTCCTGCTGGGCATACCCCAGTAGGCATATCCCCATCATTTTGGTTTTATATAAACTTATGGAGAAGCTTGTATTTACAAGAAAGTGAGTGGGAGCTCTGTAGCATTCCTAGTACTATATGTGGACGACATATTGTTGACTGGGAATGATGTAGACCTTCTTAATAGTGTCAAGGATTATTTGAATAATAGTTTTTCAATGAAAGATCTTGGCGAAGCATTTTACATATTAGGCATCAAGATTTATAGAGATAGATCGATACGCCTAATATCATTGTCATAGAGTACATATTTGGACAAAGTTCTATAGAGGTTTGGAATGGAAGATAGCAAGAAAGGGTTCTTGCCCATGTTTCCCAATACGACCTTGGGTAAAATTCAAAGTCCATCTATAGGAGAAGATAGAGAAAGGATGAGTAAGACTCCCTATGCCTCAGCCATAGGATCTATCATGTATGCTATGCTATGTACTAGACCCGACATTGCATAAGATGTTAGTTTTACTAGCAGATATCAAAGTGATCCAGGAGTGGATCATTGGACAGCGGTCAAAAACATCCTTAAGTACTTGAGAAGAACTAAGGATATGGTTCTTTCTTATGGAGGTGATGAACAACTCATTATTAATGGTTATACTGAAGCTAGTTGGAACACCAATCCGGATGATTCTAAATCACAATCTAGATACGTATTTACTTTGAATGGTGCAACAGTTAGCTGGAGGAGTGCAAAGCAAAGCGCTATGGTGAGATCTTCAACTGAATCGAAATACATAGCTTCTTCGGGGGCTTCACAAGAGGCGATATGGATGAAGGAGTTCATTACAGAGCTCGGTGTGGTTCCTAGTGCGCTGGACCCAATGTCTATATATTGTGGTAACATGGGCGCCATAACCAATGCACAAGAACCAAGGTCACACAAGAAGCTAAAGCATATCAAGCTGCATTTTCTATTTGAGAGCATGTCCAAGATGGTGACATAAAGATTTGCAAAGTACACACAGATCTGAATGTGGCAGATCCATTGACTAAACCTCTCCCGAGGGCAAAACTTGACCAGCACCAAACCGCCATGGGTGTTCGATATATTACCATGTAATCTAGATTAGTTGACTCTAGTGCAAGTGGGAGACTGTTGGAGATATGCCCTAGAGGCATTAATAAAAATAGTTATTATTATATCTTTGTGTTTATGATAAATGTTTACATTCATGCTATAATAGTATTAACCGGAAACATTAATACTTGTGTGATTTGTAAACTAATTAGAGTCCCTAGTAACGCCTCTTTATAATACTAGCTTGTTGGTTAATAGATGATCATGGTTTCTGGATCATGAACATTGAGATGTTGTTAACAACAAGATCATATCATTAGGAGAATGGTATGATGGACATACTCCTATAGATAAGCGTAGCATAAAGATCAAGTCATTTTAATAGTTCGTTTGCTATAAGATTTCTGATACATAGTAACCTAATTCCTTCGACCATGAGATCATGCTAATCACCATCACCAGAAGGATGCTTTGATGACATCAAACATCACACCATAACTGGGTGGTTATAAAGGTGGAATTGAGTGTTTGGAAAGTGTGTGTTGAGGCACATGGATCAAGAGTGGGATTTGTCCATCCATATGACGGATAGATATATTCTGGGCCCTCTCGGTGGAATGTCATCCAATTAGCTTGCAAGCATGTGACTGGCTCACATATCACGAGAACGAGAAAAGAGTACTTATCAGTAACGAGGTTGAACTAGGTATGTAGAGATACCGCTAATCAGACTTCGGATAAGTAAAATATCGTGAGACAAAGGGAAATTGGTATCATACGTAAATGGTTCATTCGATCACAAAGTGATGAACCACAAGTATAGGGGATCGCAACAGTCTTCGAGGGTATAATTACCCAATTTATTGATTTGACACAAGGGGAGCCAAAGAATACTTGCAAGCCTTAACAATTGAGTTGTCAATTCAGCTACACCTGGAAATAGTTCTTGCTCACAGGAGTTTATCAGTAGCAACATTTTTGTAGTAGCGAAAGCAAAGTAACAGTAGTAGAACAAAGCAATAGTAATAGTAGTAGCAAACAGTAGGATATGAGCGCGGTAGGCATAGGGATGGATGGACGGGCGTTGCATGGACAAGTCTAAACATGTAACTTCAAGATCTAGGGCAATTGCAGATAAATAAGATAAAGCATCCAAGTACTAAATAATCATAGGCATGTGCTCCATATATAGTCATGCGTGTTCGCAATGATAACTTGCACAACATCTTTTGTCCTGCCAGCCCGTTGCAGTGGGGCCTCAAGGGAACTACTGGCAATTAAGGTGCTCCTTTTAATAGAGCACCGGAGCAAAGCATTAACACTCGTGAACACATGTGATCCTCGCATCACATCCATCCCCTCAGGTTATCCCAATTTCTGTCACTTCGGGGCCTTTGGATCCGGACAATGATATGTGTACACAACTTGCAGATAAGGTCACAAACAATACTATCATAATGAATCAATAATAAGTTCAGATCTGAGATCATGGCACTCGGTCCCTAGTGACAAGCATTAAGCACAACAAGTTGCAACAAAGTCAAATAGCACTAACAGAGATACTAGGCACCATGCCCTAACAATCTTATTCGATTACATGATAGAACTCATCCAATCCCTACCATCCCCATAGCCTACAGCGGAGTATTACTCACTCATGGATGAGGGAAACATGGATGGTTGATGGAGAGGCGTTTGTGATGATGATGGCAATGATCCTCTCCAAATTCCCTGTTCCGGCAGAGTGCCAGAACGGAGTTTCTGGTTCTGAATCGCGGTTTCTGGTGGTGGCGTCACAGCGGAACTCTTTCTGGAAAAACATCGACGCCCCCCCCCCCCCCGAGTTTTTAGGTCAGAAGGCATCTTATAGGCAAAGAGGCAGGCCGAGGGGGTGCCTGGGGCGGCCACACCCCCTCCAGGCGCGGCTAGGGGGTGTGGGCCCCCCAGGACCCCACTCCGTCTCGTACTCTGGCTCCGTGAATCATCTGGTGAAATAGGATTTTTGGAATATTTTCCGGGATTTTCCTGACAGTTGATTTTCTGCACAAAAACTAGACACCAAGGTAATTATGCTGAAAACAGCGTTAGTCTGGGTTAGTTGTATCCAAATCACACAAGTTTAGAGGAGAAACAATAGAAAAAGTGTTCGGGGAAGTAGATAGATTTTGGACGTATCACAGAGTAATCATAGAAATATGTGGGAGCCATATGAATTTCCAGATTCCTCTATTGGTTATTGATCAGAAAAGAGTCTCGGTCATGTCCGCACAATTCACGAACCGTAGGGAGACACACTTAAGGATTCGATGTTGTTTAGTAGATATGGAATGTAAGTAGGGAGACTGAATGTTGTTCAGAGTCTTGGATGGGATCCGGGATATCACGAGGAGATCTAGAATGGTCCGGATAATAATATTCATATAAGGAAAGTCCAATTCCGGAGTTCGGAAATGATTCTGGTGTTTTCACTAGAATGATCTAGAAGGGTCTAGAAGGTTCACCGGACCGGAAGGGGAAGGGTACATGAATGTGTCATGAATAAGTGGAATGATTGTATCATGTCCTAGGTCACTTGGTTGGGCATTTGTAAGAAATAAATTGAGCTCCAAATTGAAAGTCAAAAGGCAAGTTTGAAAAGTCAAATTGGGACAATGTATCATGGTGGAGGAAGGAAAGAATCCTTATTCCCCTCCACCACAAGCCAACTAGGAGAGGGAGTTGGGGAAGGATTCAAACTCTCCTCTCCCAAGATGCCCTCCCTCTCATAAATAGAGGGGATGCGTGCCCCAAGGATACACAACACTAGCCCCTCCCACACCGCCCCCGCGCCGCCGCAGCGCCACCGCCGCCGCCTCACGTCGTCGTCGGCTTGTTGTCGCCACCCTAGTCGCCACCGGCCATGCCTCCTCCTCTCCGGCCCTCTAAACGCTAGATCCTGGAAACTCTAATTCTCCCCCATAACCTGCTCCGGCTTAGGCGAAGCCCTGCAGGATCTTCCCTCTACTTCCGACACCACGTTGTCATGCTGCCGGAATTGCGAGGGGAGAACTACAAGCTCCGCTTCCTGCTGGAACAAGGGAGAGGAAGGTCATCATCGAGTACCGAACGTGTGACCGACTGCGGAAGCGCTGCCGGAACGCAGCGCCGGTAGGATCGTCTACGCGATCTTGAGATCGGCAAGTGTACGACTACATCACCCACGATAATCTGCTCTTGTTAACCACTTTGGAATCTTCAAGGGTGAGTACTCTAATCGACTCGTTGCTACAATCTAGTAGATAGATCTTGGCTTGTTTGTGTTCATGCGGTAGAATTTTTTTGTTTTCCATGCTACGAACCCCTACAAGCGCGGGGCCAATGCATGCCATGTTCCTCATTAATGGTCCGGCTCTAAGATGCAAGGTTCTAATCCTTAACTTCGTGTCGCCTAGTGCCACGGAACACCATAAGTGCAGTGCCTATGATAGCTCACACATACGAGGTGGAGAAGCGACATGAGAAGTGCTAGCCCCAGTTCCTTCACCGCGGGATTATATAGTGGAAGTGAGGACAAAGTCACAATGCGACGAATACCCTTTGCCGCCTCCCAACCCATCTATATATAGGGAGTAGGTGAGGCGACACCTAGTGTCCCTTGGTCTAAACCCCTAACCCTAGTCAAATTGGGTCCAACCCATTGACACATGTCTCTATCTAATCAAGCCGCCTTGTTGGATTACATCCGCTAGATCCACTCTCTTAAGTATGTGACCCTACAAGCTTATATTAAGCCAGACACAACATAGTATGCTCTCACTCAGAACTGATAAGATGGTAACAACTTCTAGCAAAGCATGTTGACTCCCAGATACCAATAAGTTCCCTCAGTGTAATGGTCTAACCAGTACCCTTTGCCTCATTATGCTTGTGGTAAGCTACACGGGTGCGTCAACCATCCTAGTGTCAGCTTAACTCTGTTTTATCGTTCCAAGTGTTATGTGCTTCCTTCCGGCTAACACCTTAGTTGGACTACCTTGATTAAAAATTAATTGAGTAGTGCATGGCCATACTTTCGAATCATATCACATAGACTGCCCATAAAATATCTATGTGAGATGGAGGGGCAAATTTCGTCTTGGCCGATCCACGTCATGCGGTTTACTTCTTAGTTAGCCCAATCACCGCCCTTATTGCTACTAGTTATGGACAACATTAGATGGAATCAAAGTCAGCTAATCTGTTACCTGGATCATATAATTACCTCATGTCAAAGGCTTCCATTGCATGAGTTAGATCGTATGACGGCTTACTCATGCCGACTCATGTAACACCCTCGCCTGATAAGTCTGAGTTCATGTGTATAGTGCCAATCCCTGGATCGGTTTACTGGCACACACAGTACAAAATGATACCAAATATAACTGTGCATCATAAATACAACGAACATGATCCAGAATTTACATTATATTATAGCAGAAAGCAATTTCAAGGTAGATCTCCATCCTTCAAATGTGCCACAGGCGAACAATTGTTGAGTGGAGTCTCGCGACCTATGAACGATCACTCAGACACGATATAACCTGCAACATGAAACGTTGCAGCCACGAATGGTTAATACATTGAATGTATGGCAAGTAGGCTAAAGTGGTTAACAACAGATCTATCAACTACATGCTTATTTGGCTGGTGGAGCTATGGCTAGCTTGCATTTTTTAAACACTTTGTCCAACTTTATAAAACCAATTTGATTCACAAAAACCCAGTAAGTTCACCCATCATGTTTTATAAATCAAGAAATGAGGATGAGCGAGAATATTTCATAGTATCAATATCAAGCAACTCATTTGTCCATAACCGGGGACACGGCTAAGCACTTAGTTTATACACCCTGCAGGGGTTAGTATACTTTACCCATGTGACTTGGACAACCCATCTCGTACCACCACACTCATATTGTGTGACGATAGGGAGAAGCCCAAGAAGAGACCGTTCGGGAAGTAGATCCCCAAACCCCACTGTGCACCGGTCCCAATCTACCATTCACTACATCGCTGGCTACGCTGGGTTCAGGTCACCATGACCTACTGAGTCTAGCCAGCCACCCATTCTCACTGGCACATGGTTGCACACGTAAGCTACTGAAATAAAGACAACTAATCCTTCTCAGTGCCCTGGGCGGCATTCCCCACCTTAATTGCGGAGACCTAGCATACCTCTGCATGATGTAGTACACTATAGTCGTTGACATAACACCAATGAAACACCGTTCACTAGTATTACATCCCTCAGAGTGGTACAACAGAAACACAGCAGGTCCAAGACATGACTATAGGTTATAACTCAACTCTTTACACAAGATCCATAGAACACTCTAGGTTAAAGAGAGAGGAAGAAACTTCTTACAAAGAAGATTCGGAAATCAACAACTCATAACTAATATACTAATAGTCTAGTACCTAAACTATTTGGGCTTGTATTGCGGCTATTGCAATAATCTACAGAAGTAGGTTCTATGGCAAGAGATCATATTCCTATCTAATCAGCAACTTCGTCTTCACTTAGCGTATATGTTGACTTTCTTGACTTCATTGAAGAGCTTGAGCTTTTGATGATGATTCCTGGAGCATAACTTGATGTAGACGTCGTCTTAATGGCTTCAGAATCTAGAAAGGGTTAAGAAGATACGTTGAGTACGAGCGTACTCAGCAAGTTCACTAGAAAGTAGTGTTTGATGAGCTATATCTACAACTAGAGACCATAAGTCGTAGGCAATGCAGGTTTTCGTAAACATTTCTTCAAAGGTTGATTTTATTCTGAAAAGCTATATTCGTCAGCCTTCACGGGTTTACCAGAACTTTCATGGAGTTCCTTTCCCGCTGCGTTCGCAGCTCCTTCCCAGAACAGGGAGTAACAAGTTACAGTTCTTACACTCTGCAGAGGTGCGTTACTTTACCCATGAGAGATCAACTCTTTGTTACACAACTGGGCAGCTTATTCCCGTCCACAATTCCATGATGTGGGGCCTAGAAGATGATCCAAGCCAATCACTGCCCCCTTCGCGACCTCGCATGCCTCCTTGGTGTACACCATGCCCACATAATGAATTACTGCAATGGTTTGTACAAACCGTTAGATGCCAGAACTATCGTGGGACGATGAGGGTTCCCACCCATATGCTGCATATCCTCTACAAATTACCAATTAATATGCACGCTATGAGGATAACAGCCACGACCCGCACATCCGGCTTCATGCGAGAGGAAGAAGATACAACTGACTTCTCTGTCCCATTCCAAATCTCATGGCTAACGCGTAATATACAGCGCTAGAATCACTGGCGACATTGGTTGTTAAATCCTAGGTGATATATTTCTGAACAGTGGTATTCCAACTGTCAGATTTAATAGATTAGCTGATCACCCTAGATCAGTAACCATTAGTTCACATTATTATCAAAAATAGTGTTTTCTGATCTTTTTCAAATGCAGGTGATAACAACACTGGATTTGTAAAATACTTTATAGAAAATAAACAAAGGACATGAGCAAGTGTGAACTTGCCTTTTGTGATTGCAAGATTATGCACTCACGGTCTTCAAGACAATATAAAAGATCCAATATCTAAAATCAGCATCATTGGTCTGGTAAGGACTAATGTTTAAAGAAGCAATATGCTTTTATGCATAAGCAATGTAATGCAAGTTGATAAATGCGAATCCCGAGAATAACTTTGTTCTAGGGTTTAGATATTGGAAAGGGTTTCCTTGGAATGTGTTGCCCTTTTAGATTAAGTTTCACACATGTGCTTCTTATTAAGGCTTGTGAGTGTGTGTGAAACAATATGTAATTATAATATCATAAAACAATGAGATACACAATGGTGGAATGCTACTCAAAGACTACTTATATAAGAATGGCCTTATCTTCAAATTTTACCTTACAAGCAATGGCATTTATAAAGAACTTAAGTGTTAACAATCCTAGGTATATAATTAAAGCTTAATGTAATGTGATTATTATTGATTGTCACTTGATGTTTGAAGTGGAAAAAAGAATAAAATTTGAAGAAAAGATTTCTTTTCTAAGGTCTAAAAAACCCTTGTGATTAGTTGATTCTGGTTGATATTATTTGTGCTTACTTGAATAGTTTGGGCTTGAGATGCTTTATGACTTAACTATATCAGACCAAAGTTAACTATAAAACACATCGCAAGGTTTTAGTATTATATTGAAAGTCTTGTAGACTAAGGTTAACTTTAAAATATAAATGAACTTTAGGTGTAATGCTTATTATACTTATACCTTGTTTACTTCATAATGTTTCTTTAAAGTTACTTAAGAAGGGTATTACTTTTAGTTGGTAATGGTTTCTTTACATTATAAATGTATAAAGGGATTTACCTTCCTATAAGGTGTGGTTAAGGTTTGTGAATACGTAAAAAATATTATTTACTACTTATGAACTTACTTATAGTGTTTTGATTTGTTTATAAACTTGTGGTTAATATAAAAGAATGGGTTTTATCTTATTACAATTATTCTTGGAGATTTTATACTTGGTAAAGATCCTTTTGAGAAAATAAGCTACATAAATGGTTGAATGATAATTCAATAAAATTATATTTAAAATGGGTTGAATCATTTTGACTGTATATTATAAATATTTAAGACTAGTATTACTTATTAGATTCAAATTGGTAATTTTAGGAATATTAACAAATTTTATTTACCTTTATATGAATTATCTATTAAGGAAATAAGTTTATATTTAAGTTATAAAAGTGTTTAACTTTCTATTTAACTCAAAAGTGGAATATTATATTTTGAACATGTAGATATTATTTTTGTGATCATTTTGGTATATTACATTTATTTTTGTGATTTATAAATAATAAGATATGATTTTAATAAGGTTTATTACTATATAAATACTTAATAAATAATAAATATTTAATTAATAATAATAATGCATGATTATAGTTTTAAACTCTAATTCTTATTTTTCTAAGGTTTTTGGTATTTTATTTATATTTTTAACATTTACCATTATTAAAATATGAATTATCAAAGTTTTATTACTTATAAAACCTTTATTAAATAATATTTATTTAAATAATCACCATAATAATATTTGAGAATTGTTTTAAGTTGTAGATTTTATTTTTCTAAACATTTTCATATATTATATGTATTTTTCTGATTTATAAAACAAAAGATATTAAATTTACAAGATTAAATCATTTTATTTTATTTCTGGAATATTGAAAGTTGAATTTATATTGTTTTAATTATTTCTTTAATAGACACTAAACTTTTTACACCAGAGCTAAACTTACCCAGGGTCACTGACCCGTGGGCCAGTTGCCACATGGCATACCCAAAGCAGTAAATGCATTTGTTACCGTTTTTATTCCTAATACTAGTCAATGACAGGTGGGACCAGGTGAAAGGATATGGATGTCGCCTAGAGGGGGGTGAATAGGCGATTAAAACTTTTCCTAGAGTGGCTCAACAAAGGCGGAATAAAAATAGTGTTTACTTTGTAAAGCATAACCTAGAACAACTAAGGTTCACCTGTGTGCACCAACAACTTATGCTAAGCAATACAAGCAACAAAGTGATAGCAAGATATATATTACTTCAAGCACGGAGGCTATCACAATGTAAAGTGCATAAGTAAAGAGGTCGGGTATAGAGATAACCGAGGCACGCAGGGACAACGATATTTTACCGAGTTCCTCCCAACATGGAGTACGTCTCGTTTGGAGAGGGGGTGGTATCAAACCACAAACGCCACAAAAGTCCTCCCTTATTCTCCGGTGAATCTCACCCCAATGGGATTGATCCACACTTCCACTATCGGTGCACTTGTCAGTGGCAACCGGAACCTCTCACAAGGTTGGGGCACTTCTCCACAACTTAATTGGAGGCTCCCAACAAACGCCACAATGCCACCAAGGCCACAAACCGTCTAGGGTTCCAAGAACCCAAGAGGGACAAGCTCCAATGAGTAAATCAAACCAAATCCTCCGAGGAGAACTCAAACCGATGCACCAAATGCAAATGGCAAGAACACCACAAAGGTGCTCAAATCCCTCACTCTCAAGTTCCAAAAAAGCTACTAAAGCTATTGGGGGAACAAGAGAGTAGGAATCAAAGAGAGACACACAATCCCCCAAAATCTAGATCCCCAAAGATACACTCACAAAGAGATGAATCGGTTAGGTCAAAACGTAAATCTCTTTGTAAGAATCAATGGAGGGGAGATCTGGATCTTGGAAAAGAAACACTCACCTCAAAATCCAGATCCCCAAAGAGTTTGCAGCAGAGCGAGATCTGGATCTGGGAAAAGAAACTAGGTCGGCCGGTACTACCGGCCCATCCGGGCGGTACTACCGGGCCGACCGGTAGTACCGGATTTAGGTACCCGGAAAGGCAGAAAGAAAACGGGCCGTTCTCAGGGGCGGGCGGTAGTACCGGCCCGCCCGGGCGGTACTACCGCTCGGCCCAGAAAACAGATTGACGGGCAAATATTCAAACGGCAATAACTTGTGACTGGAAGCTCCGATTGACCCAATTCCAATTGCGTTAGATAGAGTACGACAAGGGCTTCCCAATAAAAAGTGGAAATATTGATTATCACCAAGTGAGAAAGTATCAAGTATAATAATGTGAGATACCTCACTTGGTGAGAAACCGAAAAGCCGCATAAATCAAAATCGCAACAAGATACATATGGGAGATCTGATTTTGATGAAAAAGAGCTTGTTATGGATATTACCACAAGCTCTATATCCTCACATGGATAAGCCCAAATAACAACCAAATATGTTGATGCAAGTATGCAAAGGTTTGAGCTCTCTCCGAACATTGTGACCAAATTACTCATTCGAGAGCCCCTCTTGATAGTACGGTTATCTATCCTAAACCCCCCAAAATCCAGATCCCCAAAGATACACTCACCTCCAACTACCCCTCAAATATATGTAAGAATCAATGGAGGGGTGAGTATAAATCAAGCTCAAAGAGTAAGGCAAATGAGGGAAAAGCTTAGACAAAAGGAGAAGTAAGAAGCTACCCTAAAACACAATGGGGCAAAGCTATTTAAAGGGCTAGGCAAAATCTGCCCGTTGGGGCATTTTTCTGAACGGTCTGGTAGTACCAGAATTAACCGGTAGTACCGCATGCTCCGGGAAATCGAAATAGCAGCAAGTTAACGGAGCAGAGCGGCAGCAAGCGAGGAAAAACGGGGGCCAGCACTGGGCGCGCCGCGCGCGGGGTGGGGCCAGCGAGCTGCGCAGCAGCAGCACAGAAGCAGCGCAGCGCGCGACGCAAGTGGGGCCGCAGCAGCAGCAGCACAGCGGCAGCAGTAGCTAGCAGCGCATGCGAGCGGGCAGCAGCAGCTAGTGGGGCACCAGCAAGGCATGCAGCAGAGCGGGGCCCGCGCGGGGCAGGCAGAGCATGCGCGCAGCAGCAGCGCGTGCGAGCAGGCGAGGCGGGCGCGCGTGCAGCGCAGGCGCAGCAGCTCGCGAGTGGGCCCAGCGGCAGTGACGCGGGATGGCAAGCGCGTGTGTGGAAACGAGCGACAGCAGCAGAGCGAGATCTGGATCTGGGAAAAGAAACTAGGTCGGCCGGTACTACCGGCCCACCCGGGCGGTACTACCGGGCCGACCGGTAGTACCGGATTTAGGTACCCAGCAAGGCAGAAAGAAAACGGGCCGTTCTCAGGGGCGGGCGGTAGTACCAGCCCGCCCGGGCGGTACTACCGCTCGGCCCAGAAAACATATTGACGGGCAAATATTCAAACGGCAATAACTTGTGACTGGAAGCTCCGATTGACCCAATTCCAATTGCGTTAGATAGAGTACGACAAGGGCTTCCCAATAAAAAGTGGAAATATTGATTATCACCAAGTGAGAAAGTATCAAGTATAATAGTGTGAGATACCTCACTTGGTGAGAAACCGAAAAGCCGCATAAATCAAAATCGCAACAAGATACATATGGGAGATCTGATTTTGATGAACAAGAGCTTGTTATGGATATTACCACAAGCTCTATATCCTCACATGGATAAGCCCAAATAACAACCAAATATGATGATGCAAGTATGTAAAGGTTTGAGCTCTCTCCGAACATTGGGACCGAATTACTCATTCGAGAGCCCCTCTTGATAGTACAGTTATCTATCCTAAACCCAGTCTCCTACACACAACGTGAGATCGGCAAAAGGGAAAACCTATCAAGATTATACCTTTTCCTTGAGCATTCCACTTGAGCTCTATGTAGACGGTCTTACCCTTCTCAAGATGGAACGCCTTTCTTGGTTCCTCATCATCGACCTCGCATATTGAGCTTGCACAACATATCTTCTTTGCATTTCATCGACCTTGAAGCCAACACATGCTCCAAGCTATGCCAATGGACAAATCCTACAAGTATAACTTAATACACACATTAGTCCATAAAGATTGTCATTAATTACCAAAACCACACATGGGGCCCAACATGTTCTTTCAATCTCCCCCATTTTGGTAATTGATGACAATCCCATTAAGAGGGTTGCTATAAGGAATATTAATGAATAAAATGGTAATACCAATATCGAAAACTACAAACGTATGTGATATTGGTACCACACCATATATAGAGCAAACTCCCCCACAATCTATGCATGTGTGATGAACTTGAATTTCATTGCCTATATTGCCAATCATTTTCATTGGTGTAGTTTCCTCTATATATACCACATGCTAAGCAACAACAAAGATGCAAGACCATGAGAGGCAAATGCACAAGAACAAACTCAATGCATAAACCAACTTACCAACTCGATGCATAAACCAACTTCCCTTAAACCCTCAAAAACTTCTCCCCCATTGGCATCGATTACCGAAATGGGTGACAAGTTCTAGAAGGAAAATATAGTAATAATTCCTCCAAATGTGTGCCTTCGCACATATCCAATGATGAATACTTGGGAGGGAGTAGAACTATATCGAGGATCCGAAGATTGCCAAAATAAATTCAAATGATGCAAGCAAATTACAAGATCCGAGAAACCAAATGAAAACAACGATTGAGTCCAAATGGAAACAACAAGATGTTATGATATGAGCAAAAGAGTGCTTCAAATAACAAATAAAGAAGCTACCCAAGATTTGGGCACAATTTTAAAATAAATTCATTGGAATACATAATGCACAAATATGGAATCCTTGCTCCCCCATAAGCATTTAAAGCACAATAAATGAGAGAGAAGACAAATGAGCATTATTAAATGAATTAGATGAGCTCCCCAAAGATAATGCACCAATTATGATAATTGCATTTGGGAACATGGTGGATAATCATGGAATCCTCACTCATCCAAGATCATTTAGCAATACAAGGCATGAGAGAACAAATATGAGTGCCCAAAGATGTAAACAAGAGGAACACGCACTCATAGGCAATTAAATTTGGGATCCACCGAAGAATCAAAAGGAATAAAGTGTGGTATCCAAGGAATAAAATCTAACTAAAGTTATATTCTAATATGTGTATGTGTTTCTAAGTGGATAACATCACAAAGACATATGGCCATAAAGAAACAAGCACACACAAGGAATATATACAATAAAGCACATGAAAGCAAAAATGAAGTCATAACATATATCAATAAGATTTTTGCTTCAAAGCATGGCCAAAGGCTCAAATATATCTTATTGTACATTAATGAACTTCAAACACCAACACACTACATATATTACAACTATCACCAAGAAAAAAAGGAGAAAGTTGGCATATATGGAGAAAGGTAACAAGTATCACAAGGAATAACTAACTAGCAAAAATCTCACTATTGCACATGAGAGAAGTTGAGGAAAAGATATACAATAAAATTGCTAGCTTGACATATTTGGGATTGGTGGATCATATGCATGATTTTCTATAGTCCCAATTATATGCACTCATCTCAACGTATACACATTTACAATAGAGAGTTCTCTTAATACCATGGCTAGATATATAACAATACATATAATACCAAAAAATCATGCCAAGATGCAACCTACAAAAGGTTGGAAGCAATATAAATATGCATGAGCAAGAGATACTTGTTATCGAGATATAATTGGTAGGATGTAGAGGATATGAATTCATTGATCATCCTATAGCTTGCCTCCAATTTTCATTAATGCACCACTTCTTCAAGATTTGAGAGACAAGCGTCCAATATATCTCCAATGTACCTAAAACACATTTAAGTACAAAATGGTCCCCAAACTTATTGGGTCCAAAGTAGTTAGTGCAACTACAATACATAGGAGAGACTCCACATAATTATGTGCATATTGATATGAAATTGAATTTCATGCACAACTTAGCCGATGGGAATTGGTGGAGTTTCCCTTATATATTGTATCAAAGAAAGCAAACATGCCTTACTATAAACATATAGTAAATATGCATGCATAAAGCTTTCAAGAACCAAAAAGGAGATACAATTTGAACAAAAGCACCAAGTAAACCGAGATGTCATGCACAAGAGTGAGACATGACAAATGGTGTCCAAATTGTATCAAAGAACCAATTCAACACATGAAAGATTCACAAGTTCAACAAATAAACTAGGCAAAATCCAAAGAGCAAAAGATATATAAGAACACAAATGCTCAAGGATTTATCTCATTCTAAAATTAGACAAAACATGAAACAAGGAATGAGACAAAACCAACTCCCAAAAAGAGCAAGGTTCCAACAAGAAACCAAACTCCCCAAACTTCACATGATGGCACAAAATACCAAAACAAAAAGATTGAGGTTCCAAGCACATAAAACCCGATATGGATCAAACAAAGAAGCATAAATATGAATGTTCTAAATAATATAGGAGAGCTCCCCCATGGATAGTGCATTATGTAGGATTTTCCTTTAGAATGCAAAATGCACACAAATGGGATCATAACTACTACCTACATTAACTAAAACACAAGAGGATATCAATAAAATAAGAAGATCCAAAATAAGCAAGGAAGGCTTGGGAGACAACATAAAACATTTTATTGGCCAAAGATAGGATAAAATTAAACAAAGGACAAAGTGAATACGATCAATAAATTCTACCTTAAATTGAGTACTCATTGTCCAAGGACAAGAAATATTGGGAATAATTTTCCCTAGGTAGTTCATACGGATATCCAAGATCATATACACACAACAAGAAGCATATAACTAAATATAAGACTTGAGCATGATACTTCAAACAAGATTCTTGGTAGCTTCCAATAGTCACACAATCACTAGTGATTAGAGTAACTTGAAGCAAATGGTTTCCATGCGAATATATATATCTAAATATGAGAAAACACATACCAAGAACCACTCTCATATACAAGATCCAAAATAAGATCAATACGAGCATTCAAGCAAATTGGAACTTGTATGAGCACATGTGTCACTTAGGGGTATCAATTTCAAGTGACACAACCTCGAATTTTCACATTTTCTAGGATTGTAATAAGCACTAAGCATATGACTCCCCCATAATGTGATACTACCATAAAACCAACGTGAGGCAAAATAATACAAATAGAGATAATTAATGGACATTATAAAACTTAAATTTCTCATGAGAATTATACCACATAGAGACTAGACAATAATCCAATATAAATGCTAGGTGGTATTCCTCATGTACACACAATTTTAGGATTGTGGAATTCCCAAGCATAACACTCCCCCAAAATGGGACAATCCATTAATTTCTCACAAGAGCCAAATAAGATATCAAATATAATAAAGAAGGGCTCAACCACAAGAAACACACATACATGGAGTGCCACCTAATCATACACAAATATGCTTGATACCTCAAGATAATTAAGTGGATAGCACAACATGTACAAACACATGGAAGATACAAAACCAACTCATGCACAAGGGGGCGAGTAACTTTCAATGTAAAGAGTTTAGTATATGTTACCGCAAGGAGGAACATTGGAAATATACTATAATCATGATAATCCAAATGGCTTGGCTTGACAATAATAATTGATGAAGATCCCTCGATTCTTCATGTAGCCAAGACTCCAATGCCCTCCAACACACCTATTGATCAAGTTTTGGCTTGTTGGTCCCCAACCAAGTTGGGTCCTAAGAGGTTAGTCACAATAGGCTTGGCAACCCAAATGGATCTTTTCTTGACACCACATTGAGTACCAACAAATTTGGCAAACACTTTGCCAACCTCATCCTTATAAAGTGAATAAGCATCATCAATTAAGATAGGATTGGATGAGGAGATACCAATAGTGCATGCGGAAGAAATGTGCCCCTTTTCACGGCATATGTAGCAAGTTATACTCTTGCCATTTTTCTTCTTAGATGAAGCAACAACTTGAGGAAGATCTTGAGTCTTCTTGGGAGGAAGCCCATCTCTAACAAGATGTAGATCTTGAGGCCGCTTCCCTTGTTGCTTCTTGCCAAGGGACTTCTTCTTTAATGGGCAATGTTTGACATGATGCCCTTTTTCCTTGCACTTGAAGCAAACAATGTTGGCCGGATTCTTGACTTGATCTTGGCCAATCTTCTTGTTATCCGTGTGCTTCAACTTGATAGTGGACTTGTTCTTGACATTGGAGTTGAATCCAAGCCCACTCTTGTCATTGGGGGATTTTTGCACACTCAAGATTTTTTTGAGTGTGACCTTCCCTTGATGACCCTTTTTCAAGTCATTCTTCAAAGAAGTGACTTGAGCCTTGAGCCTTTTGATTTCCTCTACATGGTTAGTTTCAACAAAAACACTATAGGAAGTAGATGCTACATTGTTAGAGCAACAAGGCACGAAATGTAATTCATCACGAGATATATCATGGTTGTGAGAGGATGAACTACAAGGACTAGCATATGGCAATATAACATTTGGAGTAGATATAGTGCTAATGTCCACATGAGGCCCACTAGATGTTACCTTTGACACGATGGCCTCATGAGCTAATTT
This sequence comes from Avena atlantica, assembly GCA_910589765.1. NCBI lineage: Eukaryota > Viridiplantae > Streptophyta > Magnoliopsida > Poales > Poaceae > Avena > Avena atlantica. Next base: position 402,860,650 of record OU342737.1, on the reverse strand, counting down.
TAGCCTACCATAGGAGACTAGAAGATACCCATGCGATCTCGAGAGCTTATCATGACTTTCTTCTAATTTCCCATAGTTGCTAGTTAGCAAAGCAAGTTGAGCCTTTACCTCAACATTCTCCTTTAAAATAGATGCTTCACAAGAAATAGAGTTAGTAGCACAAGCATCATTATTATTAGCAAGAGGTGAGGGCAACTTGTCAAGCTCTTTTAAATATGAAGCTTTAAGTTGCTCATGTGACTCGGTGAGTTTGATGAGCTCCCTCTTAACAACCCGAGAGCCATTTTCGAGGTGCTTAAAATCCTCAACAAGTTTAGCATAAGCAACTTCAAGTTCATCATTTTTAATTTTGAGATCACTTGCCACCTCAAGATCTCTATCATGAGATTCCTTTACTCTAGATAGCTCTAAAGCAAAGGTCTCCTCAAGAGATTCCTTAGTGGTTTGTTCCTCTTCAAGAGATTTATTTAGGTTTGCAATTATATTAGCATACTCACACTCAAGACTACACATTTTATCAACGTTGTTATCATGCACCTCAATTTGTGTTTCTAACTTATCAATATGTTCTTTCCTCTTAATAGAAAAGTCCAAGACTTCAACAAAGTTAGAACAAGCAATATCTTTTTTAACAAGGGCACGATAAATAATCTCACCATTTTCATATAAATCATCAATATCAAGCTCTTCTTCCACATTATCCACATCCTCCTCATCACAAGAGGTAATGGGTTCCAAAGTAGGGGTTACCTTAGAATCCCTAGCCATAAGGCATAGGTGGGTACCGGAAGAAGGTGAAGATGAGATTGCATTTGTGGCTTCATCCAAAACCATGTCTTGTCCCATAGAATCTTTGGTTTCCTCTACATGGTTAGCAACACAAGCACTAGAGGAAATGGAAGCATTTTTATCATGGCAACAAGACAACACAAGCATATCATTATGAGATTTATCCAAGTCATTTCTACATGATATGCAAGGACTATTAACACAAGCATGTAAGAAGTTTGTAGTTCTAGAAGTGTTAAATTCCAAAGATAGATCATTGCAACTAGATAGAGATGAGGGATTACAAATAGTAAGCACACTATCCAAATTGCAACTTCTATCACCACTCACCATATCATTACCTAGTGAAAGTCACATGTTGGTGAAGTGGTAGAGGATGAGAACTCATCTCGACCGGAAGTGGAAGCAACACAGTCATCCTCAATAATGTTGGACACAACATATTTATGTTGAAGTTTTATCCATAACTCATGAGCGCTCCGAAAAGGAATGATTGAAGAGGTAACTACATAGCTCAAAGCATTAACAAGCACATTATAAGCTTGAGCATCGAGATATAAGTTTTTCTCATCCTCACAAGATAGATTTTTGAAATCCATAGGAGGAGAAAAACCTATATCTACAATACGCTCCAAATTTGGGTCCATGTCCCAAAAATGAATGAGCATGCGATTTTTCCATATATCATAATTTGTGCCATCGAATATGAACATGTCATTGTGCACAAATCCTCTAGCCAACATCTTTACTCTCAAGGCGTTGAAGCCTAAAATGAGAGACCGGGCTCTTATACCAATTGAAAGGATACGGATGTCGCCTAGAGGGGGGTGAATAGGCGATTAAAACTTTTCCTAGAGTGGCTCAACAAAGGCGGAATAAAACTAGTGTTTACTTTGTAAAGCACAACCTAGAACAACTAAGGTTCACCTATGTGCAACAACAACTTATGCTAAGCAATACAAGCAACAAAGTGATAGCAAGATATATATTACTTCAAGCACGGAGGCTATCACAATGTAAAGTGCATAAGTAAAGAGCTCGGGTATAGAGATAACCGAGGCACGCGGGGACAACGATATTTTACCAAGTTCCTCCCAACATGGAGTACGTCTCGTTTGGAGAGGGGGTGGTATCAAACCACCAACGCCACAAAAGGCCTCCCTTATTCTCCGGTGAATCTCGCCCCAATGGGATTGATCCACACTTCCACTATCGGTGCACTTGTCGGTGGCAACCGGAACCTCTCACAAGGTTGGGGCACTTCTCCACAACTTAATTAGAGGCTCCCAACAAACGCCACAAAAGGCCACAATGCCACCAAGGCCACAAACCGTCTAGGGTTCCAAGAACCCAAGAGGGACAAGCTCCAATGAGTAAATCAAACCAAATCCTCCGAGGAGAACTCAAACCGATGCACCAAATGCAAATGGCAAGAACACCACAAAGGTGCTCAAATCCCTCACTCTCAAGTTCCAAAAAAGCTACTAAAGCTATTGGGGGAAGAAGAGAGGAGGAATCAAAGAGAGACACACAATCCCCCAAAATCTAGATCCCCAAAGATACACTCACAAAGAGATGAATCAGTTAGGTCAAAACGTAAATCTATATGACCTCCAACTACCCCTCAAATATATGCAAGAATCAATGGAGGGGTGAGTATAAATCAAGCTCAAAGAGTAAGGCAAATGAGGGCAAAGCTTAGACAAAAGGAGGAGTAAGAAGCTACCCTAAAAGATAAAGGGGCAAAGCTATTTAAAGGGCTAAGCAAAATCTGCCCGTTGGGGCATTTTTTCTGAACGGTCCGATAGTACCGGAATTAACCGGTAGTACCGCATGCTCCGAGAAATCGAAATAGCAGCAAGTCAACGGAGCAGAGCGGCAGCAAGCGAGGAAAAGCGGGGGCCAGCACTGGGCGCGCCACGTGCAGGGTGGGGCCAGCGAGCTGCACAGAAGCAGTGCAGCGCGCGACGCAAGTGGGGCCGCAGCAGCAGCGCAGCGGCAGCAGCAGCTAGTGGGGCACTAGCAAGGCATGCAGCAGAGCGGGGCCCGCGCGGGGCAGGCAGAGCATGCGCGCAGCAGCAGCAGCGCGTGCGAGCGGGCGAGGCGGGCGCGCGTGCAGCGCAGCCGCAGCAGCTCGCGAGCGGGCCTAGCGGCAGTGACGCGGGGTGGCAAGCGCGTGTGTGGAAACGAGCGATAGCAGCAGAGCGAGATCTGGATCTAGGAAAAGAAACTGGGTCGGCCGGTGCTACCGGCCCACCCGGGCGGTACTACCGGGCCGGCCGGTAGTACCGGATTTAGGTACCCAGCGAGGCAGAAAGAAAACAGGCCATTCTCAGGGGCGGGCGGTAGTACCGGCCCGCCCGGGCGGTACTACCGCTCGGCCCAGAAAACAGATTGACGGGCAAATATTCAAACGACAATAACTTGTGACTGGAAGCTCCGATTAACCCGATTCCAATTGCGTTAGATAGAGGACGACAAGGGCTTCCCAATAAAAAGTGGAAATATTGATTATCACCAAGTGAGAAAGTATCAGGTATAATAATGTGAGATACCTCACTTGGTGAGAAACCGAAAAGCCGCATAAATCAAAATCGCAACAAGATACATATGGGAGATCTGATTTTGATGAACAAGAGCTTGTTATGGAGATTACCACAAGCTCTATATCCTCACATGGTAAGCCCAAATAACAACCAAATATGTTGATGCAAGTATGCAAAGGTTTGAGCTCTCTCCGAACATTGTGACCGAATTACTCATTCGAGAGCCCCTCTTGATAGTACGGTTATCTATCCTAAACCCGGTCTCCTACACACAACGTGAGACCGGCAAAAGGGAAAACCTATCAAGATTATACCTTTGCCTTGAGCATTCCACTTGAGCTCTATGTAGACGGTCTTGCCCTTCTCAAGATGGAACTCCTTTCTTGGTTCCTCATCATCGACCTCGCATATTGAGCTCGCACAACATATATTCTTTGCATTTCATCGACCTTGAAGCCAACTCATGCTCCAAGCGATGCCAATGTACAAATCCTACAAGTATAACTTAATACACACATTAGTCCATAAAGATTGTCATTAATTACCAAAACCACACATGGGGGCCCAACATGTTCTTTCACCAGGGCCATGTCATACACCACAGGGGCAAGGACCAGTTAACGGCTGACCACGTCAACCCTTGACGCATGCATGATGTCATTGTGACATCAGCACGGCCTCCACCACCAGAAAGTGGTCACAGGCGGCGATCCGGAGCTTCCTAGTGACCGCGGACGGTTGGGTTGGAACCGTGAGGGCAAGGCGATCCTAGGGGTGGTGTCTACGCTGCAATTTAGTCGCCGGAGTTACTCCAGTGCTGACCTATGGCGGCGGCATACATCGGCCCGACGACGAACTTGAGTTACAGATGAAACTAGGAAGTGTAGTTAAGGTTGTTCGATGCGGAAACTCACCCCCCGATGTGATGGTGTGGTCGGCGATGTAAATGGTGACCGGAGGCGAGCACAATTCTGCGGATTCCGACGACCACCGTGGAAAATGATTCGGGAAATTTGCCTCCCTCCAAGCGCCTCCTGATGCGGTGCTCCTCACAGACAATCTACGCATGCTGGCGCATCTCCTCGACCACTCCATGGACTCTGGGACGAACTCCACACGCTGGTGTGCACCGTTGATGGTGTCGAGGCTTTAGGTTGCCGACGGAAAGGAGAGGAAGAAAGTGAGGATAAGGATGAGGGATTTAGAGGAGAGAACCACGTCGCGGGGTTCTTATCTTCAGCCAGGGCCGGGGCGAGCATCATGGCGCTGGGGAATCGACGGCGAGATCATCTCCACGCAGCTGCTTGTCACCGGACGCGAGGAAGAAGAAAAGAAAAGGACGAAAGGTTATGCAGGCCGGTACTGGGCCGAAGTGGGCCGCTGCAGAGAGAGCGTAGGAGTTTGGCTGTGACCTGCGGGCGACGAATAGAGAGAAGGGGAAATGGGCCATGGGCCAGATTTGGTGTTTCCTCTGTTTTTTCCTAGTTTTATTCCTTTTTCATTTTCTATTTTGTTTTTAGATTTGAATTTAAGCAATGACTTTGACTTATCTCTATGGAATTTTATTTGCTGAATACTTGCAGCAACAATAAAGTTATTAAGAATCAATTTGTGAACTTTTATTATGTATTGTGATATTTTCTTTATTTCCTTTTTATATATATTCTTCTATAACGTTATTTTCACTTTTATTTGGAGTAATTAAGTTAATATTTCATAATATTCATAGGGTTTATTTATATGTATTTAATCACATAGTATAGGATAGGATGGTTTATAATATTGGATCCCCACTTATTCCATACTCATATGGGATGAGTGGTTAGAGAAATGAATTAAAGACTTTGTCTAATGATTATAGATAGAATATTTATGAGATGTTGATGAGGAAACTTATTAATAAGTTTAGAGTTCTGAATTGTAATTACTCCCCCTAGGGTTTAAGGTACTTACTATACTTATTTTATTTTGTTGATGTGAATAAAGATTAATGGCTAATCATATTGTCTTTATGTCTGAGATCAGAATGATGTTATCTGGAATGTCTCATGAAAAAGGATTTGATAAAGATAACTCCTGAGCACATATGGTTATGATAATTGGAATTGAGAAAAGATGTGCTTAATTGATTTCTTATAGGAAAATATTCCTATAAAGCATTGTGGAAACAAGATGATAGATCAACCATAGAAAGTGGATATTAGATTTGGTCTTAAATTTAGGGTTTAGTGTTTAGCAAGGATTCCTATATTCCATACTTCATAATTCTGGACTTCTAATTAAGGAATTTCTTTCCTAGATATATTACTTCTCTATATCCATCATCATGTGTTAACATGATGAGTTTTGCTTCACAAGAATATTCTTATCCTCCTTTTATGCTTCTAAAGCAATTTATAAATCCAATGAGCTTGTCATTAAAGCCTTTCATAATCTTTTCATACCCATACTTGGTTACATCTACTACTCTGTTGTTGATAATCCCCAATCCAACAAGTGGTTACTTCTAACTCCAATCATACTCTTCCTTAATCATCCTTAACTAATATCACTTTAATAGATGTATACATCAAATCCTACTTCACCTCAAGTGCTTAGTATTTCCAAAGAGGAAAATACTACTTCTTTAATCCAATGTTGCTCTAACATCATTTTAATCATACCATCTTGTCTCTACTTAACTCCAATATCTAACATTCTAACCTCACATTATATTAATGTGACTTGTAATGACTAATCTAGGATAATATATCTATACTATGGTTCAATCATGTTTTATCCACCAATGTCACTTATACATGGTATAAGCATTCAATATTGGTGAGTAAGGCATGATCATTATAATCTTTTGATCCTTTATGATTTAGGTTTCCATCCATACAAAATTACAGTTGTATTATAATTATCTTCTGTATATCCCTATTGGATTAAGAGATATAGTTTATTGACTATACCTACTTGATCCAATAGGATTACTCCTGGTAACTATCTTCATGATTCATCCTTGTAATCTTCTTTACTACCATATTGATTTGATTTCCTCCAATTACTCCCATCATATAGATGACATCTAAAACTAGCATTACTATCTACCTCTTCTTACTTCTTTCTTTATAATCCGTGAATGCTATAATAAGAACAAGAGTTGATAGATCAAGAATTGGTCAATCAATAGTTGATTACTCAACATTGATGAACAACAGATATTGGAATATGATTCCAATAGGAATGGTAAAGATTGATATGGACAGAAAGGTATATGGTGAATGATATTGACTTGGTTTCTTTCCTACTCAATCTCACTACAGAATTCAGGTTAGGTATTACCATGACACTCATGGTAGAAATATATGAGATTAAGATATAGTTGTTACATTCTTATTATTTGTGTTATAACCTTAACTTGGTACTCATGAGTGATTATAATGAATACCATGATATGATCACCTAAGGATCAAATATAAATCATTAAGTAATGTATTAGGGTTTAAATTTATTACATTTGATCTACCCTTAGATCAAATCATGTTTACCCAAAATAAGGTTTTAGCAAAGGTCTCATTGAAACTTATCGTAGTCAACTTGATGATCTACTTCAATTCCATCAAGTTGAGAGAAGCTTCAATCACTTTGACAAGATTTATTCAAAAGCGCGAAAATTATTCAGATTTTCTATGCATGAATGCAATGCACACATCTGTGTTCCACTTATTTCTAAGCTCTAATGTTGGGATGTTACAATAATCCACACTCGATGACCCAATCAATGCCATTCCGCCCAGGTGGTTCATTAAAATCATGTTGGTTTGTCATTTAACAAAATAAAATCCTTTCAAAACTTATAACTTTTCATGTTGTGATTCTCTTCCTCGTCTAAATAGCATAGCTAAGCAATCTACCAATACGATGGCTCATAAACAAGGAATTCTAGGGAATAATATGGAACATAGCATAGCATATACACATCAATTCCTACATATGAAATTCTATGAAAACATCTATAATGCATAGGAAAACAGTAGGACATTTATGACCAAGATAGCACCACTTGCCTTTATTGTAGATGTAGTCAATTGAATAATCCTCACAATTGTAATGGTCTCACTCATCGAACTCACAATAATTGCAATCATAGTAGTTGCAATCATAATAGTTGCACTCCTCGCAATCTATCGTTCAAAAGCAAATGCACAACAACACACCATTCAGAACATTGCAAACATGCAATAGTGCAACAATACAAGAAAACAATGATGAACAAATGCATCATGATGATTTAATGGGTCACTCTTGTTGTATTTAATGTTATGAACATTATTAGATCACATGATGCATGCAGGAGATTATTTAATGCACTAAAGCATTTATTATTAAAGTTATATCAATTTAATATGGTTTATCTCAATTTAATTGAACTACTAATGTTTCTGCTGTATTAAATTGTGAATTAAATGCTAATGGATAGGTAATGCAATTTATAGACAGTGTCAATTTGAATCACCTAAAAAGGTGTTATAGATCTTTTATTATGATTAAAATACTATTTCCATGGGTTTAAACCTTTCTGTGATAATTTCTACTTTAATAGTACCAAATAATTTGGCACGCAATTTCTCTGGACATATGGCTTCTAAACAAACCAGTAGCAATTAGTTTCACTAATTTTGGAGTTTTGGTTAATTTTCTGTGATTTAAATACTAGTTAGAAGGGTTTAAATCATTTAATTTATTTTCTTTGACAAAAATTATATCTATGGCCAGATTAGTGTTCTACATGAAACAAGGATTCCATAGACATATTATTTGCATTTTTATGATCTATAAATAATTTACCACGATTTGTTTACTCCAATTTAGTCATTAAATCATTTAAATAACTAAAGTAAATATGTACTGTAAAAGTTGGATATAAAGGCATGTTAATATTCTTCACAAAATTCTGAAACCAACGATATATTATTTATAATTTTTAGACATGTGAATCGTTTTCTATCAATTTTACAAGATCAATAAATTTCCTCACTCTTTATAACTCGAAAGGAAATTAACAGGAAAAGGTTTGCCACATGGCGTAGCGGGATTGGTCCATACCCCTTCGTTAAGTGGGTCGTCGTGGACCACTGGATCAAGATCTGATGGCTGTAGATAGGAAGCTCGCGCCGCGGCTCGGCTGGAGCTTTGTCTGGGCTTGATCTCACGGCTCGGCTCGGCTCAATTCAATTTGAACCGTTCAGAAGAGATCGGACGGCGGACAGTGATGATGGCGAGCTCGAGTCGGCTGGCAGGCGGTGGCGACAACGATGGACAGTGGCGCGCGGCGGCTGGCGCTCAGGAGGTGGCGGTGGAAGGTGCTCCACGGGTCTGCATCGACGGAGAGCTGGACGACGAGGCGCGGCGCGACACGGCGAACTTTACAGAGACATAAACGTAGTCTTGTTCTTCCTCTACAGACGACGGGTTGCGGCCGGAGGTGTGCGGCTACCGCGGAACTCCGGCGAGCTCGTTCGGGCGCCCTCGTGTTCCTGCTAGATGGGAAAATAGGCGAGAGGAAGCGGTGCGGAGAGAGGGGGAGGATAGGGGCTAAGAGAGCCGGTGGGGTACTCGGGAACCGTGACCTCGAGCTTGCTCTGTAGCTTCAATGGCGGCGGCAGAAAACTCCGGTGGCGGCTAGGGTTAGATGATTTTGCAAAAAGAAAAACAAAGAGGTGGAGGCGGGACTTTATACGGGCGCTGACGGGAAGAGGGAGGCAAGGGATCGATCGGAATCGCCGGATTCGGTGGGGATTTTGATCGATCCAACAAATTGTGGCCGGATCAAACTCTGGTGGAGGAAGAGGATGACCTGCGGGTGGGGTTCGCGCGTCAGAGAGAGAGGGGACGCGGGCTTCTTCCGCTATGTCTTGGGCCTGCTGGGCTTCTTGCGGCTCGCACACGCGCGTTAGATAGTCGGGCGAGGTGGGCTGGGCCGGGTGGCTCGGCCGGGTAGGGTTTAGGTTTTAATTTATTTATTTCTTTTTCTGTATTTCTTTTGTAGATTTAGTTGTAGGTACCCAATTTAGGTCAAACAAATTTCTAAAAATTTGTAATTTTACAAGGTTTATTTTAGGACAATAATTAACCTATTTTTCATATATTTCACATACTTCAACTACTATAAGTTGAGTTTCGTTTATAGGGCTTTTACTTTATTTCTCGTACCCCTTCGTATATATATAATTCATAACTTTTGGATTTGAACTCCAAAATGATTCGAACCAACCTCTATGGTTTTACAAAAATCATTCTTTGTTATTTAGTAACATTTTTTTTCAACTCTAGTATGGACAAATGCCATAGATCATTTTGTTCTTAGGATGGAAAAAATCCCATTTAGGGGTTTTGGATAATCTTTTAGACGGTAGAAATATTTCCTTGGGGTTTAATACGATGATGCTCATGCATGCTTTATGATTTTAAATTTTGAAATTATGCACACAAATTCTACAATCCGGAATCAATCCATGCCCTTTTGCCTATATGGCTACTTAGGTCATAACAAAAGTATATGCGGTTTTGAATCAAGATTGAGAGAATTTTATATTTTTAAGAATTTTCAACAAAGTTAAACAATCAATCAAACTTATTTTATTTATTTCACAATCCAAAATTAGAAGAATTTTGGGATGTAACAACTCACCTTTGGGTTAGTCCAAAATTAGAAGAATTTTGGGATGTAACAACTCACCTTTGGGTTAGTCCGGCTAGCGTATTTCTTTCGCATAGCCAGTGCAAGTTGGATAGCATATTGGCATCTTCCGTCTTACACATTAGTCTCAATAGTGGGTGCCTAGCCCAACCTCAACGACTAAGGACAAGAACTTGCATGCAACAAATAAGATACATGCATGGTTCTACAACCAAATCACATATTTGGTGACAAGCATCATAGCTCATACATGGAAGTACAAAATCAAAAAGTGGAGCCTCTCTCGCACCATTCATAACAAATAAAAGGAAATAACTGATGTAAAATTATACTGAACCGGGTATACTTAAGAAAGCAGATACGACCATAGAAACACAGTGTATATGAATACGCTAAAATTACACTCGGGAACAATAAAGAGAGAACGGCTGGTTGTCTATAGGATTGACTCTATGTATTTTTAAAGCATACGAGTTTGAATCTGAATTCAAACTCAATGCTCAACTCACACGTGTTTAGGACCTACAGTAACAATATTTGGGCTTAGTGAGAGTTACTGTTAGTAATTGTGATTGGTTTAACAAGTCACGAGTCCGATCTAAAAACAAAACGAAATATCTGAAATTGAGTCTATATAAAGGTCCCTTCCCTCTAGCTTCGGTATGCATTGTAAGCGGCACCAACGATCTTGAATAGTGGATAGACCGCTTAGCTTCGAAACCCTAGATTTTCTACATTGCGGTGATTCTTGCACACTGCAGGACGAAATCTCCACGGGCTTGCACAACAACACTAGGATATGAATAGCAATGTAAAGCCCAACGGCCAACGTGGCCACACAGATACATGCGATGAAGCTTAAGGTGCTCACGACGACATAGGAGCTAATAAGACAGATCAGGCTCAGGGCCAGGATGACCCCTGCAGCGCGTACAAATGATTGCCGCTGATTGGGTTCTTCTCGAGGATGAAGAGGAGAACCACGGCCATCGACGCGACAAAGGCAGTGGCGTGGAGCAACTTGTCGTCGGAATTGCGCGCGGCCCCATCGTCAGACCAGGGCGGGCTCAGCCCCGCCGAGTAGGTGACGCTAGCCGTGAGGGTGCCCAGGAGAAGCACGACCTGCAGCATGTGCATGGCACGCCGAGTGGAACGGCCAACTCCGTGGCTCCACGCTCGTGGTCAACGCCAACGGTCGTCGCCATTGCTTTTGCGCATATGAGTTGCTGTGTTGCTTCATCGCCGTGTTAGATTGATCTCTTGTTGTTCGAGCCCAACGGCCCAAACGGAGTCCCTCAAACGCGCCTGATCAGGGGCGCCCAACCTTATCATGGTTGGTGGGCCCCTGTCGCCAGCGCACATATAAAGAGGTGGGGGGACGCCCACGGTACGAGGTTCACTGTGCACCACAACCCCCACCGAAATCCCTACCGATCTAGGGTTTGCGATAGGCCGACGGGAAGCACCGCCACCACTGCACACCCACGTCGTCGACCCCTTTCCCATGGCCACTGACGCCGGCACTAGCTCCGGCACCAGCTCCGGCATCCCCTCCGGTTCATGCTCCTCGAGCACAGGGGCAGGTAGTACCTCTCTCTTTCTCTCTCCATCTAATCTACTAGATCCTTCCCACATAGACTCTACCGAGGCTAGACTAGATTCTATTATTGGTATCAGAGCAAATTAGATCTAGTTTTCCCTATAGAAAAGAAAAAGAAAAGAAAACCTAGATCTAAAAGTGCACCTGCCCTTATGACCGCGTTGTTCTACTCGATCTAGATGCGCATCCTATGCGAGGCATCTAGACGAAGATCACACCCCATCGGGGCAAAGAAAGACAAAGAAAATCAACGGAAAAAGGCAAAGTAGAAAACCCCAAAGAGAATCCGAACCCTAGATCCTCAGATCCTCCCCAGATCCCAACCTCGAATCAAAAATAGACCCCAAAATCCCTAGAATCCACACCATACAGGCCCAAACCCAAACCCCGATTTGGAATCCCCAAAAGAAACAACCACCGGCCGCCGCCGAGCGTCGGCAAGGGGGCGCCGCCGCTACGCCTCTTGATGGTCGTGCGCCCACCCACGGGTGGACGCACTGCCGGCGAGGGGGGCAAGGAGGCATCGTGGCTCCGGCTGAGAATCCCTCTCTGCATCTACGAGGTGGGGTGATTGGATGGGGCAGAGGAAGAGTAAGGGGAGAGGGAGGGGCTCGCCGCCGGCGGCGACGCCGGGCGGGGCAGCCACCTCACCTCGTCTGACCGGCGCAGCAAGCGCCGCCAGAGAGGAGTGGCGCGGGGTGGACAGACAACGAATGGGGGCTGGGGTTTCTAGGGGGCGCGGGGGGGGGGGGGTATTCGGCCGATCTGCCCGCGTCACCGTCCGATCGAAACCTACGTATCGTGCGGCTTGGATTGAGCGGCGTTGGTGGTCGCTGGCGGAGTAGGCCGAGCGGGCTGCTGGCGGGCGAGCACAACTGGGCCGCTGCGGGCCGCTGTGGGCCGCAAGCGAGCGGGCGCTGCATAGCTTAGGCAGAGCGCGGGCGGCAGCTAGCGCGCGGGAGCTGTGCGCTTAGGCGGGCCTGCTGGGCCGTGCTGCCGGGCTGTTGTGCGTCGCGCTGCGCGGCGCGCAATAAGCAGGCCGTTGGGCCGCAGCAGTGCCTTTTTCTGTTTTTTATTTTTACAGAGCAGTTGTTTTTTATCGTTTTCCTTAGTTTTAAGCAAATTTTCACATAGTTTTCTCTATTCATTTTATTCCAATGAATATTTGTTTAGAGTATGCAATAGAGGCAGAATTTTTCTATAAAGTTTAAATTTTTATGAATATTGTAATAATGTTTCCGCTGCAAATAGTTGATTTAAATTGCTAGAATGCAATAAAGTGTTCATTAAATTTTGTTTTATAAGATGTGATAAAGTGATTTAAAGTTGATTATGCTCCATGTTATTAATTGACCAACGTTATTAATAAACATGATCATGATCCCTTTTATTATGTGTTAAAGGTGCATTCAATTTTATCTTTACCCAACGGTGATATAATTTTAAATGGCACAAATAATTGCATGATTAATTTATACCAACCTTGGATTAATGCATACAGTTGTTTTTGGTTGTCTCACATCTTTTATGGTTTTCAGGAGGTCTCAATCTCATGAGCTGCCTAAAGGACATTCCTCTGCTCAGAGGAGATAACTATTCTGAGTGGAGAAAAAAGGTAGACCTGGCCTTTGTCTGCCGAGGTGGACTGGGTTGTTGACACCAAACAACCAGTCAAGCCCAAGGACCCAGTGAGGGATGATACTGAGGACAATGTTGCATGGGAAAAAAGAAAGAGGGACCATGCTCCAGTGGAGCTGGCATACTCAATAGATAACCAAAAGTGGGTCAATGCAAACAAAAAGTGCTTGGCCTTTGTCAAGAATACGATTGAGAACGCAATAGTGGGCTCAACCGAAGAGTGTGCCTCTGTTGGTGGGTACCTAGCAAAGATAAAGAGCCAGTTTACTGGCTCTTCAAAGATGTATACAACCCGGCTGCTAAAACAGCTGGTGACAGAAAAGTATACGGGAGGGCCAGATGGAATTAGAGAGCACATCTTGAGGATGAGCAACATGGCGGCAAAATTAAAGCCCATGGATGCTGACCTCGAGCTCAAGCCTGCTCTACTGGTGCATCTTGTCATGGCCTCTCTTACCCAACAGTTCGAGAAATTCGTCATTAACTACAACATGTCCCCTGAAAAGTGGGACATTGAAAATATCATAGGGATGTGTTCTCAAGAGGAATAAAGGTTTAAGTCCATTCACGGTGGTTCTTTGAACTACGTGAAGGACAACAGGAAGAGGACCTTCACCAACAGCAACCATGGTGGCTCCCCTTCCAAGCCACATGGCAAGGGCCCCCTACAGCACCAGCATCAGTATCAGCCAAGTCTCCCTAGGTACAAGGACCAGTGCCACCATTGCAAAAAGCCTGGCCATTTCAAGAAAGATTGCCCAATATGGCTCAAGTCCATAATGGAAAATAAGGGTAAAGACATAGTTTCTTTTGTAAATGAATCCTTGTATGAAAAGTTTTCTAAATCTACTTGGTGGATTGACTCTGGTGCAATTGTTCATGTTGCCAACTCTTTACAGGGATTCCATTCGACAAGGACTTTGCAAAGAAGAGAAGACACATTGAGGTCACGAATGGGATTCAGGCAGAAGTGGAGGCTGTTGGCGACATTCCTCTGGAGCTAGTTGATGGCTTTACTATTCTGCTTAAGGATGTTTTATTTGTTCCTTCCATCCATAGAAACTTAATAAGTGTGTCGTGCCTGGATAAAGACAAGTATGAGTGTTATTTTGGACATGGCAAATGTGCCATTTGGTTTAAAGATACTTGTGTGGGTGTTGCTTCACTACATGACAAGCTTTATTTATTATCCTTGCATGAGAAAGTGTTTTCTGTGTGTGATGTGAGCGAACAAGTTCCCTTGGCGAACAAAGAACAAAAGAAAAGAAAGCGAACTCTTGACTCATCGAAGTTATGGCACTGTAGATTAGGCCATATTTCGAGGGTAAGAATAGAAAGCCTCATTAAAAATGACATTCTTCCTCCGTTAGAGTTCTCAGACATCGAGCAATGCATAGATTGCATCAAAGGAAAGTATGTAAACCAAATTAAAAAGGGTGCAAACCGAAGTATAGCAACACTAGAAATCATCCACACTGATATTTGTGGACCGTTTCCTGTGAAAAGTGTGGATGGTTATGATTCATTCATAACATTCACGGATGATCACTCCTGGTATGGTTACATTTATCCAATTAAAGAAAGATCTGAAGCATTGGATAAATTTAAAATTTTCAAAGCTAAAGTTGAAAATCAGCATCATAAAAGAATTAAAATAGTCCGGTCTGACCGTGGGGGGAGTACTATGGTCGGCATACTCCATATGGTCAAGTACCAGGACCTTTTGCAAGGTTCCTATAGGAAAATAGAATAGTCGCCCAGTATTCTATGTCGGGAGAACCTCAGCAAAATGGAGTAGCTGAAAGGCGTAACCGTACCCTTATGGATATGGTGTGCAGCATGATGAGCTATTCCATCCTCCCATTGGGATTATGGATGGAGGCGCTTAAAACCGCCATTCACATTCTCAACAGAGTACCAAGTAAGTCGGTGCCCAAAACACCGTACGAATTGTGGACATGCAGAGTTCCCTCTCTGCACCACTTGAGGGTCTGGGGGAGCCCAGATGAGGCAAATGTTTTCAATCCAAACATTGCAAAGTTAGACCCCAAAATAGTGTCTTGCCACTTCATTGGCTATCCAGATAAATCAAAAGGTTATCGTTTCTACTATCCTGACAGATACATAAAGTTTGTAAAAATGAGACATGTAGTCTTCTTGGAAGACGAATTGATGAGGGGGAGCACGGTAGCTCGGGAAATTGATCTTGAGGAGAAGAGGGTGCATGCACCTAATCCGATGACTCAGGAGCCATTTTTCTCGCTACCTGTTGTGCCACCATCTACAACCCCTGAGGTTGTGGTGCCGGCACCTGTTGTGACTCCACACGTGACAACAATGGGAGAAGTTTCGGAACCTGTCCATCAGGAGCCACCTGAACCCACTGTTAAGAACGAAAGGGAGCCAAAACAGCCACATACTGAGAATGTTCCAGAACCTGAGGCACGAAATGAGCAAGAGTCTGATGAACTCAGAAGGTCTAAAAGAGAACGAAGACCAGCCATTTCCAAAGAAATTTACAAAGTCTACAACACAGAAACAGTTCATATGGAGGGCGATCCTACCTCATATGAAGAATCCATGAGAAGCCCTCACTCAGCCAAGTGGGTGGAGGCAATGGAAGATGAAATGAAATCGATGAGTTCCAACAATGTTTGGGACTTAGAGGAAATTCCTAAAGGATCCAAAACAGTAGGATGCAAATGGGTCTACAAAACAAAGTATGACTCCAATGGGAATGTAGAAAAGTACAAAGCTAGACTTGTGGCAAAAGGCTTTACGCAAAGAGAAGGGGTAGATTACAATGAGACTTTTTCTCCGGTCTCATGTAAGGACCCCTTCAGAATCATAATGGCACCAGTTGCACATTTTGATTTAGATTTACATCAAATGGATGTTATGATGGCATTTCTAAATGGAGATTTAGAAGAAAATGTTTACATGAAACAACCGAAGGGTTTTTTCATGGAGGGGAAGGAACATATGGGATGCCGCCTAAAGAAATCCATTTATGGGTTAAAGCAAGCCTCTAGGGAGTGGTATTTAAAGTTCAATGATACAATTAAAAGATTTGGATTCAAAGAGAATGTTGAGGACAACTGCATTTATGCAAAGTTTAAAAGTGGGAAATATATTTTCCTAATTCTGTATGTGGATGACATCTTGCTTGCTAGCAGTGATGTCAGTCTACTACTAGAAACAAAGTTCTTGTCTTCAAATTTTGACATGAAAGACCTTGGTGAAGCTTCTTATGTTTTGGGCATAGAAATTCACCGAGATAGAAAGAATAGAGTGTTAGGACTGTCGCAGAAAGCATATTGTGAAAAGATTCTAAAGAAATACAATATGCATGCGAGTAATGAAACACCTGCTCCCATAGTCAAGGGCAATAGTTTTGTAAAATCCCAATGTCCAAAGAACCAATATGAGATCGATCAAATGAAGTCAGTACCATTTGCTTCGGCTGTTGGAAGCTTACAGTATGCACAAGTGTGCACTCGCCCTGACTTAGCTTTTATCACCGGGGTACTCGGTAGATATCAAGAGAATCCAGGCATAGAACACTGGAAGATGGTAAAGAAAGCTTTGCGTTATGTGCAAGGCACAAAAGGCCTCATGCTAACTTATAAAAGATCTGATTCCCTAGAAATAAGAGGGTATTCAGATGCGGATTTTATGGGAGATAAAGACGACAGAAAGTCCACGACAGGATATGTATTTACTCTCGCAGGAGGTGCTATTTCATGGAGAAGCGCCAAACAGTCGATAGTTGCATCATCTATGATGTATGCAGAATTTATAGCATGTTATGAGGCCATGGGACAGGCGTTATGGTTAAAGAAATTTCTATCCGACTTGAAAGTGGTAGACTGCATCAGCAGGCCACTAAAGATGTACTGTGACAAAGATCCCGCAGTATTCTATGCTCACAACAACAAGTCGAGTAATGCTACAAAGTTAATAGATATAAAGTATTATGTTGTGAAGGACAAAGTCCAGGATCAATCTGTAAGTCTCAAGCATATAAGGACAAAGGATATGCTTGCGGATCCGCTAACGAAAGGCTTACCACCCAATGTGTTCAAGGAACATATAGACGGCATGGGTTTAATGGAAAGCCTATGATTCCTGGACTACTGAGGCCCAAAAGTAACAGAATTTGTTTTGAAAATAGAAAAGTATGTAGTGGCTGTCTGATTCTATCGGCAGTTGAGCTGAGACGATGAAACATGCTCTATGTACCGATCCGTGATGAAACGAGTAAAGTATAAAGTATAAAGTTAAAAGAAAAGTCGAGATCAAGGGGGAGAATGTTAGATTGATCTCTCCCTGTTCGAGCCCAACGGCCCGAACGGAGTCCCTCAAACATGCCCTAATCGGGGGCGCCCAACCTTATCATGGTTAGTGGGCCCCTGTCGCCAGCGCACATATAAAGAGGTGGGGAGCCGGACGCACACGGTATGAGGTTCAGCGTGCGCCGCAGCCCCCCCCCACCGAAATCCCTACCGATCTAGGGTTTGCGCTAGGCCGACGGGAAGCACCGCCACCACCGCACACCCATGCCGTCGACCCCTTTCCCATGGCCACTGACACCGGCACTAGCTCTGGCATCCCCTCCGGTTCATGCTCCTCGAGCACAGGGGCAGGTAGTACCTCTCTCTCCCTCTCTCTTTCTCTCTCCATCTAATCTACTAGATCCTTCCCACATAGACTCTACCGAGGCTAGACTAGATTCTTAAGGAGTGTTCCAGCTCGCCGGCGCGTGCTTGTTTCACGCCGGTTTCCAAGAAGATATCGGGAGGGAAGTATTTTTGTCTGGACTGAGAATGGCGGAGAGTGCCCGGACTTCTCTTGTGCTCGACTTTGACCTCGTTTGTCTACTGCTAGCTGGCCGTGGGCGGCAGCAGCATTGATGCAAGGATACAATCGCTCGGTTTCTAAGCGCACCCCTCTTTGACAAGGACAGAAGTGTTGCGTAACAAGAAGAATATGATCGCTCGTCTGTACTTCTATAGTGGACTACTGGAGAGGGAAAAGACGGACTCGGCTCGGGTAACAAATCTGCATGAACAAATTTGTCTTTTGCAGAGGCAGTATAGTCTGTGGTGCAAAAATGGCTAAACGTATGTCACTAAAGAGTATATATTTTATAGGAAATCAGCAAAATCCCTACAATTTTATTAAAAAAAGGAGGAACCATATATGTGCAAACAGAAATGACACATTTTGAGAGAACACGACTAAACCCCGAGGCAGTGTAAACATAGGAGCTACCCAATGCCTGCACGCACAAGAGCTGTCCCGAAACAAGAACGTGGTGCTTGATACTTGAAATTGGCACCTCGAAAGCAAGCCCGGTCACCTCAAGGTGGGTTAGATGCGTCTTGTTAAAGATACACATCGTCTCCTCGTTTTCTAGATTTTTGAAATGGTGTACAACAGTCAACCACAGTGGCACGTCTAGGTTAAGCCTACTATAAGATATCGAGTATAAACAAAATAGTTTATCTCATAGCTTATCAACATATTTTTGGCAGTGAGCTAACATCAATATATAGTACGTACAGTACTATTATATATGTTTAAACTGGTAAGTAGGTCTTCATATGTTTGGAAACAAATTAGTGTTTAAACTGGTAAGTAGGTCTTCATGTGTTTGGAAACAAATTAGAAAATATTTCAGTAGTTCAAATATACATATGTTTGTTTCAAAAATAAATATACCTCGAATGTCACCACCGACTCAATTCTGAAGTTTCAGCACTTGGGCATACTCCAGATTGAATTAATTGGCGGGATATGTTGCTCATTTTTTTAAAACTAACAAAGTATAAGGCTAGCTAAAGAGAAGCAGAAAAAATTAGAGTTAGACATAAAGTTTACCTTGTGACTAATCATCCGGTGATGAATGAACTGGATGGTGATGCAGACTAACGGTAAGCAGGCGGAAGATCAGCGCCTGCCAACAAGTCAGACAATCAAAGTCCAAAGTGAGCGGCGGCAGGGAGCGGCAGCTGGCAAGCCTCCTAGCATCCTTTTCTCGAAATAATCTTTCGCTCCGTTTTATAAATAAAGTACACAGGTAAAACTGCTGTTGGACCAAACAACACAACGTCTAAAGAAAGATACACCACATATACATGAGGCTAGGACGAACCACGCCCAAAAAGAAAATACATGGAAGAAACGGCGAATCGACGAGACTAGGGTGACCCGCACCCGTTGTGCCCTCCGGAAGAGTCCCACCACGCTTCTATCACACCGAAACGCCCAGTGCCAAGACAACACCTTCAACAAGGGGGCAACGTCATGGCACTGCTGCCCGGGCCAGAACACTGGACACTAGTAGGAAAAACCCTATCCGTGGAGCACCTAAAATGGGGTCAGTGACGCATGTCCCGTGCGCCACTGATATTACTCCACTGATATTTTTTATCCGTGGCGTACCTAGACGTGCGCCATGGATAAACCCACTTATCCGTGGCACATGGGGGTATGGCATGCCACTGATAGCAATTTAAATTTTTTTTAAAGGCGGGATGTGAAAATTATCTGTGGCGCATGTAGGCATGGTGCGCCACAGCTAAAATTTTCAAATTTCAAAAAAAAAGTTGAATCTAGATCTAACGCCGCCGGTGTCTCCTCCGGTTGTCTCCTTGTCGTCGTCATGTCGTGCCGCGTCGCGTTGTGGCCACAGCCTACCACCACAGGTAGATGCGGGAGGCCGTGAACGAGACGGAGGAGGAGAAATAGGAGGGAGAGGGGGAGGAAAGTAGGCAGAGGAGGAGAAAGAGAGGAGGAGGAAAGTAGAAAGAACATGAGAGGAGGAGGAGGAGGAGAAGGAACAAGAGAGGAGGAGGAGGAGGAGAAGGAACAAGAGAGGAGGAGGATGAGGAGGAGGAGGAAGAAGAGTGGAGTCAAAGGATGAGAAAGAGAGGAGGAGGAGAGGAGAAGGAGGAGGAGGAGGAAGAAGAAAGGAGGAGGATAGGAGAGGGAAGGAGGAAGAAGAGAGTAGGAAGAAGAGAGAAGGGGGAGGAGGAAGAGGAAGAAGAGAGGAGGAGGAATAAGAGGAGAGGATAAGGAGGAAGAAGAGAGGAGGAGGAGAGGATAAGGAGGAAGCAAAGAGGAGGAGGAGAGGATAAGGAGGAAAAAGAGAGGAGAAGGAGGAGAGGCCAGCGGGATTCAAATTTGGATTCCGCCCAAGATTATCCGTGGGGCACTACATGGTGGTGCGTCACTGGTAAGTGGTCTCTATTTTTCTGTAGAAAAAACGATTTTTTGACCATAACTTTTACTCTTTTCGAATTTTGAAAATTTAAAAATCGCTAAACGACCAAAGGTGGTTGCAAGCAGATGGGAAATCTCATTCTCGTTATTTTGGTATATTAAATTTTTTTTCGACATCGTATGCAAAAGTTATGACAGTTTTACCGTGCCATAATGTTTTTTTTCAAAAAAGTTGAAATTCATATTTGTTAATTTCCCTACAAACTAGACCGCATAGTCAACCTATATATGAAAGGATTATATTTTTTTGAAGTGTTTTTCATTTTTATTAGATTTTTGCAAAACTAAAAAGGCGATCCACACGCGGGGGAGGAGGGGTGAGGGCAGTTTTTTGTGAACTTATTTGTGGCGCACCTCTACTGTATGCGACATAGGGTAACCCAGGTCAGTGGCGCACCATAAGGTGCGCCACGGATACTCGACCGAAACTTCGTGCACCACTGATGTGGTACTTATCCGTGGCGCACACCTATTACCTGCGCCACAGATATGCCTCACATGGACGAGGTCGGCCGCTAGCGCTGGGGCCCACGTAATAGTGGCGCACCGATCCAGACGTGCGCTGCAGGTAAGTGAAGGTCAATGGCGCATGGTTTCGCCTGTGTGCCACGGATAACTATCTGTGGGGCACCCTTTACATGTGCGCCATTGATAAGGACCTTGTGGATAAGCATTTTCCTACTAGTGGGACCTAGGGGTTTCCCCCAGCACTCGGATACCAGTAGGTAGGGGATATCTGCGACGCCCTCCAAGAAGGAATGACGCCACCCGAGGGCGGCACCGCGGCGGATTCGGAGAAGCCGACAGGGATTTCTTCCTACCCCCACCTACACAGAACCCCTGGCGAATCAGTGCACCACCACCCACTTTGCGTCCACCAACATGCACCACCACGATCTTGCGGCCACCATCGTCATCGTCTCATCGTGGACACAACAAGCAGCCTGAGGACAGAGGAAAAATACATAGAGCGAGTTTGGGATGGCAACACCGCCGCCATGCGGGAGGAGCCCACCTCCACCACGAGAGGTTGTTGTTGAACGGACATGGCAGCAGGGTCACACCAGGCCTGCGGGCCTGGTCGAGCCCCGGAGGGCCCGTAAAGTCCCTGCCGCCTTGCTGCAACAGGCTAGGCGCCGTGTTACCGACCGCTACTCGCTCACAGTCGCCGCCGCCATCTTCAGAAGGTGCCCCTGCTGCAGACGAGCGGGTCCGCCGAAACCTAGATCAGGCCCGAAGGGCCCTGATTTGGGCCAGGAGGGCCGAAGCACTCATGCCAGCAGCCAAGGCACCCCGCCAGACCGTCAGTATGCCGCCAGGAAGCCGTCGCAGAGGGCGCAACGGCCCGCCTTGGGCCAATCGGGTGAGGAACAACGCCAGACCGTTCCCTAGCCACAGCGCCACCAAGCCACGCGGAGACCCGCCTCGCCACCGGCGCCGCTGCCCAGACCACCTGCACAGACCGTAGCTTCCCGAGCCGCGCCGTCGCCCTGGAGAGCTCCAGCCCGGCCGGCTCCCAGGGCATAGGAAAAGAAGGGCCGCCGCCTGCCCGTCCTGGGCTTCGCCCGGCGACCTCCGCCGGTAGCGGCACCGGGGAGTATGAGAGGAGGAATGGGAGGGCCGGCGAGGGAGGGGGCTCGCGCCACCGCCCTCAGGGGGAGAGCGAGATCAGGGTAGGGTTTCAGGGGTTCCTCAATCCTCCTAGCATCCTTGCAAACGAGATTCAATCGATCCATCTGATTAGGCTAGAGAGTAAAGGGGCAAGTGAGCAGGCCTTCCATGATCGGTCATTGCCCTTACGTGGTTACGGACTAGATGGGCTGAATTTTTAACATGTTGGGCTTAAGCACTTTTAAGGTAATTAGCACTAACCATTACTACTATTAGGTAGTAACACAACTATAAATTCTTGAGGGGGGCGAGCGGTTAGGGGGGGTCTGACCCCTGCTAGCCCCTGATCACCCGCTCCCCTGTCAACGTTAGTGACAACGAAGTCTTCGTCAGGATTCAGAATTTGCTAGGACTAAGTTTTATTTTTTGAAATGGGGCAACCACATCTCATTTAATTAAGAAGCAGGTTATAACAAAGTTCGGTAACAAGCAAACAACAAGATGTGCCTGCAAAAACAAAAGCCTACTCTCCCGGCATGATAGATCCCAAATATTTTGCCCTGGCCAAAACCCAAAGCCTCGTCTCCTTGATTTTTTGGAGTATCAGAGTTGCCAAGAAACCTCCCACGAAACTAGCATGAGGAGAGACGCCATAGATTTCCTCTTAGTGCCATTTGTGAACAAGGTGGGTTTTTATATGGTTGGATGGGTGATGGTGCTAACGTGGAGCACTTTGTTGGAAACCCCAAGAGCAAGGTGTGATGAGCACAGCAGCAAGTCTTTCCTCAGCAGATACCGATGATATCGAACCAGAAGAAGGAAGGAAACGTCACACCGGTGTTGCAAGCAACGCGGAGACCTGCATAACACAAACTCAAGACTTTTTCCCAACGAATCAGTGAGGTTGTCAATCTCACTGGTTTGCTGTAACAAAGGATTAAACATACGGTGTGGAAGGTAATGGTTTGCAGCAAGTAAACAAGTAACAGTGGAAGATGTATCAATGGTAAAGATTGGACCGGGGTCCATAGTTCACTAGAGGTGCTCTCCTTAGATAAGAAACATGGTATGAAGGGTAAACAAATTACAGTAGGACAATTGATAGGAACTGAGCAAGGCATAACAATGCAATTACTAGTCAGAAAGATCCTATGAGATTCGATTGTGTAATACAACAAGATACATAGACCGCCATCCAACTGCATCTATGACTAGAAGTCCACCTTCAGGTTATCATCTGAACCCCCTCCAGTATTAAGTTGCAAGCAACATACAACTTCTTTAAGCAAAGTGTGTAAGGTAAACAGTCCACATGTTCCATGAACAAGAGACCATTGTTTTCTCCCTAGTAGCAACAGCACATCTACAACCGAAGAGATTTCTGTCACTTCCCTTGGAAACTAGAGGCATGAACCCACTATCGAGCATAAATATCCCCTCTTCGAGTCACTAGCAACTACTTGGCCAATATAGCTACTAACAACGGAGAGCATATAAGATCACAAACAACACATACATGATAGAATCATAAAGACAAAACCATTAATCAAACCAACATAATAATCTCAATATCCATCGAATCCCCGCAAACACAACATGCATGATTACAAATAGATTAGATCTTGATCATGAACGGAGCTCACAAGATCTATACATGAAAACACAAGGAGGAGATACAACCATCTAGATACTACATGGACCCATAGTCCAAGGTGGAACTACTCACGCATCATAAAGGAGAGAAGGCCTTTGGGATGATCTCCCCTCTGGTAGGGTGCCGGGAAGAATTTCAGATCCCCCCAATATAGGGATGATGGTGGCGGCGGCTACAGACGGTTTCGTGGAGATTTGATCGGGTGCTTAGGGTTTCTGCATCGGGGGCTTCTTATAGGCGAAGGGAGAGGCCGAGGAGTCGACCAGGGGGGGCTACACCCTGCCTAGGCGCAGGGCAGGGCCCACCCATGCCTAGGGGGGTCTGGGCGCCCTGGCCCGCTTCTCCGTCTCCCCTCTGGACTTCTTGTTCCCCACGGAAAGTTATTGACTTTGGCTTTTGTCCCGTCCAATTCCGAGAATATTTCCTTACTAGATTTTCTGGAACCAAAAACAGCAGAAAACAGGCAACTGGCACTGTGGCAACTCGTTAATAGGTTAGTACCAGAAAACATGTAAAAAGCACCTCCAAGTGTAGACAAGCAAAGGAAAGTAGATACTAAACAAGCATGGAGTATCAAAAATTATAGATACGTTTCCGACGTATCAAGCATCCCCAAGCTTAACTCCTGCTGATGACTCCTTGTTGGCGCCAGAGAACTAGGTGCTTGATGCGGAGTCTTGTTGGGAACCCCAAGAGCAAGGTGAGAAGAGCACAGCAGCAAGTCTTCCCTCAGTTGAGACCGAGGTTATCGAACTAGAAGGAGGAAGGAAACTTCACGTAGGTGTTGCAAGCAACACGGAGACCTGCACAACATAAACTCAAGACCTTGCCCCAACGAATCAGTGAGGTTGTCAAGCTCACCGGTTTGCTGTAACAAAGGATTAAACGTATGGTGTGGAAGGTAATGGTTTGCAGCAAGTAAACAAGTAACAGTGGAAGATGTATCAATGGTAAATATTGGACCGGGGTCCATAATATACTAGAGGTGCTCTCCTTAGATAAACAACATGGCATGAAGGGTAAACAAATTACAGCGGGGCAATTGACATGAACTTAGCAAGGCATAAAAATGTAATTACTAGTCATAAAGATCCTATGAGGCTGATTGGGCAATACAACAATATACATAGACCGTCATCCAACTGCATCTATAACTAGAAGTCCAGCTTCAGGTTATAATCCGAACCCCCTCTAGTATTAAGTTGCAAGCAACAGACAACTGCTTTAAGCAAAGTGTGTAAGGTAAACAGTCCATATGTTCCATGAACAAGAGACGTTGTTTTCTCCCTAGTAGCAACAACACATCTACAAACGAAGAGATTTCTGTCACTTCCCTTGGAAACTAGAGGCATGAACCGACTATCGAGCATAAATACCCCCTCTTGGAGTCACTAGCAACTACTTGGCCAAGATAACCACTAGCAACGGAGAGCATGCAAGATCACAAACAACACAGACATGATATAATCGTAAAGACAAAACCATTAATCAAACCAACATAATAATCTCAATATCCATCGGATCCCCTCAAACACAACATGCATGATTACAAATAGATTAGATCTTGATGATGAAAGGAGCTCACAAGATCTATACATGAAAGCACAAAGGAGGAGATACAACCATCTAGCTACTACATGGACCCATAGTCTAAGGTGGAACTACTCACGCATCATACCGGAGAGAAGGCCTCCGGGATGATCTCCCCTCCGGAAGGGGGCCGGGAAGAACTTCAGATCCCCCCCGATCTAGGGACGATGGTGGCGGCGGCTACAGACGGTTTTGTGGATATCTGATCGGGTACTCAGGGTTTCTGCATCGGGGGCTTCTTATAGGCGAAGGCGCGAGACCGGGAGGCGGCCAGGAACACCAAACCCTAGCTAGGCACGGGCCCACCTGCCCCCGCGCCTAGGGTGGGTCTGGCCCCCCTGGCTGGCCCCTCTGGCTCTCCTCTGGACTTCTTGTTCCCCACGGAAAGTAATTGACTTTGCCGTTTGTCCCGTGCAATTTCGAGAATATTTCATTACTAACTTTTCTGAAACCAAAAATAGCAGAAAACAAGTATCTGGCACTGTTGCAACTTGTTAATAGGTTAGTACCAGAAAACATGTAAAAAGCACCTCAAAGTGTAGACAATCAAAGCAAAGTAGATACAAAACAAGCATGGAGCATCAAAAATTATAGATACGTTTCCAACGTATCAGCATCCCCAAGCTTAACTCCTGTCGTCCTCAAGTAGGTAAGTGATAAAAATAATAATTTTTGAGGTGACATGGACCTTCACAATAAAGATCCAACCATTTGTAAGCATTGAAAGCTGGGATCAAATAACTCTAAACATGTGCATGAAAGATGGAGTTCTAACAATAGGACATAGTAACTATGCATGCAACATGAAAGGCTACAAACAAAGATCATGAATAACATGCATTGAAAAACGTTTGTTTGTTTCACATACAGAAAACATAGCATAGTGGCATTCAGCTTGTCCTCATAGAGTAGCAATATAGATGCATAGGACACCTGCAAAGTTCACAAGGGTGACTAGAAACAAGTAGCACAAGAGCAAGTAATAACACAATATGCATCAATCAATAAGCTTTGGAACACTGCACATAGAATGATAACTATGCTCTCTTAATGGTGCCTAAAGGTAGAATGTGGAGACTCAACAATGGTGGAAGAAAGGCCTTTTTGTAAAGGTAGCAGGGATTACAAGTTTCAAAAAGAGCTTCCAAAAATTATGGTACTTGTTAGCTTTTAGCCCTCATTGCCCCTATCATAAGCATCTTGAAGTGGTTAAGTTTAAAGTGGCAAAGCTGGATTATATGCTTGACGAAGTATAAGTTGGCAATCTCATGCCCCTTGAATACGAGGGCCACACCTAATGCATACTCAACTTTGGGTCCAGGTAAGTTCTTGACACTGTAAGTATTTGCATATCATTGACAACCGCCAATAGGGTACCCCTTGCATATGGTATAGGAGCTTTCCCATAACCAAAATGACAAGGCAAGCAGACAATGAGCATCTCAGCAATTCTTCTTATGTATCACGAGAATATGGTGCTTTTTTCTCTCTTTCCTCTTTTCTCATTGTGTCTCTTTTTTTATAAGAAGAATGCTTCATAGATATCACTATGATGATGCTGCAAGTTTCCACCATGATTAGGCATGGCTTAGGCTAGCGGCCCAGGCGTTTTTCTAACACAGGATACAAACTCCATGGACTTACAAGTTCCCTATTTATTTCACACCGGTGACATCCATAGACAAAAGAACATGATATCAACTGAGTACAATAAGGTACAAGTGCAATGTTGAAAATGTTCCCCGTGATAGCACGGTTCTGCTAATTCCAACTTATAAGTGCAAGCATATACAACAAAGTTGTCACAATGGTTCAAGTTTATTAGGGGCAAAGAATAAAGTGTGCCATCAAGTTCGTGAGGGCTTTAATCACTAAATTTTCACATAACAAAATAGTTTTAAATTGGAAGATAGATGAAATCAAGAATATACTTGGAATGGTGTAACACACCATGCATAGGAATTTATAGTGGATACTTTGGAATAATTTGGTTTCTTGGGAGTTGGGGGCATGAGTAGAACTTACTCATACAAGTGGAGGCTAGCAAAAGACTGGGAGCAACCAACTAAGAGAGCAATAATGGCCAAAATCATGCAGTGCAACAAAGCAAACTAATCAAAGCAAAGAGTGGTACTACAAGTCAAGGACTAAATGATCATAGAGGCTAATGGTGACTAGTCATAGTCATAACATGATGTGAGCATGTGCCAAGTTAAACATCAAAGGAGAATACCATAATACTATGCTTTTGCATTCTAAACAACGCATAATTTCTTTAAGGCACACTAAGCAATCCCAATTGTTTGGAACAATACATGCTACATCCATAATCACTAAGCATAATGCTAAAACAACACCTAGCATGTCATGCTAAAGTCTAAGTCACAGTCAATGCAAGCTCCTCTTGCACTTCAAGCAAGAACTTACTACTCCTTTCCAAACACCAAGCAAACTTATTTGCAAAACAACACAGCGAGAAAGAGGGTCCAAACTACTTTATTCAAGCAAACTAAACAACATAAGCAAAGCAAACGAAAACTAAGACGCTCCAAGAACAACACAACTATGCATGAAACAATAAAAACGAAGTGTCTAGACAGACCTGAGCTTTTTATTGATGAAGAAGGGGATTCCTTGGGCATCCCCAAGCTTTAACGCTTGTACCTCTTGGATATTTCTTGGGGTGACACCATGGTGGCATCCCCAAGCTTGAGCTTTTGTCCATTCTTCATCTCATTGCATCATTATTTCTCTACACGTGAAAATTTTCCTTTATACAAAACTTCACACAATCTTCATTAGCAACATTAGCTTATTCGAAAGATATTAGACCACTAGCAAAGCTTTGGAACAGCAAGGATTTTCACTAAAAACACAAGCTAATGTAGTAACTCCTTCAAAAATCTCAATTTACCTGAAAAGAACTCAAAAAGAAATCAATAAGAAACAAATGAAAATAATGGCAGAAATCTATCAAAACAGACCATCAGGTAGAAACCGATTTTTTTGAACATCTTCTGTTGCTCAAATAAAAAAGTTTTGAACTAACTAAAGTTATATAACATACTGGGGGATTTATTCGTAAATTTTGAGCTCAATCCGAGTTACAGAGCCTCCTCAAAATTTTTTTGGTGGAGAAATCTGTTTCGGGACAGCAACTCCCCAAATCTTACTTCCCTCTGATTAGAGATCATTCTTGGCACAAAAAGCAAACAAAAAGGATAAGGAGAGGTTATTACAAAAGTAATAATTTCCAAGACTCAAGGAAACTCTTGGGTTATCTCCCAACAAGTACTTTTCTTTAACGCCTTTATGTTAGGCACAAGAAGCAAGAAGAATCAAGTATTTTCAAATGAGGAAGCATTAACATTCATACTTGCAAAATCTTCAACTATGAAAGGTATCTCATCCAAATGGGTTTTGGAGGATCCTTTCTCATCTCTCTTTGGTCTACTACCTTCATCAAAAAGATTTTCAGGGGCAATCCAATCAAAGTTCTTTTCAAAGGCTTCATGCATTCCAACAAGCTTAAAGGGTATGGGTATATTGAATTCCTCTCTAGTCTTAGTTTTATCAGAAATAGCCACAACATCTACACTTGAACCTAGCATATTGAAACGTTCAAAAACTTTTTTGGCCTCCCTAGCAACATCATGGAATTCTTTTGATAAAGTTTCAAGGATGAATTCCCTTTTTTCAACATTCTTCTCTTCTTTTAGTTTTAGGAACAAGAATTGTATGAAGGGGTTAAGTCTAACAAACCTAGCCTCCAACATATGAACTAAAGAAGCTACAGCAATCTCATAATTAGGAGCAATTTCAGCTATAGATTTATCCTCAATATCCTCATGCTTGCTAACGTAATTAAAAAATTCTTCAATATAATCTTTCCCAATTATGGAGCCACTACCCATTGCAAGATATTTCAGGGCAAACTGGGGGAATGGCATGGTGAGCTAGAGCAGGAACAAAAAAAATTGTGTTTTTGAATAAAGAAAGCAAACCAAGCTAGACTAATTTTTTTGGGTTTTTTGAAAAGAGGTAAACAAAACCAAGCAAAAGAAACGAAGCAAACTAAAAACAAAGTAAAGAGAAAGGAAGTGAAGGACTCCCCTAGTGAAGATGTGCTTAGCCTCCCCGGCAACGGCGCCAGAAAACTTGTTGATGACTCCTTGGTGGTGCCAGATAACTTGGTGCTTGATGTGGAGTCTTGTTGGGAACCCCAAGAGCAAGGTGTGAAGAGCACAGCAGCAAGTCTTCCCTTAGTTGAGACCGAGGTTATCGAACCAGAAGGAAGAAGGAAACGTCACATAGGTGTTGCAAGCAACGCGGAGACCTGCACAACACAAACTCAAGACTTTGCCCCAACGAATCAGTGAGGTTGTCAAGCTCACTGGTTTGCTGTAACAAAGGATTAAACATATGGTGTGGAAGGTAATGGTTTGCAACAAGTAAACAAGTAATAGTGGAAGATGTATCAATGGTAAAGAGTGGACCGGGGTCAATAGTTCACTAGAGGTGCTCTCCTTAGATAAACAACATGGCATGAAGGGTAAACAAATTACAACAGGGCAATTGATAGGAACTGAGCAAGGCATAACAATGCAATTATTAGTCAGAAAGATCCTATGAGATTCGATTGGGCAATACAACAATATACATAGACCGCCATCCAACTGCATCTATGACTAGAAGTCCACCTTCGGGTTATCATCCGAACCCCCTCCAGTATTAAGTTGCAAGCAACAGACAACTTCTTTAAGCAAACTGTGTAAGGTAAACAGTCCACATGTTCCATGAACAAGAGACCGTTGTTTTCTCCCTAGTAGCAACAGCACATCTACAAACAAAGATATTTCTGTCACTTCCTTTGGAAACTAGAGGCATGAACCCACTATCGAGCATAAATACCCCCTCTTGGAGTCACTAGAAACTACTTGGCCAAGATAACCACTAGCAACGGAGATCATGCAAGATCACAAACAACACATACATGATAGAATCATAAAGACAAAACCATTAATCAAACCAATATAATAATCTCAATATCCATCGGATCCCCGCAAACACAACATGCATGATTACAAATAGATTAGATCTTGATCATGAACGGAGCTCACAAGATCTATACATGAAAGCACAAAGGAGGAGATACAACCATCTAGCTACTACATGGACCCATAGTCCAAGGTGGCTCTACTCACGCATCATACCGGTGAGAAGGCCTCCGGGATGATCTCCCCTCCGGCAGGGTACCGGGAAGAACTTTAGACCCCCCCCCCCCGATCTAGGGATGATGGTGGCGGTGGCTACAGACGGTTTCGTGGATTTCTGATCGGGTACTCAGGGTTTCTGCATCGGGGGCTTCTTATAGGTGAAGGGGCGAGACCAGGAGGCGTCCAGGGCCACCAAACCCTAGCTAGGCGCGGGCCCACCTGCCCCCACACCTGGGATGGGTCTGGTCCCCCTGGCTGGCCCCTCTGGCTCTCCTCTGGACTTTTTGTTCCCCATGGAAAGTAATTGACTTTGACATTTGTCCCGTCCAATTCCGAGAATATTTCTTTACTAACTTTTCTGAAACCAAAAACAGCAGAAAACAGACATCTGGGACTGTTGCAACTTGTTAATAGGTTAGTACCAGAAAACATGTAAAAATCACCTCAAACTGTAGACAAGCAAAGCAAAGTAGATACAAAACAAGCATGGAGCATCAAAATTTATAGATACGTTTCAACATATCACCTGCTTGTCCTCGAGTAGGTAAGTGATAAAATAATAATTTTTGAGGTGACATGCACCCTCAGAATAAAGATCCAACCATTTGCAAGCATTGAAAGCTGGGATCAAAGAACTCTAAACATGTTCATGAAAGATGGAGTTCTAACAATAGGACATAGTAACTATGCATGCAACATGAAAGGCTACAAACAAAGATCATGAATAACATGCATTGAAAAACGTTTGTTTGTTTCACATACAGAAAACATGGCATAGTGGCAATCATCTTGTCCCTCATAGAGTAGAAATATAGATGCATAGGACACCTTCAAAGTTCACAAGGGTGACTAGAAACAAATAGCACAAGAACAAGTAATATCACAATATGCATCAATCAATAAGCTTTGGAACAGTGCACACAGAATGACAACTATGCTCTCTTAATGGTGCCTAAAGGTAGAAGGTGGAGACTCAATAATGGTGGAAGAAATGCCTTTTTGTAAAGGAAGCAGGGATTTCAAGTTTCAAAAAGAGCTTCCAAAAATTATGGTACTTGTTAGCTTTCAGCCCTCGTTGCCCCTGTCATAAGCATCTTGAAGTGATTAAGGTTAAAGTGAACAAAGATGGAGTATATGCTTGACGAAGTATAAGGTGGCAATCTCAAGTCCCTTGAATACGAGGGCCAAACCTCATGCTACTCAACTTCAGTCACCTGTAAGTTCTTGTCACTGTAAGTATTTGCATATCATAGAGAACCGCCAACGGGGTACCCCTTGCACATGGTACAGGAGCTTTCCCATAACCAAACTGACGAGGCAAGCAGACAGTGAACATCTCAGCGATCTTTTTATTTACTATATGTTAAAGCTTTTTATTGAGGATGCTTCATAGATAGCT
Source organism: Avena atlantica (assembly GCA_910589765.1). Lineage (NCBI taxonomy): Eukaryota > Viridiplantae > Streptophyta > Magnoliopsida > Poales > Poaceae > Avena > Avena atlantica. The sequence goes on along the minus strand of OU342737.1, from coordinate 402,828,635 downwards.
CACTATGGTGATGCTGCAAGTTTCCACCATGATTAGGCATGGCTTAGGCTAGCGGCCCAGACGTTTCTCTAACACAAAATACAAACTCCATGGACTTACAAATTCCCTCTTTATTTCACACCGGTGATATCCATACACAAAAGAGCATGATATCAACTGAGTACAAAGTACGAGTGCAATGTTGAAAATGTTCCCCGTGACAGCATGATTCTACTAATTCCAACGAATAAGTGCAAGCATATACAACATAGATGACACAATGGTTCAAGTTTATTATGGGAAAAGTATATAAAGTGTGCCATCAAGTTTGCGAGGGCTTTAATCACTAAATTTTCACATAACAAAATAGTTTTTAATTGGAAGATAGCTGAAAATAAGAATATACTTGGAATGGTGTAACACACCATGCATAGGAGTTTATAGTGGACACTTTGGAATAACTTGATTTCTTGGAAGTTGGAAGCATGAGTAGATCTTACTCATACAAGTGGAGGCTAGCAAAGGACTGGGAACAACCAACTAAGAGATCATAATGGCCATAATCATGCAGAGCAACAAAGCATTACTAATCAAAGCATAGATTGGTACTACAAGTCAAGGACTAAATGATCATAGAGGCTAATGGTGACTTGTCATAGTCATAACATGGTGTGAGCATGTGCCAAGTAACCCAAACAAAACATTAAAGGAGAATACCATAATACTATGCTTTTGCATGCTAAAACAACGCATAATTTCTTCAAGGCACACTAAGCAATCCCAATTGTTTAGAACAAGGCATGCTACATCAATAATCACTAAGCATAAGGTCAAAACAACACCTAGCATGTCATGCTAAAGTCTAAGTCACAGTCAATGCAAGCTCCGCTTGCACCACAAGCAAGAACTTTTACTACTCGTTTCCAACACCAAGAAACTTATTTGCAAAACAACACAACAAGAACGGGGGTCCAAACTATTTTATTCAAGAAAACTAAACAACCTAAGCAAAGCAAACGAAAACTAAGACGGTCCAAGAACAACACAACTGTGCATGAAGCAATAAAAACGAAGTGTCTAGACAGACCTGAGCTTTTTATTGATGAAGAAGGGGATGCCTTGGGCATCCCCAAGCTTTAACACTTGTACCTCTTGAATATTTCTTGGGGTGACACCGGGGTGGCATCCCCAAGCTTGAGCTTTTGTCCATTCTTCATCTCATTGCATCATTCTCTCTCTACACCTGAAATTTTTCCTTCATACAAAACTTCACACAATCTTCATTAGCAACATTAGTTTATTCAAAAGGTATTAGACCTCTGGCAAAGCTTTGGAACAACAAGACTTTTCACTAAAAACACAAGCTACTGTAGTAACTCCTTCAAAAAGCTCAATTCCCCAAAAGAGAACTCAAAAAGGAATCAGTAAGGAGCAAATGCAAATAATGGCAGAAATTTGTCAAAACAGACCAGCAGGCAGAAACCGATTTTTTCGAACATCTTATGTTGCTCAAATCAAAAAGTGTTAAACTAACGAAAGTTATCTAACATACTGGGGGATTTATTTGTAAATTTTGAGCTCAATCCGAGTTACAGAGACTCCTCACGAATGTTATGGTGGAGGACATGAATCTATTTCGGGACAACAACTCCCCAAATCTTACTTCCCTCTCATTAGAGGTCATTCTTGGCACAAAAATCAAACAAAAAGGATAAGGAGAGGTCATTACTGAAGTAATAACTTCCAAGACTCAAAGAAACTCTTGGGTTATCTCCCAACAAGTACTTTTCTTTAACGCCTTTAAGTTAGGCACAAGAAGCAAGAAGAATCAAGTATTTTCAAATGAGGAAGCATTAACATCAAATCTTGCTTTCAAAGGAGGAGCAAAAATCAACTTCTCACTTCTCATAGGGAAGTGTTCAATACCTTTCTTGAATGTAAAATGATATTTAATGGTGCATTCTTTCCAATGATGGCACCAACTGTTCTAAGAAAATGTCTTCCCAAAGTAATAGGACAAGAAGCATTGTATTCAACATCCAAAACATAGAAATCAACAGGGACATAAGCATTGTTAACCATAATGAGAACATCATTAATACTCCCCATGAGTTTCTTCTTAGCATTATCATTAAGTGGGACATCCAAATAACAATCTTCCAAAGGTGGCAAATCAAGCATTTCATAAATCTTCTTAGGCATAATAGAGACACTAGAACCAAGATCACATGAAGCTTTGAGATCAAAGTCATTCACTTGCATATTAATAACGGGTTCCCAACTATCTTCTACTTTCCTAGGAATAGAAGCTTTGTGTTTTAGCTTCTCTTCCTTAATTTTTACAAGAGCATATGTAATGTGTTTAGTGAAAGCAACATGCATATCACTAGCATTAGGACTTCTAGCAAGCTTTTGTAGGAACATAATCACTTCAGAAATATTGCAACCATCAATATCAAAGTCAAACTTAGAATCACTAGTAGTAGGCTCAATAGGCTTAGGCATAGTAGGAGGAGGAATAGGGACTACTTGTGGTTTAGTGGTGATGGTGCACACACTATTGTTTCTATCAATTTCAGCTTTCCTTTCCCACCTAGCATGAAGTTGAGCTAACAGCCTAGCATTTTCATCAATAGTAACTTGTATGGCATGAGCAGTAGCAAAGGTATTTTCCATAGTTTTAAGTTTAGCAGCCATTTTATTATCCAAGGAATATTGAGCTTCAGACAAAGCGGTTATATTTTTCTCAACATTTAGAAGTTTTTCCTCTATAGCCTTATTTAAAGTGGTTTGTTTACTAATAAAGTCTTCGAGCATGACTTCAAGTTTAGAGGGAGCACTTCTAGCATTATTGTAAGAGCTTCCATAGGAATTGCCATTATTAGGAGGATAAGGCCTATAATTATTGTTGCTACCAAAATTATTCCTAGAGGCATTGTTGTTGAAATTGTTGTTTCTAATGAAGTTCACATCAACTTGCTCTTCTTGAGCAACCAAGGAGGCTAAGGGAACACTATTAGGATCTATAGGAGCTTTCCCATTAACAAGCATAGCCATAATAACATCAATCTTATCACTCAAAGAGGAAGTTTCCTTAACAGAATTTACCTTCTTACCATGTGGAGCTCTCTCAACATGCCATTCAGAGTAGTTAACCATCATATTATCAAGGAGCCTTGTTGCAGCACCCAAAGTGAGGCCCACGAAGGTACCTCCAGCAACTGAATCCAACAGATTTCTTGAAGAGAAGTTCAAACCTGCATAAAAAGTCTGGATAATCATCCAAGTAGTGAGTCCATGAGTGGGGCAATTCTTAACCAAAGACTTCATTCTTTCCCAAGCTGGAGCAACATGTTCACTATCAAGTTGTTTAAATTTCATAATGTCACTTCTCATAGATATAATCTTAGCAGGAGGATAGTACTTTCCAATAAAATCATCTTTGCACCTAGTCCAAGAATCAATACTATTTTTAGGCAAAGAAAGCAACCATTCTTTAGCTTTTCCTCTCAAGGAGAAAGGAAAAGGCTTGAGCTTAATAATATCTCCATCTACATCCTTATACTTTTGCATCTCACAAAGTTCAACAAAACTATTGAGATGGGCAGCAGGATCATCAGAACTAGCACCAGAAAATTGCTCTCTCATCACAAGATTCAACAAAGCATGCTTAATTTCATAAAAGGTAGCATCAGGAGCAGGTGGATCAATAGGTGTGCTAAGGAAATCATTGTTGTTGGTGCTAGTGAAGTCACACAACTTGGTGTCCTCAGCAGAGTTCATTTTGGCAAAGGTGGGCAAGCCAAAAACAGCAGCAGCAATTAGAGCAGGAACTAATTTTTTGTGTTTTTGAAAAAAGAAAGAAAACCAAACTAGACTAATTTTTTTGGAGGGTTTTGAAAAGAGGCAAACAAAACCAAGCAAAATAAACAAAGAAAATTAAAAACAAAGTAAAGAGAAAGGAAGTGGAGGACTCCCCTAGTGAAGACGTCCTTAGCCTCCCCGGTAACGGCGCCAGAAAACATGTTGATGGTGCTGACGTGGAGCACTTCGTTGGAAACCCCAAGAGCAAGGTGTGATGAGCACAACAACAAGTCTTCCCTCAGTAGAGACCGAGGTTATCGAACCAGAAGGAGGAAGGAAATGTTATACAGGTGTTGCAAGCAACGGGGAGACCTGCACAACACAAACTCAAGACTTTGCCCCAGCGAATCAGTGAGGTTGTCAAGCTCACTGGTTTGCTATAACAAAGGATTAAACATACGGTATGGAAGGTAATGGTTTGTAGCAAGTAAACAAGTAACAGTGGAAGATGTATCAATGGTAAAGATTGGACTGGGGTCCATAGTTCACTAGAGGTGCTCTCCTTAGATAAACAACATGGCATGAAGGGTAAACAAATTACAGCAGGGCAATTGACAGGAACTGAGCAAGGCATAACAATGCAATTATTAGTCAGAAAGATCCTATGAGATTCGATTGGGCAATACAACAATATACATAGACCGCCATCCAACTGCATCTATGACTAGAAGTCCACCTTCAGGTTATCATCCGAACCCCCTCTAGTATTAAGTTGCAAGCAACAGACAACTCTTTAAGCAAAGTGTGTAAGGTAAATAGTCCACATGTTCCATGAACAAGAGACCGTTGTTTTGTCCCTAGTAGCAACAACACATCTACAACCGAAGAGATTTCTATCACTTCCCTTGGAAACTAGAGGCATGAACCCACTATCGAGCATAAATACCCCCTCTTGGAGTCACTAGCAACTACTTGGCCAAGATAGCTACTAACAACGGAGAGCATGCAAGATCACAAAACAACACAGACATGATAGAATCATAAATAAAAAACCATTAATCGAACCAACATATAATCTCAATATTCATCGGATCCCCGCAAACACAACATGCATGATTACAAATATATTAGATCTTGATCATGAACGGAGCTCACAAGATCTATACATGAAAGCACAAGGAGGAGATACAACCATCTAGCTACTACATGGACCCATAGTCCAAGGTGGAACTACTCACGCATCATACCGGAGAGAAGGCCTCCGGGATGATCTCCCCTCCGGCAGGGTGCCGGGAAGAACTTCAGATCCCCCCCCCCCGATCTAGGGACGATGGTGGCGGCGGATACAGACAGTTTCGTGGAGATTTGATCGGATGCTTAGAGTTTCTGCATCGGGGGCTTCTTATAGGCGAAGGGGAAGGCTGAGGAGGCGACCAGGGGGGACACACCCTGCCTAGGCATGGGGCAGGGCCCACCCGCGCCTAGGGGGATCTGGGCGCCCTGGCCCGCTTCTCCGTCCCCCCTCTAGACTTTTTGTTCCCCACGGAAAGTTATTGACTTTGACTTTTGTCCCGTCCAATTCCGACAATATTTCCTTACTAGCTTTTCTGGAACCAAAAACAGTAGAAAACAGGCAACTGACACTGTGGCAACTTGTTAATAGGTTAGTACCAGAAAACATGTAAAAAGCACCTCAAAGTATAGACAAGCAAAGCAAAGTAGATACTAAAAAAGCATGGAGCATCAAAAATTATAGATACGTTTCCGACGTATCAATGGGGAGGTGAGCGATGAAGGCATTAACGTCATTGACAGACACATCTATGCATGATGCGTGTCGTTGGTGGTAAAGCTGCCGCGGCGAGACTAGCATGAGGAGAGACGCCATAGATTTCCTACTAGTGCCATTTTTCTCGGCACTAGGGGATCGCTGGGAAGGCTCAATGACGTTAATGCCTTCATCGTTCACCTTCCCCAAGCCAGCCGCCGAGAAAAAACATTCCTCCCTTCCTACCGTCCACCTTCCCCAGCGATCTCTCCAACCCGCCATGGAGCGCTACGGTGGAGATGGCACCGCCGCCAACGTCTTTGGACGGCGTTGGCTGCTCTTCGAGGAGGGTCGTGTGCTTTGGAATGCATGGTACCCCGTCTTGCCAGATGTTCGTTGTCCGACGTGTTGGGTGCTCAGCGATAGAGGCCCGCCGGTGCCGCCCATTCCTATGGGGATGGCGCGCACCGCGGCCATCTACGACCACTGCTCGTGATCCCTCACGCTAGAGGAGCGCAATGGTATGAGTACAAAGGGATACGATGGGTTATATGGGCATTGGATATAGGCTAGGACGGGTCATAGAAAAAAACTGCAGAGACAGAGATACCCTTCAAAATTGAGTTTGGCTCGTACCGCTAAAGATAATGTGAGGAAGGAGAACAAGCACGGGGAAAAGATAAGGCCAACTCCACGCCTCCCACAAGTTGTCCACTCAAAATGTTCTATTCGGTCCGTTTGCGGGGTAAGAGGACCTAGAAAACGGACAGACGTACGGCCCAATTTGGTAGGTGCCCTAACGGTGTCTCTCGATGGGTTCGGGCAGAGTAAATAGGACCCATATGTCATAGAATAAATTGGACCGACCACCGCCACCGGTAGCCTCCGTGCTGGCCGAAACTCGCCTCGATGGAGCCGTCCTCGCCGGAGCTCGCCTTGCCTGCTGGAGTTTGTGCTCGCCGAAACTTGCCTCGTTGGAGCCCGTCCTCGTCGGAGCTCGTCGGAACGCGGGTGGCCGTGGCGAGGGAGGACATGGCGAGGGAGGAGGTCGCAAGCGGCAGGCGGCGGCGGCCACGAGCGGCAAAGGGAGGAGGCTGCGAGCGGCAGGCGGCGGCCTGCGAGAGGCGTGCCGACGTCAGGGACGGAGGACGGCCGCGACCGAGCTCGATGGGCGTGGCTCCTCCCCCGAACCGGCACATGCTGCCTCATGTTTCCATGCCTCGGCCTATGCCGGACTGCCAGGATCGCCGTGCTCGCGGGCGGCGCCAGCCTCTAAAGAGCACACGAAGGCAGCTAGACGATTTTGAGCACGCGAAGGCAGCTGCACGATTTTGAGCACGCCGGCATGCAGAGAGCACGCGAAGGCATCTGGAAGAGAGCTGCGGCGGGATGAAGGTGAGGCCCAGATGACGGTGGTCACGCGTGGAGGAGGCCTAGGCGGTCGGAGGGGCGAGGGCGTCGGGCGGCGCAGGGCTCCGGCGGCCAGATAGGATGATGGGTGGGGTTATGCAGCTGCCACGTGGGCCAAACGATGGATATGGGGGGACAGACCATACGCTTTGACGCATTCGTCTCACTACAAACCAGGCGAAAAACTGAGACCAAAATGGAATGGACCGGACAAAAACACGGACAAAATGATATTTACGGTAGCCGTTGAGTATTGTTTTGATCCGGTTTATGATGGGGGAGGCATTCCACCTTCCACGATGTCTCTCCATGCCGGACCAGTGGGCCACCCCCACCTTCGCGAACCACTCACTGCCATCGCCGTCCTGCAGCATGGTCGGTGACATAGCTCTTCTGGCCGGCCGGCCAGCTAGCTGCCCATATCCGAGAGGGAAAGGACCGATACCACCTGACAGGAGTATCTCGCACTCCGTGTGGCCGGCCTGGATACCTCCAAAGTATCCGGTGATCGGAGCCCACTGGGCATGCAGAGGTGGGACAATTGAGATAAATGGGATACCACTTTTAGACTTTTAGACTAACTCTAATTTAGGTGGGATAAATGGGATAAACGGGATATGCAAATCTAGCTTATCACACTTGCCCCACTTAGTTTTAAGTTAGTCTAGTAGTCTAAAAGTAACATCCCACTTGTTCCAATTATCCCACTCATGCATCCCTAGAGCCCACCAACTTTGGTGAGGAGATCGATGACGAGCTCTTCTCGTCCTGCTTAATTAGATTATTAGAGTGGCTGCATTTGTTAACATTCGTACTGATTTACTCGAGACCACAAGAAGAAGATGACCATTTGGTCAATGGTTTGCATTCAGACTTGCTTCAAGATGCAGGCACCTTTTTTTGGTGCCGTCTTACTTTCACTGATCATGTGGCTAGCATATGAAACAATCTTTAACAACCGTCTGCCTCCGCTAGGAAAATTATGAAGAATCAAATAATCTATACTCCTACTAGTAGTCTTTAAAAAAATGAAGATATGCCTTTAGGATTTTCAAAATATATCTATTTTCCATAAATAAATATATGTGTTCTAAATTTCTATTATAAAAGGAGCCCCGTGCCGATCAAGAAAAGAGGGAGATCAGCTGAGAAGAGAACGATCTAGCTTAGAAGGGAAGGAAATGACAGATCCTTCCGCTGAACAACATCTGTGACCGGTTCATGATCCACCATATACACCGTAGTTGCGGGACCTAGATTAAAAAAACGCGTGCCCATATGTGTTTGCGTGTTCTTGGCGTTCGCCGATCGAGCTTGCTACGCATTTGTGTCCTAGCCGAACAAAAAAGGAGTGCATAATCCGGTGTCAAAATCTAGGACACGGCACATATGGCAGGACTAATGGGAGGGGGCGGGGGGGATTATTTTCGCCAGATAATTAGGAACATCCACATGCGGGAATGGCACGAAGACATAAATAAGAGATGCTTGAGATCCCAATTCAGAATGCAGAATTGGAGAGAAATTATCTAAGCTTAACCTTTGATTTTTTTTTAATGTTTGTACTACCAAAATAAACGATTCAATTGTGCAACATCGGAGCTGAGCAGGACAGAATCATAGAGTCCAAAATCATTGCATATGCAAAAAAATAAAAAATCAGGAAATAGAGACTATCATCGGAAAGACTTTTTGGCTCCCGACCTCCGCTAATTTTTTTTAAATAATACTTTTTTTTATAATTTCACAAATAATACATGAAATTAAAAAATTGCAAATCTAACGGACCGTCATCCGTTGAAAAGACGAAGGTGGTGGTTCGTCTTTTGAATGAACTTGTCCCAGTCACCACGTTCGTCTTTTGAACGGACGAACCACCCCCTTCGTCTTTTGAACCACCACCTTCGTCTTTTCAACGGACGACGGTCCGTTAGATTTGTAATTTTTTTATTTCGCGTATTATTTGTGCAATTGAACAAAAAAATGTATTATTTAAAAAGAATTAGCCCCAACCTCCAGTGCTCCCTATTTATTAAAAGAATAAAAAAATACACTCATAAATTTTAAAAATTATGAAGCAAAATCCTAAAAGTTACTAATGATGTATTTCATAAACATGCAAAATTTTGATTAGAAGTGCTTTGTATTCCGAGCTACACAAAAAGTCAAAGTGTGACTTTTTTGTGATTCAAAATCACATTATAGAGCTACAATCTTGTTATTTCGTGTAGCTTAAAATACATGCTCCCGACCCCTCCTCCTCCCGACCCCTTCTCCTCCCGCACCCGCGCGGCGGCGCCGTGCCGCGCCGGGCGGTCTCCCCTCCCCGCCGAGCCCTCCCTCCCGTGGTCTCTCCTCCTCGCCACCACCGCCCGGATCGTCGCCAGGCAAAGACCAGGGGCGTGGCGGCGGCGTCCCTGATCGCGATCTGGCGGAAAGGTGACAGCGTCCGTCCCGGATGGTTTGGCGGTGGTGTTGCAGCGAGCGACGGCCGGCGATCCTCGACCCAGATGACGGCGAGGATCTAGGCCTAGCCGCGACCTGTCACGTACGTTGGTCTCAACGCTGGCGCCCAGGCGATCCGGGCCTTGTCCGTGACACTAGGGAGCTTGGGGCATCTGCCCCCAACATGGTGGTGGTGGCCTCCTTCTCCGCCGGAATGGTCGACCGGGTGGTCTTGCCGTCTTATGGCGGATCCTGCTAGTTTCCGGCGGGTGGCGTGAGGGCTGCTGGCTCGGTTTTAATAAAGGAGGTGGTTCTGGATCCCTCTCAGGCCAAGACGATGATCCGCCGGATGTTGGTCTCCATTGATCTGGTTTCTGTGTCGTGTTCCGGAAGACTTCGCCGGCAAACTCCATAAGTGCTATCATGCCGTGAGTTTGCTGGAAGGATTGAATTCGGTCGTACACACCCATGTTTTATCCTGACCGTTTGGTTTTAGAGGATGTGCTTCGAAGCTTTGTTGGCTGTTATTATCATAGGGCATGTTCTCGTTCCATGGTGCTGACGGAGAAAGTCATGGAGACCGAGATATGAGGACGGACAATGGTGGTTCGAGTCTGGGTGGTGATGAGGAATTGGCTAGGTGACTTGTGAATTGGAGCAGTGGCATGCAAGTGGAGGCGACTGCATATGAGGTTCATGATCCTACCTCTTAGGGTGAAAACTCAGGGTCTGGCCTTAATTGGTTGTGTCTAGCAATGACTTTGTTGAAGGTATTGTTTTGAGAGCGCGGGCTTTCTTCAGGGTGAAAATCTAAATCTTTGATCGGACGATGACGGTGTTTGTGCACTGTTCACTTCTTGGAAGCATGGTTTTTGGAGAAGCTGGACTTTGGTGCTGTCTTGGTGGTGATAGTACCGTTGTTTTAATGATTGAGTCACTGTAGCGGGATTTTTTTTTTTGTAGTTCTTTTTTTTCTATGTGTATCCTTGTGGCCGCTAGGGCAATGCGTTGTTGCAGAGACGGAGTGTAATTGGTATATTCTGATATTAGTAGATGCTTCTTTCAAAAAAAAGCTTAAAATACATATTATTTCGAATTAAGCTTTTACACGGTATAAATCATAGGCTACATCCCTAATTTATTTCGAAATGTGACGCCTCGCTCGCCGCCATCGCCGTGCTGCAGCGTCGGCGGCGGCATGACTCGGCTTGCTGGCTGGCCAGTAGGGTGGCAAGCGGCACCCGCATAATGACCCGCAAAACAAAATATAGACAAAAAAAGATCCCAAAATTTAGCAAAATTAATAAAGGTTTAGTTAAAAAGTTGTGCCGCAAGCCGCCGCCCCGCTTGACACCCTACACGCCAGTTAGCCGCCCGTGGCCAAGAGGGAAGGACAGATACTACTCCCTCTGTTTCAAATTACTCCGCCGGCGCGCTTATGTAGGTGAACTAGTACTCCCTCATTTTTTATTCAAAAAAATCCTCGAATTTTTGAAATAGATAGTATGAAGTATGTACTACGTATACCAAAATTTTTAAGAATTTTTTGATGAAAAATGAGAAAATACTAGGCCACCTAGGTAAGCATGTGCGCCGACTAATTTGAAACAGAGGGAGTAGTTGACAGAATGACAGGAGTATCTCGCACTACGGCTGTCTGGACTGGATACTGCTGAAGTATCCGACACCCACCAACTTGATGACGAGATCGATTAATTAGAGTGGCCGTATTTGTCAACATTCGCGCTGATCTAGTACTCGAGACCACAAGCAAAAGGTGACCGTTTGGTCAATGGTTTGCATTCAGACTTGCTTCAAGATGCAGGCACCTTTTTTTTTGGTGCCGTCTTACTTTCACTGATCACGTGGCTAGCATATGAAACAATCTTTAACAACCGTCTGCCTCCACTAGGAAAATTATGAAGAATCAAATAATTCACTAGCAACAGCAAGTAGCTTCCTCCAGCTTTCTTTCTTGAAGCCAGTAGTCTGCACCAACTGAATGAAATCAACTCTAAGTACTTAGCATAGTTAGTTACAACCTCTAATTCGGTAATCCTATACAACAGCTAAAATATTTGCTCCCTTTTATTTTAAATGCATTTTAAAATGTTGAGTAATTATGAGAAAAATCATGGGTTCGCCTCCGCGTGCTATATGTGCACAAGTTCGATCCACGGAAACTCGAATTTGTTTTAGCCGGTGTAAACATGATCAAATTTGGTGGTGAAGAAACCTCTCCACGAGACAATTTTCTTTGTCTTCTTTTCACATGCTACAAAAATATCGGTTTTTCATTAAACTTTACATGTGTATATTGAATGTGGAGATGTATGCAAATATTTTTTATTTCAATTTTTTGGCAATTTGAAATATGTTTTTTGGGGTGAAGAGAGCATATGCTCCCAAGATCAAAAAGTGAATTTCTGAAATATTTGACATTATTTGCTATAAAGCAGGCCAGTTAGAACAAAATAAACCATACATAAGCACTATTTGACGAGTGTGTCACTTTGGTTCATTTAAAAAAAATCCGAAGATATGCTTTAGGATTTCCAAAATATATCTATTTTCCACGAATAAATATAGATGTGTTCTACATTTCTATTGAATTTATTAAATAAAATTTGTATTTGCGGGCTACATAAAATAGATAAATTTGAAGCTTCCATATGACAAAAAGAACTTTACAGTCACCCACATATTCGTTCTTTTTGGGTGGATCCAAGGAGAAAAGATATGTTGATGAAAATCCTATGTACATAATACATGTGTATATCTTTTTCGGAATTTTGAGATATTAAAATGTTTCTTTCTAGTAATTCAAAAAATGAGTTTCCAGAGGCCATGAGCTATTAGGACCAGTTAAATTTTTCATTTACAAATGAATAGAGTAAAGAGTGTAATGTGTTTACACCTCATTTTAGTATGCCCTTTTATATACGCCACAGAAAGCCTTTCTACCTATAGCTAGTTTCCTAGTTGCGATTATCAGTTGAGTTATTTTCATTAAACAACTCAGATCAAGGTAGGAGATTTGTGTCAGTAAATTTATTATATAAATATTTACTTATGTTTGTGATTTTTTCACATAAACCATGGATGTACTAAGGAAATAATTTTGCTTCAAGATCTTGTCGGCGGGGGGATGGGGGGAGTGGGATGTGGAGGAGGTTGCTGGCGGCGCCGGGTAGGGTTACCCCATGACTCCTCAAAGAAGGATGCGGGGGCAGAGGTCTCAACTATTTTATTTTTAGTAAGTGTGAATTGTAGTGTGCAGCTTATGCTTCCGTGTATTATGTCAAAACAGGTACTCGTGGTATTTGCACCGTGTAGCCACTCACAGAGCAAGTTCCAATTAATTTCCTAGGTTCTCATTGTAAACCCTTATATCATGTCAAATCCAAACTCATGAAGGTGCTATATTTGTTAGCATACAATCCGTAGGCGATAGATTTGCAAAATGAGAATGGTATAAGTGGGATGAGTTCTCTATGCACATGTACAAGAGTTATTTTTAGTAATAAGAAAATATTTGAAATGCATTCTCTTTTAGGTTTCATTTGAAATGCAAAATACAAAATATTCTAACAAAAATGATGATTAAACATATCTTGAAGTTCTGTGGCAATGCACGGGCACTCTGCTAGTGAAATAAATATGTCTTATGCTTCAAGGTGGAGGCAGTGCATTTTTTTTATTTGAATAGGAAAGAGCGCGGAGGGCGCCAATTTTTCCATTCAGCTCAACTTAAGATAGTACAGCATAGATTACAAATTCTTTCCAAATTGAATTTTTGCAAGAGAGATATAGCTGGGCAAGAAGGAGCGACACCTTTGCTAGCTTGCAACTACTCAAAACTTTAAACGAGTAAAGTACTTAACAGATTTTTAATTCAGCATCATTGGTGAATGATCCGATCTCGCAACGAGTAGTCTTCAACAATACCTGCTCCGAATTTCAAACAAACAATCATTCAAAACTTCTTTGCGGCTTTGGCGCTGGGGACTGGGGTCACCGCCGCACCGGCGCAGTGCCCAACGGCTGGTCCCTACCTCCCGCTCCTCCTCCATAATGCCCAATCACATCCCACCTCCTATGCTTAATCGCACTCAAAACTAAGCAAATCCACGCCTAAAACTACAGAAGCCGTGGACCATCGATCGATGAATGCAGCATCGCACAGGGGCGACCCCGATCCACTCCGGCGAGCTCCCGAGGCCGCTGCCATGGCCGCCGAGAGCTGCCACTCCCGCAGCATCTCCTGGTTCGTGAAGTCCTGCATCCCGGCTGACCCCTCCCGTCACATCTCCGTCCCCGTACCCATTCCCGTCCTAATCTCTGCTGCTCCTCCGCCCACTAGCAGCTTCTGCTGCCCCAGTCAACAACCACCGCCCATCTCCGCGCTGCCCGACGACCTCATCCTCGAGTGCCTTGTCCGCGTGCCGCGGGCCTCCCTCCCGCCGCTCACCGCCGTCTGCCGTCGCTTCGCCGACCTCCTCGCGTCCCATGCCTTCCTCCAGCTCCGCCGCGCGCGCGGCCTGCTCCAGCCGTCCCTGCTCGCCGTCTCTGTCTCCGACCACGGCGGCCGCTTCTTCTCCCAGGCGCTGCTCCAGTTCCGGCCAGGGCAGCAGCAGGTTCAGGTCGCCGCTCTGCCGCTGCCGCTTGCTCTGCTGCACTGCGGCAGCTCCATGTTCGCGCACGCGCGCGCTGTCACGCTGGGCCGCGAGATCTTCCTCGTCGGCCGCGGCGCCACGCTGCGGGTGGACGCGCTCACGGGCGCGGCGCGCGCCTGCGCGCCCACGCTGTTCCCGCGTAAGAAGTTCGCGGCGGCCGCCGTGGGAGGGCGGATCTACGTCGCCGGCGGGTCCGCGCGGACCGCCGCTGTCGAGGAGTACGACCCGGTGGCCGACGCGTGGCGCGTGGTCGCCGAGGCGCCGCGGAGGAGGTACGGGTGCGCCGGGGCCGGAGCAGGCGGCGTGTTCTACGTCGCCGGCGGGGTCGCGGTGTCCGGCGACGGCGCGCGGGCGCTCGAAGCGCACGTGTGCGCCGGGTCCGTGGACGCTCTGCACGTCGCGTCCAGCGCCTGGGCGCGCCCGCGGGCGCTGCCCGGCGGTGGCTGCGTGATGGGCGCCTGCGGCGTCGGTGACCATCTCTACGTGGTGGCCAGCCACGCGGTGGAGCTTTCCTTCTGGAGATGGCACGGCGGCGCCGGCCGAGGCAGCGACCTAAGAGCTGGCGGCGGGTGGGTTGCGCTGGAGGCGCCGCCCATGCCGAGGGGATCGGTGGGGCTTGGCATGGCGGTGCGGGTGGCGATGGCTGGCATCGGGCGTGAGACCGTGACAGCCGTAATGAGCGCGGCGGCGGTGAGGGGCCACAACGTGGTGGGCGCCGTGCCTTTCGAAGGGATGGTGCTGGCCTACGACATCGCCGGTGGCAAGTGGAGCCGTGCGCCGGACCTGCCTCCCGGTTTCCGGCGGGCCGCCTGCGCTGGCGTCGAGTGCTGACTGCTGACGGCGTGGGTCAGTGACATTTGTGCCTGTTGATCGGTAGGTTTAACGAGGTGTGCGCGTAACACGGCGCAATCCTGGGGTTGTCTGATTTGATTTAGGCCTCGTTCGTTTCTGCCGGGATTGAATCCAGACATGGAACCAATACATGATTGGTTTGAGCTCGTCCCTTCACCAGATCCACATTGGGATTAATCCCTATTAACCCTCAAAAATCGTATTTATTCGTTTAAGCCACCTGAACTGCTCGCTTCCTCTCTCGGCTCGTGGAAATTTATCCACACGTCCGGTGGGGATAATTTTTTTCCAGGCCGCACAGTGAAAGATGGATAGGATTGTCTGGGCTAAAAAACCTGCTATGGACTAAATGAAGACTACATATTTGCTGGGCTAATAAAAAAATACCACACCATGCTAGAAAACAAGGACCGGGCCCAATCCAGGACAATCCATGCTTGCCATGGATTAAACGAACGGGGCCTTAAGTGTATCTTGAGGAACTGATTCGAGTATCTGATGCTGAAATTGGCGTCGTATTCAGTTTCCGGAACTACGCAGGGCCAGAGAATGGTGCGTGACTCGATTTCGTTACCTTCTCCCTGCTTATTGTGAGTCTTGACTCTTGAAGTGAGTCTAAGGCCCCGTTTGGAATGTCGTTTTGACTAAAAAACAACAATCCAAACGAGGCGTAAGTGGTAACTTGCGTGTTACTTTTTTTTTTTTTGAGCTGTAACTTGCGTGTTACTGGTAGAGTACATTTGTAGGTTGGACAAAAGAAGAAATCCAAACTGCAGATGTTGTACTTTTTCAGAAAATCTAGTTTCTGATAAGTTAGCGTAGAAATCCACCATCTCACTCAGCGGCCAAACAAGACCAATCAAGTTGTTTTGGACATGTGATCCAATTATGCCACCATGGTTTTGCTAATCGCAGCCACATGCAGGATTCCTCCTAGCAGTACTCCGAAGTGATTTGAAAAAAACAAAGATCATGGCAACGGCCTTGTTTTTTTTATGAAACGGGGGAGAATCACCCTGACATCTGTATCCAATATAACCTATATGACCTTTTTTATTAATCCATATTAGTTGACTTAGATTTTTAAATATGAATATATCTAGTCAAGCGTATCTAGACAAATTTAAATCAACTAATATGGGTCAGCGTGAGTAAATTATTCACAATTACAAGAGGAATAATAAAGATGAAACAGAAGCCACCAAACTAGCAACATCTTAGCGTGTATGTATAGCCATCATGCTCCACAAGTCCTCGCCGCCGTCTTTCGTATAGCCATCTTCTGGATGCAATAACCCTATGAGGTCTGCCGTCAATGCTACTATGACGTGAGACAGTTTTACCACCTTGCGTGTGTCCATCATGATGCGTCCGTCGCCGACACCCCGATGCACCACGGCGCCAAGACCCACCATCGTTGACGTAGTAGATGCACATCTCTCCACCTCTTGCCTCCTCCACCCAGCGGCTGCTCCAAAAACAATGCCCCGTGAGGGAGCGACACCGATAGCGCCGCAATCGTCGGATCCAGGTACCCGGTCTAGGGTTTCCTCCGGAGCAGCGGGAGTGGGTAGACAGTGGCAGGTTAATTGTGCTACCTGTAGGTGGCCAACTCTTAAGCGTCCCCCAACGTACCTAGCCGTAGGCGATCACCCAAATTTTAGCACCTACTACCCATATAAGGGTGATCTAATTACCTAAAATTAGAAAGTTTTTGGCTCGAGACCCCAACCAATGTGCGCAGAAACTTGCGCTTATCCCTCTTCAATCCCTAAGCCCTCGTCGACTGCCATTCGTGCTCCTGATGGTCGCGCGAAGCAAGCTGAGTGCCGCCTGACTCATCTGGCCCTGCCGACACGGGCAACACCTCGTGGTCCTGGTGACCGTCGTGGGGATCCTCGCCATGCCTCGGACTGCCCCTTCGAACAAGTCGGAAAGGAGGAGAGCGCCGAAGGACCCGGCGGTTGCGTCCCCCCCACACAACGAAGAAGGCGGTGACAATGGCCCTCGTCGCTACTTCTCGGCCAGCTCCGGCCATGGCGGCCCCTCCTCCACCACCTCCTACAGCACCCATGCCACCGATGAGGGAGGCAACTCCGGCGTATCCATGAGCATCACCATCAACACTCTAGGAGGGCTGGACTTATCGTTTCTCTACAACACAGTTTGACAACTATTAATACCTTTTTTGGAAACACAGTACAGACGAGGACGTTCATAGATACACACATATACTCACACATATGAACGCATGCACACACATCATATCTTGAAATTGACGAAGTCGCTATCGACACGAAACACGTTGCCTCCTACTAAAAGAATATTCCACCTTTTATGAGACACCAACATCAAACTTGGTGTTTGAACTCTGCTGGGCTAGGGGTACCACTTCCCTCATAACCATCCAACCACAGGTTGGTTCTCATCAACATTGACTGTCTCAAATGGTCAAATTGCTTACCCCAAGTTAATCGTCTCAATCCAAGTGGGACTGGTGCCTTGGATAAGGTATGCACAAGTTCATGTTGGTTCTTTTATTATGATGTTGGTTCTTTCATGCTCATGTTGGTTCATTTATGTAGAGGTTCCAATCTTTAATAAGATAGAGCCCCCTGTGTTTACAATGCTAGTCCCTGGATCAATAGCTAGCATCCACAGTTAAGATGTAATATCAAGAAACAAAGGTCATAATATAACTTTATAACCAGGAATAACATAATTTTATTACATCATACATAGCTCATTTGGCTATTACATTACATTGCAGCGGAATAACTATAGTCATGGGGTCCTTCATCTTCAAAGTGCCACAGGCAGATGTTGGTTGTAGACTTTGTAATCCTAATCAATCAATCCTCACTAAAATCAATCAAACCTGCAACATAACAAGTTACAGCCACAAGGGTCAATACATTTGAATTGTATTGGCAAGTGATACTATGGTAGTATAGTGGAGTCTATCATCTATATGCATTTGGCTAAGTGGGGTTGAGGCTTGCATTGCTCAAAAATATATTTTTCCTTAACATTTGAAAATACTAAGTTTTGCTTGGCAAAAATCATTTTTCTCAATCAAAGATTTGAAGATCCTTTAATCAAGGCATCTCTCAATCAAAGATTGAATATTTCAATCAACCCTTGTTCAAACCACAAGTTTTAACTTAGAAATTGGAATGATGAGATTCTTGATTGCTTCCATGTCTTGATGCTCAAATTGTCCTTTACCAGGGACATGGCTAAGTACTTAGAATTTACACTCTGCAGAGGTGGTGCACTTTCCCCACAAGACTTGGTTTCCCAAGACAAGATCTTTCAGAAGCTTTCCCTTAGACCAAAATGGACGCGTTCCAACCTATCAAACACTACCACCCTCTATCCATATGGCTAAGTTCTTGCAACCTATATGATCATGGCAGAGCCCATATTGCCAAGTGGTTGCACTTGAAGCTTCTCAACATTTGACATCTCAAATCTCTTTGTTCCTGGGTGGCCATCCACAAGTGAGATACACAAGGTCAACCATATACATGGGCCTTGTGAACCACTCAACCAAAAACCACCAAATCAATCCCATTCCACCCAGGTGATTCATTAACTTAGTTGTTTTATTAAACAAAAACACAAGTCCTCAGACTTAGAAATTTTCCATAGTATGGATATATATTCCACCCTTGTTTTCTATTAGCTAGGCTAAGCTTGATTGTAATAGGAATCTTAACTTAGGAAGATTTCCAATAATGTTTCATCTACTAGTTTTCCTATAGCTAGGTTTACACTTAGCAAAATTCATGCAAGTTTTACTTAGAGAAAATCACTAATGCATAGTGAAAGTAATGGGACAAAAAGTATGAAGCATCACTTGCCTTTTTGGTAGAGGGTATAGGTTCACTCCTTGTCCTTGCAACAATCACACTCTTCAAGTCACTACAAATCAATCAAGCAAGGCACAAACTCAATCTACCAATCAAGCAAAACAACACACATAAAAATCATAGAACTAAGATAATGCATGCAAGCATGCCAAACTTTGTTTTGTTTGAAAAAGTGGTTCCTAATGGGTCATAAACATTTGAAAACACCTAATGGTCATTTTATAAAGTGGCAAAGTCATTTGCAAAAAGGTTTCACTACAAAAACCATTTTCAAAACAAAGTATCATTTTATGTGGTGTAGAAATATTTTTACCAAGGCATTAATCTCCAAGGTTCACCAAATATGTTTTCAAACCGTAAAACTTGTTATTTAGGGTCAGAGAGTTTAAAACAAAACATTTCCCAAAAGTTTTCTTCCAAAATCATTTTTAATAAATAAACCACATTTCTATTTGACTAGAAATGGTTTTAAATCAAAGAATCTTTATTTTGTTTCACCAAATACATTTTTGAGTCCACAAAGTGTTTCCTAATGTTAGTAGGTTCAAATCAATCCAATTGCAAAAGATTTTATCCCCACATTCATTTTTAAACAATTTTCACATCCTTAACAAGCATACAAATGTTTCTGCAAAAACAACCATTTTTCCAGAAGATTTTTACTAAACAAAAGGCATGGTTGGCTAGGGATTGTCTTGCTGATTCCAACGGTATCAAATTTGTAAATTTTGGACGTGTGGATCGAAAGTTACAAGAGTTTGAAATTCACAAATAATTCTGTTTTCAAATCTGTTTTTAAACAGAACAGGGGACACGCGGCACTTCCTGATTGGACGGTACCGGTTCGGGTGGATCACGCGCTGCAGACCGTAGGATCTCATTTAGATCGAGCGGCGCAGGATCGATCTTACCCCTTCGATAAGTCAATCAGTCGTGTGCATCGGATCTAAATCGGACGGCTCCTACTGACTTGCCAAAAGCTGGCGGCGCTAGGACAACGGCGAGCGGCGGAGCGGCCAGATAGCGGCGGCGCTGGCGAGGCAGGACGTTAGAGGAGAGAGGAGGTTGCTCACCAGATTCGCGAGGACGTGGTGATGCTCGACGTGTGCTTGTCGTGGCAGGGGGCGCACGGGGACGGTGGCGATTGCTCGTCGGAGACGTCGTCGGCGTCGGGTGGTTCTGTCCGCGGTCGAGGGCGACACTGTGGATCACGCGGAGGCAAACAGAAGGTGTGGTCAGATGCGTAAGATCAAGGGGGTGACGTGTGCATGAACTAGAAGGCGCGGGGCGGTCGGAAACTACCTGGGTACTTGCCGGAGTTGAAGTCAGACGGCGGCGCTTAGAGCTCGGTCGGAGTCGACGCTCAGGGACGCCCGCGGTCAAACGAGGGGCATGGACAGATGCGTCAGGAGGTGGGGAAGGTGTGAGCTAGGTCGAGGAGGCACGGGGTGGCAGGACACAGCCGGAATTGGTCGGAGATGGTGGTCGGAGCAGAGGGTGTGCAAGCTCGATTCAGGCAGCCTGGGGGCGCATTTGGGGGAGGAGAGAGAGGGGAAACGGAGAGGAGGCCAGGGCGTTTAAGCGTGTGTGGTCAGGGGGCGTTGATCACGCGGCATTGAAGCGAATTGACGAGGCGAATTCAATCGGCAGTAAACAGCCAGGGCGACGAGGTCGTGTTCGAAGACGATGAATAGGAGGGGGTGGGGTCGGCTGGTCAGCGAGTGAGCGAGAGGGAAAAGAGGGGCCACCGGTCATTGGTTCTGCGGGCCAGTTAACAGGTGGAAAACGATTCGCCGAGGGAGAGGAGAACTGGGCTGCTTTGCTGGGCTTGTGGGCTTGGCCGGCTGGGCTGGGTCTGGTTCTTTTTTTTTCTTCCTGGAATTTTTTTCTTTTTCCAAACTATTTCCTGTTTTGAAATTCAAACAAACATTCATACATTTAAACAATTCAAACCTTCAACATTCTTTGCACTTGAATTTGGTTATGTTTAACAACATAAACCAAATCCCAAAATAAAATAATATTTTTATTTTTAGAGTCCATTTATAATTAATTAAAATGGACACTAGTTAATAAATTAAATGGGTTTTAATTTATTTAAAAACTCCATTTGAAATCCAAATATTTTCAAAACCAAATCAGTAGGTTTCATTTGGAAATAAAGATATTTGGAAAACATGTTTAAAACAAAATAACATTTTTATTTATGGTCCATTAACAATTAAATGAATAGATCTTATTCATTTAATTCATATAGGATTTGTTTTATTAAAAAACTTTATTTTGAATTCTAAAACCCAAAACACTTCAGTAGGTTTTATTTAAGAATATAAAATACTTGGAAAACCTATTTAAAATAAATAAATAAGTTTTAGTGTTTATTTAAAATGGGAAAAGCCTTTACTTAAATAAAATTAGATATTAAATCCTTATTATTTTATTTAAACATACCTTTACTATTTTTATCAAAACTAAACATTTATTTCAAAATATTGGCCAAGGTTTAATTTGGCTATATAAAATAATCCTTATTTATAAATCCTCCTTTTCTTTTGAAAATCAAATCCTTTTTATTAAAAGATCCAAAATAGTAATTTACAAAACATTTTATTTTTCCTTTAATAAATGTTTATCTTTTTAAATCCCTTTAGGGTTTATTTAATTCAAATTGGTTGGAAGAATTCAAAAGTTTCTTCTCACCCTGAAAATCAACAAAGTTTTATTTTATTCATTTATTTTTTTACATTACAAGATTTGGAAAATCTTGGGATGTGACAATTTACGCTCAACTTGGTTTTATTTCTTATTTGTAGATCAATATTGCTCAAAACTTGTTGATGGGCAAACCAAAAAGAAAAGTGGCAAACTTAGGAAAATCTTTCACTTTGTTCCATTGTTGGGACATTCTTGAGAATGGAAGAACTGGTCCACTAACGAAACTCCAAACAAAAGGAAGACACCATCTACCTCGGTTGGAGAAGGTTTGGTCGTTGACACCGGTAATGAAGGTTCAAGTAGCCCCACTCATCTTTCTTTGGTCACTAGAAAGAGGCCCAACAGTAGAAAGAAAGCTAAAAATATGAGGGAAAAGGGTGGTGACAATATGAACAAGGAGTCTTTGGACAATATGATGGCGGTGAGGAATGAGCTCGCCAACCAAAAGAGGGATCTAGAGAACGAATATATTGAAGAGAGGAGGGGGGCTGAGAAGAGGAAGGTGCCTCCAAGGAGAGGAGGGGCAACCGAGGAGTGGAGGTTGGTGGCCGAGAAAAGGCTAGACGAGATCAAAGAGAGAAAGGTGGAAAATAATGAAATGGTCAAGAGGATGGGGCAAGAACACAAAATCATGTTGATTGATCCAAATGGTTTAAATGAGAAGGCTCGAGCTTACTTGGAGATTTCCATGACAAAGTCTTGATGTCAAGAGGTTATGTAAGCGGCAATGGTGGCGACAATGGTGGGTATGTTGGCAATGGTTCCATTTGAGAGTAATGGCCTATGCCAACGACGGACCTTCATGGGGCCAAAGTGGGTCGTGCCCCTCCCCCCACCCCACAAAAAAACTACAAATTGACTACTACCCCTAATACTCTGGTGGCCTAGAGCCCATGAGACCCATATATCTATATCACGCTGAGGCAAAACAGACCGGCTTCTTCTCGACTTTTCTCTCGTTCCTCAATCTTTGTGTCACGCTGGTGCCACGACAGGGGCGATGGCGTTTGGCAGCCGGTCAGCGGGGGGCCGGTGATCCTGTGGCTAGAGGGGATTGTCCTATCTGTGCCTAGAGCAAGATGAGGCCAGTTGCCAGTCGCCGGGTGCTGACATCATGCGGCGTGCGCATGTAGAGAAGCAACTACCAACTAGCTAGTAGCCGAAGTGGATCAGCCGTGCACTGCGCTAACTCTTGAAGGATGTGCCCCATTAATTCTCTCCCTCTCCTAGAGGTAATTTAGTGTTCCAATTTTTCTTTTCTCGTCAGATTGATTCCAAATTTTGCATCTAAATTGGGGAATATCCAAGCTAGGTCATGGAATTATTGTTTATAGGTTTTTTATTAAAATATACAGTGAGGAGGTGATGGTTAAAGAGAAGAGAATTGACTCATTTTTTTAAAGAAAGAGGGTTGAATTTGAAGGTGAAGAATCAGGGGCTACATGTGAAACTGAAGAAGCCACAATTCACCATGTTCAGCCTCCTCTTTTGTTGCTCGAATTTGAATAGCAAATTCATGAAGAACAAGTGCATCAAACTGACACAAATGAAGTAATATTCCGTGGTATTGAATTCTTGTAGAAGGGCGATACGTCCAAAACGTATCTACTTTCCCGAACACTTTTGGTATTGTTTCTCCTTTAAACTTGTGTGATTTGGATACAACTAACACGGACTGACGCTGTTTTCAGCAGAATTACCTTGGTGTCTAGTTTTTGTGCAGAAAATCAACTATCAGGAAAAATCCCGAAAAATATGCCAAAAATCCTATTTCACCAGAAGAATCACGGAGCCAGAAGACGAGACGGAGGAGGGCTACGACGGGCCCACACCCCTGGCCGCGCGGGCCAGGCTAGGCCGCGCCTGGGTGGGGTGTGGCCACCTAGGGCACCCCCTCGGCCTCCCTCTTCGCCTATAAGAAGCCTGACCTAAAAATTGAGGGGGGTTTGAAATTTTTCCAAAAAGAGTTCCGCTGCACCGCCACCACCAGAAATAGCGATTCGAAACTAGAAACTTCGTTCTGGCACCCTGCCGGAATGGGGAATTTGGAGGGGATTATCGCCATCATCATCAACAACGCCTCTCCATCAACCATCCATGTTTCCCCCATCCATGAGTGAGTAATCCCTCGCTATAGGCTATGGGGATGGTAGGGATTGGATGAGTTCTATCATGTAATCGAATAAGATTGTTAGGGAATTATGCCTAGTATATTTATTAGTGCTATTTGAATTTGTTGCAACTTGTTGTGCTTAATACTTATCACTAAGGCCCGAGTGCCATGATCTCAGATCTGAACTTGTTATTGATTCATGATGATAGTATTGTTTGTGATCTTATCTGCAAGTTGTGTATACATATCATTGTCCGGAACCAAAGGCCCCGAAGTGACAGAAATTGGGACAACCGGATGGGATGGCTATGATATGAGGATCACATGTGTTCACAGAGTGTTAATGCTTTTCTCCGGTACTCTATTAAAAGGAGTACCTTAATTGCCAGTAGATTCCCTTGAGTTCCCGCTACAACGGTCTGGCAAGATAAAAGATGTTGTGCAAGTTCTCATTGTGAGCTGATACGTCGTAAACGTATCTATAATTTTTGATGCTCCATGCTTGTTTAGTATCTACTTTGATTTTGTTTGTCTACACTTTGAGGTGCTTTTATATGTTTTCTGGTACTAACCTATTAACAATATGCCACAGTGGTAGTTGCCTGTTTTCTTCTGTTTTTGGTTTCAGAAAAGGCAGAAAATCAATATTCTCGGAATTAGACGGGACAAAAGTTAAAGTCATTATTTTACCCGACACGACACAGAACCACGAAGCAGAGATGGAGGAGGACACTAGGGTGGCCGCACCCCCACCAGGCGCGGACCAGCCCTGGTGGCCCCACCAGGGGGTGTGGGCCCCTTGGGACTCCCATGACCTTGCCTCCTTCGCCTATAAGAAGCTCCTGACTCAGAAACCCTAAATCATCTGGGAGAAAGCCACGAAAACCTCCGCACAGCTGCCGCCACCGAAGGGGAGATTCGGGGGACAGGAGTCTCTGTTCTGGCACCCTGTCGGGACAGGGAATTTCCCCCGGAGCCATCTCCACCACCATCTTCATCATCGTTGCCGATTCCCATGATGAGGAGGGAGTAGTTCTTCCTCGAGGCTAAGGGCTATACCAGTAGATATGTGTTCATCTCTCTCTCTATGCGTGATCATGTTGTGGTCATGAGCTTTGTAATCAAGTATATCCGCTCTGCTACTCAAGTGCTTCAATAGATCTCTGTTCTCCGCACGTGTGTGAAAGTGACAACGTGCACGCCGTGGTGGCACTTAGGCTAGAGTTCATAAATACTTGTCATGAGTTATATTTGGAGTTGGATGTCTTTATGAAATTGTGGTATTTGTTGGAACCATCTAGCGCTCAAGGTGACAGTGTGGGGTTATCTACATGGGGAAGGCGGACTTTGAGGTGTGCTGTTATATCCCTACCATGGATTAGAGTGTCCAACCAGAGAGTAGTTAAGAGTAGTATCATGAAGAGAATATATTTATTGAGTGTTCACTAGTGAAAGTATGATCCCTGGGCCTTGTTTATATACATTGAAACACCGTTCATAATTAGATCTGTTGCATGTTTTCTTGCTTTAGTCTTCTCCACGCCATCAAAGCTCGTTTCTGGGGTCGTTGTTGGGGATCTACAGGACACTTCAACCTGTTCCTCCCCGTCAAAATCTATTTTCGGGCACTGTTGTCTTATAACCATACCATGTGTATTTCACTATCTCTTCGCCGAACTAGTGCACCTATGCACCTGACAAGTGTATTGGGTGTGTTGGGGACACAAGAGACTTCTTGTATCTTGATTGCAGGATTTCTTGAGAGGGATACCTTTGACCACTTCCTCCCTGAGTTCGATAAACCTTGGGTAATCCACTTAAGGAAAA